>VWYH01006333.1:67438-158774 GCA_013399365.1 Pampusana beccarii | reverse complement strand
TTTTTTTTTTTTTTTTTTTTTTTTTTTTTTTTTTTTTTTTTTTTTTTTTTGGTGAGCGGGGGAGGAGAGTGGAAATTGCAGTTTCTCTGCTAATTGTACTTTAGATGTCACTTGTGACAATTTCATATTGTCTAGACAGAGACAGTGGAGCAATTGCTTCCATAGAGCCTAGTGTTAGCCTGTTATACATCTGGGTAGCAAAAATGGGGGGTGTGGGAGAGGAAGAGTGTGCTGTAAGCTCCAGAAAGGACGCAGGAGTGAAGCGTGATCTACTGAAATGTTTCAAAAGGACATGCAAGCAATATGCATTTCTGTTTTCTTTTTGCATGCTTCTCTGTTGGAAACTTAGATGTCTAGTGGCTAGTGCTTCCCTGCAACAGAGCTACTCCTGTTCATCCATAGATTATGTTTAACCTCCTTGACAGAAATGCTCTCTACCTCAACATTTACCTTAGTAGGTTATTGGGCTACCTTACACTTTGTGTTTATGGCAAAACAAATAGTTTGTGTCTCCCTCTGGGACTTTGGGTGGCAAAAGCATATATGAATGTGGCACCTAAGACTTGATAGAGTACAGCATGACTTACTTTAAAATCATTTAACTTTTCAGCAGTGGGTTGCACTACCAGTGTCACAGATGCGACACTTTATTGATGTTTATAGCATCGATTATAGTCTATTATATATGATGTTTATAGTATCTATTATTGAACCCATTTGTCAGTACCAAATGCGTTTGAATCTGTAACTTGGGCCTCAAGGGCTCAGTCTAGAATAAGCAGAGAGATGGTCCTTCTGGATCTCATGAGATTGCCTGTTGCTTTGTTCTGTTTTTTTGTCCACTATGTGTATTTATATCCACCTGTTCATTGCTCTGTGATCTGAGAGGGCACAGTTGTAGGACAATTAAGAACTACCAGTCAGGCTTAAAATCAGCTGTAGCTTTTAGCAGTTACTGTTAGCTGAATTATCTTTGTCCACCTGATCTAAACATGGCCCTAGTGTGTGGCTTGCGTGTCTTGGTGTGGATAGCGCAGGAGCTGAGTTTGGGATGGAAGGCTCTGCTGGAAAGGCCGTATCAGCTGAGACTGTTGAACTAGGCCAGGGCAGTCCTGGGCAGTGTGCTTAGAAGAGTGGGTCAGTCATCTCACTCCCCACAACCCCTTAAGTACTGGCCTTCCCAGGGAGCCCTTCTGGGAAGGAGGTGCTCCTAAAGCAGCAGCAGCTCCTGCTGCTTCGTGGGGTAGAAGTGCAGGCTGTTTGGATTAAAATCACAGGGCTATGGAGTCTGTTTACCCAGATACGTGACCATCCTGTGTCTCAGGCAGCTGTTGGTTTGTGTTTTACTAAAGTAACACGTACCAGCTCTCATCTGAGGTGCTAGGTACCCGGTAGAGCAAGGCTCTTCAGGTATTTATTTCAAGGATCAGGTGGGGTGTAGAGGTGAGAACTGTAGACTCCCCAAAGTGCTGCTCCCAAGCCAAGCAGAGGGACTCCTGGCAGACCTACAGTGAGTTACTGCCAGTGTCCTGCTTCCACACTCCTCTGCTGCCCTCTGTTTGGTATTCTTTTTGATTTCCTTCCACACAGTTGCTGGCTGCTTTCTGAAGGTGATCCCTCTAAGTCAATGCTCTTCTCTGGCAATTGCCAGCCTTTCCAAAGCTGAGAAGAGAGATATGGCTGGAGAATACCTGGAGACTCCTTTCTAACAGAGCCTGCTGGGCTATGCAATGTGTACTGGTCATCTTCCATTGTGACACTGATTTTTTTTTTTTCTGTGTAATTTAGTGGATAGACGCTGAAAGGCTGGGAGAGAGGGTGGCCTGTGTAGTGTGTAGGCACCAAGACTTGGCAAGGATGATGAGTTTGGTGATCGTGTGTGTGTGTTGTCAGGACACCGTAGGCACTGCAGGGAAATGGCACCAAAGAAGCCATTTGTGTTGTGTGCAGGTTACTCACACCTGTAAGGAGGCAGCTGCTGTTTCTAGGGCTGTGGCCCTGCCAGAATCTGTGTGCTGTGGGGGCTCTTTCTCCCCGATTAAGTCCAGTGATGAGGCAGGACGATGCAGTAGGGTGGCAGCCTTGGCACATCCAGGCTGCTTGCAAACTGCTGGTTTTGGAGTGCTCTGCATAAGCAGCTCTGAAGAGCACATTCTAAAAAGCATGTTGGCGTTGCGGTCTCTGAAATCTGAGCCAGTCATGTAGAAAGGGGCCAGCTGACTGAATAGGTAGAATATCCCTTTTACTGATTTTAATCTCTCTACTTTTGCACCCAGAAGGAATAAAAGCAGTTTATATATGATGCAGGTGCTAGGTTTACCTCATAGGTATGGGACTTAGGGTATACCTCATAAAGCAGTTGCACCATTTCTTCTGAATTAGCTGGTTTTGCATATATTGACTTACATATTTGGAGCAGAAGAGAGCATTTGGTAAGGCAGAATTGAAGCATGATAACTTTCTGGGGAGCCAAGGGATTCCTGATATCTAGCAGTGTTGAAGGTTAGAGCTTTTGACTCAATAACCAGGGGAATTAATTGATCTCAAAGTTTTAAGAGATTTAATAGCTGTTCTTGAATAAGACAAATGGTTGCCAAGCAACTTCGTGCCAGAGAGGACAGGATTTTTTGCCTTCTGTAGAGTCCCAGTGCTTTGCAGCAAGTACTGAGTCTCTTGAACTGATACATGCCTTTCCAAGTAACTGTAACGATCTCTTGTTGTTTTCTGTATTCTAGATTTAGAATATAAAATTGAAGGTTTGTTATTGCTGGAAGGCAGTGAAAAGTTATCTTGAGATCCTGATGGGGGGACGGCTGCTGGAAAAAAACATGTCTCATTTGCATTTCTACTGTCTTTATCTGGCTAGAAATGGGAAGTTTGGCTTGGATTATGTCTGATACTCTTCCTGCTTCCTGTGTTAATTCTTGCTGTCCTGCATTGCAAATGCTAACTGTGAATTAGGAGTGTCACCGATTATGTGTGTGGGTGATTAGAACAGGTGTGGTGTTGGACCTCTGACTTTCAAACCACAACAGTTTTTGTTAAGTCACAGACTGGAAAACAGAATTTACCAGGAGTTCTGAGGCAAAAAGGCTTGAAAGGGAGCTTAGCAGGCTTAGGAACTTCGATAGTTGATTTTTCCATTCTCCACACCCACCCCAAATCATCTCTCTTAAATCTAGTGGCTGCAACAGGCTTGAACCAGTCAGTCTTGAAACAATAGCATCCTCTGCTTTATGACAAGAAGCTAGATAGAGGTGGATGTAGAAGCCGGGGTAGAGGACGTGTTCCTGCTGTATACTTTTGATTCTGCTGCCTTCGTGACTCAGACTTGCTTCTCACATATTCAAGCTGTCTGGCTGCATTTGCATACATTTACTTCTTGAATGAATATTTGGTATCTTGTCCTGTGACTGATTAAGATACAGAGGAAATGAACATTTTTGGGTAGCTGAAAACCCCTCTTTCTGAGCCTAAGATTGACTCTTTTACTCTGAAAAACACCAGCTGTACCCTTGAAGTCCGGATGCTGAGGTGTGTCCTTTGTCCCATGTTCCTTGGCTCATTCCCTGTGTAGCCGCCTTTGAGTAGGTAAGAATTTCACAGATGGCCAATGCAGTGTTAGTGTTTGTGGGCTTGTCTCCAAAGGACAAGGAGCATCTGCATCTTTCTCTTGAAACTTGGAAGTGGGTTTGGGACAACTCTTCTTTTTTACTTGAGGTATTCTTTCTCCTGTGCAATGAGAATATTGCACTTTGAGTAGCTATGTGGTGAATACACTTATGCCGTCAGTGAGTGGTTCCGTATGTGGCAGAATTCTCTGCACTGATGGTAGAAATAGTGTTAATAGTCTTAAGAAGTTTCAGAAAATAGGACATAAATAGGGGGGATGTTCCTGAGTAGTTTTTGACTTTGTCGTTTGTTTTTCCTTTCTAGAAGGTTGCTGGAGTCTTCCCTCATTTCATTATCTCGCTACGATGGAGCAGGGTCCAGGGAACATCCTATCTACCCAGATCCAGCCAGGTAAGAGCTAAATGCAATATAAAGGCATTTAAGTTTCATAGACAAAAGCATAACTTTGGTTTATCTTACTGAATCCTTTGGGAGTAGTCCTAATATTGAGCCTATCTCCTCCTCAATGATGTGACATGGGGGCAGGGTGTGAACCAAATGAGCAGATGCTGTTAAGTCTGGGAGAGAGTCGGGAAAAGGGGAAGAATTTGCTGTTCGGGTAAGCACATAAGCGTTCCTGAAATCATTTGGGATGGAGAACACTAGGTGGCAAGCAGGTCCAACAGTAAATGAGGTTTTATCAATAAATTTGAAATATCTTTTGAAGAAAAATGAAGAAAAAACAAATAGTGTATTCAGAAGTAAGGGAGAATGCAGTAAAGGCAATTAGGAGCTGGTGTGAGCAGACAGTGTGCTTGGAAGAATGGAATGTCTCCATAAATGTATCCTTATGAGAGACAGTATAACCAGGATGTTATATATGCTTAACTAAGAAAAAAATACAATTATTTCTGAAGAGTCATGAATCATTGACATTAGACACAGAAACACCTGTAGTGCTGCTTAATCTCCAGAAGAGGTGGGTGTGTTTCAGAGGACTAGAAAAAGCAAATATGGCAGAGTTAACAAAAATTGAAAGGACTGATCTTTGCAATTTCTACTTAGTGCATTAAGAAGGAAACAGATGGGATAATGTGACCCACAGACTCTGTCAGAAGAAATGATAGAATTGTGAACAGAAAGCAGCTTTGTGAGCTTTCAAAGAATAAATCGTGACAAATAAGCTTTCTTTAGATCGGTTTAACAAAGCTATGAATGAGGAAAATTCAGTAAGTGTAAAATGTAACTGATTTAGCCTCTTAAGGAACCTCTAGCGTAGCTGCATGAATTGAAGGCTACTAGGATTTATCATAGAGTACAGGAATACCAGCGTATGAAAATAAGTTGCTGAAGGACGTTGGTGGTGTTGGTTGTTGTTGTTTATTTTGTTTTGTTTTTTATTGTTCTTTTTTACATCATTAACAAAATCTGCATTTTTATACAGATGATGCTTTAAGTACAAGTTCTGAAATAAAAGGTGGTGTTGCAAACTGGCCACACAGTATAATGATGCTGGTAATAACTTCTTGCTAACTATCTCTGTAAATAAAGACTTGTAGAGGTGAATCTTATATTAGGCTTTTTTTCCATTTATTGTGAACAAAGTCACTTTGGAAAGATAATTCAAAGGCTCAGGAATTACATAAATAAAACTGTTTGTAGTGAGGTGAAAGTAAGGTGGGGTGTGCTAAGTATATGTAAGGTCATGGGGAAACCAAACCTGGTAACTGCAGAAGGTCTTGGTAACTGCATGTCAGAATGATGCTGATAAATGTAAAAGCTTTCTAGATGGCAATTGATTAAATGACAGGTAAATGGATTGATTTACCTGGAAAGATGAAAATGATATTTTACAAATGTTAATTAAATGGTATTACTACATTCAGGTCAATTTATGAATGACAAGAGCTGCTAAATGGCTGAAAACGCACCATTCCTTATTTCTGCAATGCATAATCCAGAGCAGGCAGATCTATTGAGCAGAGATTCTGGCTGTCTGGGAGCTGCCTTTTGAAAAAGAAAAGGAGGAGGGCCTGCCTAGGTTACTGAATTCTTTTTTTCCTTCTGTCAGATCTCTGCTATGATGAAGCTCAGTAAAATGTATGGAAAGGGATCAGTGTCTGAGACATTTCCTGGCATAAGGAGCATTGTCAAAAATATTTTTATGCTTGAAGCCATTTTTTAACTGATACAATTCTCTTCAACTTCAAGTGGTTTTAGGTTGTGGTAGAAGCCATAGTAGCTTGAGTTTATAAAGAGCTTTGGAAGAGAGTGTTGAAACTTGTAAGAGGGTTAATCTGTTCCAGTAAGTGTCACTGTCCTTTTCAGAGGATGAGTTTCATAGATGCATAATCAGCAGGAGCTAGAAGATTGAATAGGGTAAGATTAGAGTATTTTTCAGTAAACCTTACTGTTGAGCTAGGCTAGATCTTTCTAAGTGACCTTTTCACTTGTTAGAAATTGAGGATGTGATTGAAAGGAGTGTTATTGCATTTTAAGTTTTTTGTAGCATCAGAAGCTTGTAATGGGAAGTTATGGCTTTCAGATATTCTTAAATAAAGTGGAAAAGTGAAACAAAGGTGAAATAATCATCTATATGTGTCTGTGTGTCTGTGTTTAAATATATATTAAAAATATGTGAACCTCCTTAAGACCAAGCTGTTTCGGATTGAGTCTTTTTTTTTTTTAAACTACATCATCTGAAGAATTTATTTTTGAGAGCATGTGTGCATGTTTTGGTTTTGCATCTACTGTCTGTAATGGTGCTATATTTGAATAACTTAGGTCAGGAGTGAGGCAGGGAGAACATTTTTTGAAGTTCCCTTAGATTTAGAATGAATATTCTGATGTAGACTGTGGCAGTCTTTCTCGGTGGCCTTGCTGAACTTCTCTATAGTCAGCTTGGCTGTTCTGTCATTCTCCACAGTTTCCATGTGTACTGAGCTCAGAAAGCAATCTGCAGAGGAATCAAATAAAGCTGTCATAGAAGAACAACTATATTAATTTTTGTAATAGAAATACTCAAAAATATGCTCACAGATTGTATATGTAAAGCATCATGGGGATGTTTGGTAGATAAGTCTCTAGAAAAAAAAATTAGCTGCTAGAATGTTACTGGGAGAGAGACCTTCAGGCTGAATGTTGCCTGTGAGTTGAAGTGGAATAGAAGCAACTAAAAGTTGGTGTCTGCTACCAGGGTTGCCTTCAGCTGACGGACTGGTGGTATGTATGCCACCATAGACATCACCAGGGAAATTAATGACACCAGTCAGGTAACCCCTTTAGAACATGTCTGCTGGCTGAGAGACATTTAGAGGTTTGAGCTGTAATAATGTCAGTAAATGTCCTGGTCATCAGCATCAGGGCAGATTTGGTGAGTGGCGTCCGTACTTCTGGAGTGTTAAGGAAAGGGGAGGGTCTGCACAGCGCTATTATGCTGTTGGATATGGATACACCAGTTCTTGGGGCTGTTCTGGAGAACTGGGTCTAGAGACTCTCCAGTTGGTCTTCCTGTGATTTTTTTTTTATTTTTTTTTTTTAATTTTTTAACAAATTTACTTCCTTAGAAGGTACTAACATGGGGGAGGATGAGGACAAGCAGCCTTTGTGTAAAAATTTTCATGTTGCCATACATACAGCTGGCTGGTTTGGATATCTGGCTGTAGCTGAGGGCACTATGCTATGTAGTAGCTCGCTCTTTAGTATACATGATGCCATTTAGAACAAGATACTTGAACCTTACTAATGCTAGCAAAACATTTCCTTCCCTCAGTTGCCCTTCTTGCTGGCCAGCCAGCAGCACTGCGTGCCTGGAGGATGCACAGCCTCTCGCTGACACAGTTGTTGGATGAGACAGAAGCTGTTTGGTTCTGCTTTTTGCAGTGCAGCATTTCTCCCACTCAGTGCCTTGTTCTGTGGTGATCGTGTGCGGCAGCAGATGGTTCAGAGGAGGAGAGGCTGGGGTCCAGTCACCTCAGAGACTGGGCTAATTTAGCTCCTGTGGTATATTCAAATATAACATACTGTCCTGTGAACGCAAACTCAGTTCAAGAATTACCGGATAACCTCTGTCTGTGTTTTGCCGCTGCTTTATTAGAAGCACAGGTGAGAAATAAATGGACTAGGCAGCCTTCTGTGACTGGCGTGTGTTTAGCCAGTTGATAGACCAACTTTGGTCAGGGGTTGATTTGCAGTTATGTGTATATATACATTCAGTGTAGCTGACTGAAGAGGTATTTCATGTTAACCAGTGTTTCTTATGCTGCTTTGCAGCCTTCTCCAGGACAGCAAAATCTCTTATGCTGGCTCTCAGTTCTGGTTCTGATTTATGTCATAACTGGATTCCAAACACAGATACAGCCTGACAAGTACCATTTTTTGTTCCCTGCATGCTCTCATCTGCAAATATTCATTCTATAGCCTATTGCTTTGACTGTGTTTCTCTCCTGCCCTTTTGTGCTTTACCCCTCACACCTGTCTATCTGTGTACCAGATTTAAGCTTCTTGACTTCTCTTTGGAAATCTTTTTCACAGACTATCCAGGCTCACACCATGTGATGTCAGGAAGCTGAATCTGGCATCTTATCATCCATTATGGCCAATCTTTATTGCCTACTCGTTCTTCTAACAAGCATCGTTGTGTTTTTTCTTGTGATGTGCTGCATAATTTGAGAAGACTAAATGTCTGTGAAATTCATTCTTCATATCCTTTGTAAAACTCTCCCTTGGTGTGATATTGGCAAAGAAAAAAGCTTCAGTGATTGCGCTGCCGGACCGATGAGACTGCTGTTCATGTTTTCCAGTGTTGCCTTGTTTCCACATTCCTTTCCTTCTCTGTGTGCACATATTATACCATAGACTTATTTTTAGGCATATGCAGAGACTTTGGCTTATGGAAAAGGCCAAAGAAGAGAACAGCTCCTCATTTATTAGTACACTGCTGTAATGTCTTGCTTTTTTATACTTGGCCTATTAAGTCTTCAGGGGAGTAGAGAGAAGTGCTGTGTTTGTACAGCGAAGCCTTCTTACGTTATATAAGCATGAACAACTTTAATTCGTCAAACAGTGCATAAAAGATCCAGAAGGAATCCAAAACAAACTGAGTGTGTGGTTCTCCTTACCCTTTTGCTGCTTCTTGACTACAGTTTTAGACCCCCTGAGCCTGTAGTCTGTCTGCTAAACTTGCCTCTTTGCCGAGATGGCAGCCTGGTAGGGTGCAGGGAGCTCACCGTGGGGAAGATGCTCTCTTGTTCTGCCTCTGTGACTTACAATCCCTTCTTTCTTGTCACCTTTTTTGCTTATATGCCCTCAGTGTAGAGCGGGATGGGAGACTGAATGTCCTTGATGGGTGTCTGCAGTCAGAACAACATTAATACAATCTGTCCCTTGAAGAATTAGTACATTTCTTTCATGCTGCTCAAGGGAGCAGTCTCTAGAAATACTATTAAATGTAATTTTCCATTGAAGTATGACTTTAGGGATGGTAGCAGAACACTTTATCAGGCTTGGTGTGATTGCTGCTGTTGTGGATGCAAAACTTATCCATATATGAGAGAAATCTTACTCCCAGTGCATTCCCATAGAATCAGCACAGCTCTAGAAGGGTGGGAAAAATGAGAAGTCTTCTAACAATCATATTATCAAAGATAGTTATGGAGTTGTGTTTTTGTTGCTGGTGGTTTTATAACACAGTGAGAATGTGTGGTGTTGGTCACTATAAATTTAAACATATCCTTAAGAGTCTTCATGGCTGATGGTGAGGTCCACTGTAAATCAAATTTAACTTGAAACTCTGTTCTGAAGATGGGTAGCATTCCTATAAGACAGGCAGGCCACCCCTCTTTGTGATTGCAAACGAGTATGTTTTCATCTCTAGACTGTGCCCTGGAATTCACTGTTCAATTGAAGGTTCTTGTTTTACTTTTTGTTGTTTAAAGCTGTTCACACTTTCATTTGTAGATTGAAAATTAAGGCTGATCTTTCCATTATCAGTCTCTTGCTGTGGTGCCTTTGCAGGAAATGAGATTGTGTTGCCGTGATGTTGGGAAGTACCAGTCTGGTAACTTGAATTGAACAAAGAACAAAACCACATCTGTGGACTGGAGGAGCAGGAGGAAGCTACAAGTTAAGGGAATAAACATCTTAATGTCTAATTACTTGGAGGGGGATTGTTGTCATCTTCTTTCCTCCTCCCAAATCGGAGGTCAATTCTCATCCAAATAAAGCTGAAGAAATTATTATTCAAGCATCTGAGGTGTGGACTCTAATACTGAGTAACTGTGTCACAGAAAGTGTGTGCCAGGAGCTGTGGATATATGCAGGGTCGGAAAAGAAAGTGTGTTGTTACCTGTCTAGCATCAAGGAAGGAGGTGGTACTGGTGCAGGATAGCTTATGCAAATTAAGGCCAAGTTATGCATGAGAAAGAATTAAGAGTTAATTGCAGAGGAAGGTTTTTCTTTCAGGTGGGATGCAAGGCTTTTAATACTCCTATTAACATATATCTCGTGGATCTGATGAGATTGCCACTATATGAAATCCCTACCATTTGGATCACAAAGTAGTTAAACAAAGCTGTTAAACCTTTTTTTCCTCCTGCTCGATGCTTTATGGTGCTCCCGTTAAGTATCCTCCAAACAGCAGCACTTTCCGTCAGTGTTTATTTGAACGCTGCTGCTGTTTAGCATTGCAAGCAGAGCTCACGTTGGGAGTGGGCTTGATTCTTATAAGGGAAGCTTGCTGGGGTTAGTTGTCTGAACTGGTAACAAATAAATGGTGGGCTCCGAAGAGTCCTGAGAAGCAAGCTTCTCTGTGCTGTGGATAAACTTTTTGTCTATAGGTATGCGTAGTACTTCTGTTTGCACAACATGGGAATCACGTGGGAGTGTAGTGTATAAGGAGAAAATTACTCGTACTTGCTTGCTTTATTTACTCTGTCTTACTGATGGGTAAAATGCAAACATCCAATTTTATGATATATTGTTACCATCCTGGAACTTGGAGCTCGAAAAGAAAAATAGGATTGACTGTCATTCTGTACTTGTGTAACCAATGTCTGTATATCACTCTTCCTCAGGTTGTCTCCTGCTGCATATTATGCTCAGAGGATGATCCAGTATCTTTCCCGGAGGGACAGTATTCGGCAACGGTCTATGCGGTACCAACAGAACCGTCTCCGCTCTTCCTCCTCCTCTTCTTCCACATCAGAGAACTCAAGCCCATCTGTAGAGGGAAACGATCTGGAATTTGAAGATTTTGAGTAAGTGTGCATGCTGCTTTGGCCTCTTGCTGGAGTCGGTTGTCAGCATTGAGGCTGCTTTGTGGCTTCCTACTGTTTACCAATGAAAAACATCTCCGGCTTCTTGTAGGAACAGGTTAAGTCAAGTCATTCAATCAATAATTAGAGCAGCAATTGCTACAAATGGGTCTTGTCATTTCTGTTATGAAAATTAAGGATGCTTTAGGCTACCTTCAACACATCAGGCTATCTCGACCAGATTTAAAAGACTGGTTAAATAAGCAAAGGAGAATCTTTTTGTCGCATGGAACTGGTGGGGAGCCAAGAGCTTATTAGAGCCTTCAAATCTTGGTATAGAACAGGAACCACTAGAAGGTTTTGCAGGACTTAGTTCCTTGGCCTAAGGCTATAGGAGACAGCCAGACATGCTCAGTTACTTTTACTTGCTCTATCTGTACAGCTCTGTCAAATTAGCTGAAGTTCCTGTGACTGGTTTTTTGGAAGACTTGGTGATTGTGAATCTGTGTTAACACTTAGTCTCCTGTAAGGGGAGCAAATGGCATCTTGTGTCAAAGCGAGGAATTACTGCATTCAAACATTAGAAGAGTGCTCCTGTAAGCCACTGTATTTCCTTCTGAGTAGTTCTACTGACAAACTTTTAAAGTCTGCTTTCCAGTGTCTGCTTTTGGATTTCTAGGGGTACCCAGTGTAATCCCAGCAAACAAATTTATTGTAAAGCCTTCCCAATAAGTGGAAGTACAGTAATAGATTGTTCAGATGGCATGGAGACCAAAAGCTCAGTAATTTAGATTAAAATCCATTTTAGCAGAAAAGAGAATATGAACTTTCTCGTCTGTCTTCAGTCATTTTCTTTAAAATGTGGGATTTTGCCTTGGCACTTTAAGTATTTCACTGAATTTTTTCCCCCTTTGTGTATATTGAAATTAAAACATAGGATGATTCTGAGCATGGCCATAATAGTTGTCTACGGTGGTAATGCAGCAGGGAGGTGTATTTAGGAGCTGTGAACTCCTCAAAAATCTGGGCTTTTATGTTGCTGCTGCCAGCAGAGGATGCCGTCAACTTTGCTCCTCGAGCAGCTTGGATGTCCACTTGCTGCAGTGGCACATACTTGAGATGGCACGTTGTTAAAGCTCCATGGCCTCTGTGTCAGGGTGAAGTCCCTTTATGAAGGACACTGGTAACACTAGCTATTCCCAGAAAAGCAAGATATTAATCTGTTTCTGCCTTCTTAAGTGGTGGTAGACTTTTTTTTTTTCCCTGTAGAATGTTGTTCTGTGAAGCTGTCATTTCATGCTTCAGCAATTAAATATTCAGAAGTACAGGGTGAGTGAATGTCTTTCCCCGTCATTGTGGCCTTATTTGTGTAAGATGTAAATAAGGGGAGATAACACAGGAATCACTGCATAGTAGCTTTTCCCAAGCAGCCGCATGGTCTGGAAGAGCAGAAATACATGGCTGCCGGGCTCATTTTGTGAGGCAAGTGTGTCACAAGCATAGCCCTTAATATTTCCATTATTCCATTTCATTTGGCTGTGGTGGCTTGTTCTGCTGGGAAAAGAATAGACGGTAAGGTCTTCATTCATAGAGCCATGCAAATGCCTGCAGAGAAATGTGTTCCCCTGCAGATAATATTCACACAGTAAGAGCACCCAGTCAGGGAAGCAATTCAATCGGCTGTGCTAAGGTTGTCTTTCATTTCATTCTGAGCGAAGTGTTTATCCCTTACTGTGCAGTGGCTGAATTTGTTGGTTGAATATTTCATATTGAACTCTGGTCTGTGCATTCAAAAGGTGCTGTCTTTTTCCTTCTCTACTTCATTATTTCTCCTGGCTGCTTAGAGGGAGCTGCTGGGCCGGAGCCCTTAGAGCTGGAGCTTGTCTTGTGACTCATTTGATTTCTTCTGCTGACACTTCACGATGAAATCTCTTATGCAGAGTTCTTGTTTCTCCATTTGGCTCCTGTATCCCTCCTTTGCTTGCTCACTTGAGCAAACTTGTATATTTCTTTGTGTCTTTCTTTCCTGACCTGATCTAAATGCTCTGGCTTCCCTGCTTCTCCAGATCTGGTGCAGGACAGGGTGTTGCTGCTGCGTCTAGCTGTCTGCAGCTCATGCTTTTTTCCTGGAATCCAGTGAATATTTTTAATGTAAAAGCCATAGCAAGTTGCCTTGATGCTTTATCTTTCTAAACTTATTAATGTGATTGGCAAATTTTCCCTCTTTCGTTTTCCTAATAATTGGGAGAAAGATGTAAGGAGCATTAAACACTAGTTGGTCTTTCTATACGTAGAGCTCTGGGCAAGGAGTGAGCCCTGTGCTTGTGCAGGGTGCCTGGTAGACAAGCCTTCCTCGGATGTCATCTTTTGTGGGATTCTGACATCTTTTCTGCTCTAAGATTCATTATTGTATCTTTTCAACTTTGCTTATCTGATTACGTAGTAAAGGGCTTGAAAGATGTGGTCTCTGCACTGTTTGTGCATATGGCCTCTGAATCTGGGCTAAAGCCTCCCCTCTTGTGTGTCAGTCTAATGGTATTATTTTCTTCATGCAGTTTCTCCAGAATCTCATTTGAATTCATTTATAAAATATTTAGTTTGTGATAGTGATAACAACAGCAACAGTGTTGGTCTAAGATTGTGAAGTAGAGTGTTTTTTTAATAGGTGTTAGTAATATCCTTCTATAACACCAGGTTTTACAAACAGGGGAGGAGGAGGGAGACACAAGCTATACCTGTGTTATTTGGTCTAATAAGATGTTATCACTCTACATGTGCTGCCTGTGTTTAACCTGTCACTGTTGTCATCTTACTGCTTACTGAATACAACTGACAACTGTAAACTTAGTCATGTCTTCATGAAAGCGCTTAATACCGTTTGTAATATATATACAGATTGTAATATTAGGTTATTAACAGATAAATTGATATGAGTGGGTTTTAAGGTTAGCTTTAGCAGAATCTTAAACTAAAATGAAAAGACTTCTTACATTCTGGGATAATAATCTCTGAATGGAGAATGACATCACTTTAGTCTTCCAGCATAACTGTTAAAAATAGATTCTTCATAGACAAGTCATGGATGTTGAACTTTCTAATTTCAAGGTCTTTTTTGAGTGTCTTATGTTTGGATTGCGTAGTAAACTTGGATTTTTAGAGCTAAACTGTATTTTCTTTTGACTTCTTCTGAAAGTTTAACTGGGTCTTTTCTGGAGACTTCCTTTAGTCTAGAACAGCTCTGATACCGGAGGCTGTGGGTAATGATGCTTCTAGGACTGCTCGGATAGTGCAAGCTAATTTTTTTTTTTCATGTGTAATTCTAAATCTGTCACCATAATCAGAATGTGAAGATGTGATGTTTCTGCAAGTGCATGTTGGCCATCTATGTCCGTTTTTGTCTGCAGTAAGTGTGGGGGAACAAATGCACAAAACCAGGTTCACTTTATCTGCCAGACTGAAAAGCAGATACATAGGACAGTGTACCAGCTCGCTGTCTGAAAGCCTTGTTCAAATCCTTCACTACAGTTCTATAAAGGCTTTCAAGCCAAGGCTAAAGGTGTAACTGTGGCTGACCCCTGTCTGCTTTTGAGAGTGGGCTGCCTGGTAGAATAAAGATATGAAGGAGCTTGGAGAATACACTCTCTTAATGTCCACAGCTTTTCCCCTTTCTATTCTCTCCTTTTTTCCTTTTCCCAGGAGGATCTGTGCTGGTGTGGATCCATTCAGTTTTGCCGTTGTCACAGACTAGGGAGGTCTTTGTTGTGTCTCTAATACAAGAAGGGCTTTACCGCACAGGCCTGAAATCTTGTTTTGGTGCTTTATCCTTTTAGTTTCTTTTGAGACACCTTCATTTGAAGCATCTTTTCTTGTTAGCTTCTTTAAGAACCTTGACTTGTGCATTGGGACCTGAATATTAATTAAGAACTGCTTGGAAGTAGTTGTGTCTAAACTAACATTTTGCAACGAGAGAGAAGGGGGGACAATGGCTGTGGTTACTCAGTCGTGTGGGCTTGGGTAGTAGCTGTAGGTTTGGGCTGGGATTCTGTTCTCCTTAGTGCTTCTCAAGTGGAATGATGGAAGTGGGTTTCAGGGAGGGAGTTGTGTGTCGTGGTGAGAATAAGCATGTGATTTGCTTAATGGCTGAGACAAAGGGATTTTGGAAAGTTTGAGTGAGAAGGGACAAAGCTGCACATTACCACTTACTGAATTAACTTCCTCCCTAGATTTGTGAAGAAATTCCATGCTTATGTTTAAATCCAGTCTCTTTTCAGTCTTACTCTACAGCATTTTTTTGCTAGATACACAGAGCAATGGGAGCACTAAGCTGCAGAAATGCAATCAGTTCACAATGCACTTACTCTTTTCTCTTAGCAGACCTATTACTAAGAGCACATGGGTAGAACTCACTCTGTACAGCCAGTCTTGCTCTTTACTGCTCTCCTTCCCAGCTGTTCGCTGTACATTCATGTATTTCAGAGCGGTTTTTCCTTCCTGTGACAACCTTCAACTTCTGCAAAAGAAACTCCTTCAAATAGGAGCCAGTTTTTCTTGGCAGAAAAAAAGAGAGAGAGAATAATTTTGGTTGGAAGAGACCCTCAAGATCATAGAGTCCAACCTTAACCTAACTCTAGCACTAAACCATGTCCCTAAGAACCTCATCTATACACCTTTTAAGCACCTTCAGGGATGGTGACTCAACCACTTCCCTGGTCACCCTGTTCCAATGCCTGACAATCCTTTCCGTGAAGAATTTTTTCCTAATATCCAATCTAAATCTCCCCTGGTGCAACTTGAGGCCATTTCCCCTTGTCCAATCACTTGCTACTTGAGAGAAGAGACCAACACCCTCCATGCTACAACCTCCTTTCAGGTAGTTGTAGAGAGCAATAACATATCCCCTCAGCCTCCTTCTCTCCAGGCCAAACAGCCCCAGTTCCCTCAGTTACTCCTCATAAGTCTTGTGCTCCAGACCCCTCACCAGCTTCATCGCTCTCCTCTGCACTCTAATAAAAAGATAGGAACAGCTAAAGTTTTTTATGATACTTGAATTAAGTATGGAGCGTTTGATCTACAGCTCCAGAACAACAAGACAAGTTCTGTCATTGTAGAGACAGACGTGTAGGGCATCCCAGAGGTGAGGGAAGAGATTTAGTCTGCCGGGTGACTATAGCTTAAGTTGACACCTCAGGATGGATGGGATGCCAAGTGCTGAGTTCTGATAGGGCATCATAAAGGTGGGTTAGAGATAACTTGGTCAATGGTAGCCTGTTGGTGTAGCATTAGAAGAGTAGCATATCTGAACTGTAAGGTTTCTAAAAGTAATTATTAGGCTGTTTGTGTGGGGGTTTTGTTGGTGTTTTGTTTTCAATTTTCTCCTTATCATCTTGATGTTAACATTTGAGGTTAACAAAAGACATGGTAGGAGATGTGAGAATCTATTTGGGCTATTCACATCACTTAAATGCTGATGGAAATGTATTTTTAGGATCCGTGACACACCAGTATACTGCAGAAAAAGCAGCAATTTCTTTCTAGAAGTCTTAGATGGGACAGTTTGCTATCTGCCTTTTTTACTTGAGCAGCTGCAAATAATATTCTTCTTATTAATTTGTTATTTGAGTTCAGATAAAGATCTCAAAAGCAGGATTGCTGTTTGTTGTATGCACCTGCCTTTGTTTTCTTCCCAGAGTCCTTTTATCTGTGGTTTTGATGCTGTTTCGTCTGCCTGTTTCTTGGCTCATATGGCTCTGCCTCATTGTTTTTTATGAAGATGGACCTTCTCAAAAGTGGCTTGCAAGGCAGACCTGAATTTTGTGGAACTTGGTGGTCACTCTGTGTGTTGGCTTTTTCCTCTCCGTTACAGATTTCTGGAGCAGTTAGCACTGGGATGTTCCTTCCAGATGCATAGAAATTGATGTTAATTATATTCATCATCTTAAACACAGTTGCAGGCTAAGAATGCCAACAAGTCCTGGATGAATGGGGGTGATATTGAATCTACTCTTTGAACTTCATTTTTCAAGGATTAGTGAGAGTCTTAGCTTGGCTTGTGATCTACTCATAGTTGCCTGCAGCTTCATTTTCCCTATTCTTTTTATCTTTATCTTCTGTGACAGTCTTTTATATTCCCCTTATCTTGGTCTTAATGTCTAATAATACTGCCTGGATGCAGTGACAGGCAATGACTGTTTCCTTGCAGCAGTACTGCAGGATATTGCTAACCTCTCCAGCATAATGTTGTTTTACCATTAAGTCACATTCCAGCAAGGCAAGTGTCTTTATAGCAGAGCAGTGAAAGAATGAGTGCCTTTTGAAAGGTGACAGTTGCCAGAAAAGCTCACATCATATTCCATAGTGTTGGTTGCCTGGGCTTGTAGGAACAGTTTTGATGTCAAGATGGTACCCTTCATCCAGCTGAGTTTTTGTGCTACTTATGAGCCCAACTCATAGTTGTCCTTTTGCTTTTATTTTGTGTCTGTGAAACTGTTTAGTCAAACTAGGTCACCTAGTAGGTCATGGCTGGTGTTAATGAGAGTGATTAGGAAGCAAGCTCTTAATAGTTTGTTGCTGCCCACCCGGAGCAGGCAGTGGTTAACCTCGAGGTCTAACAGATTAGGGTTGCTTGTGCAATTATGTTTTCATTAGGGAAAAAGAAAAGGAAAAAAAAAAAAAAAAAAGGAAACTTTTGACAATGTTATTCCAGTATTGAAGCCTGATGGGGCAGCCGTTTATATATTTGTGATACGAACTGTGTTCAATAAGCACTAGTTGTGAAGTTTCCAAGTGGTTAGAATTAGCCATAGTGATGTTTTCCCTAGTCATGTTCATGTTTGGATGAATGTTTGAAAATGGCTAATAAGGGGTCTCAGAGGAAGGGTGGTTCTAGTGCTGGATGCCCTGGCCTTTTATAAAACACTGGATACTGTGGTTTCCTTAATACTCACAGACCAGGTCTAGACTGGGGATTAGGGATTCTCTACCTTTGTCTGGCCTCTGTTTCTGTTTTCTAATGACTCACTGTAGCTATGGAGTGTATCAATATTGTTCTAAAATGTGTCATCAGTTTGTGAGCCCACCACACAGAGAGGTGATTAAAATTGAGACAGCTGGATAGTGCACCTAGATAAGAGCGAGTGTCTCTTTCTGGTTCTAAATCAGTCTTTCTCTGAAGCAATTAATCCTTGGCATTTAATGGGTAAGTGCTGCTGTTTCTCTTGACCAGGTGATAAATAGTCTCTTACGTGATGCTTCTCTGAAATACTTGATCTTCTGAAATGCCATTTTTAATCTTGTAAATACATTTTCCGCTAAACAGCTCTCCGAGAGGTAAACAAGGCTGGAGGGTTTGTTTCCCTCTGGTCAGGAGAGCCATTAGTAACTTAGCAGTCTCCTATTTTGTAGGAGGTTTTAGCTGATAAATAGATACAAGTTTTCCCTGGTGTTCCCTTGAAAAAGCTTCTAGTGATAGACTGGCATTTTAGCCTTCAAATGAATATAGGAAGATGGAAAGGCACCATGTCTTGGGTGACTTACCGAACGTCTTTATCAATTACTGTATTCCATGGCTATGTTAAAAATCTATTCTTCTAGTTCCTGTCTCTCCAGCTGGGCAGCATCATTTTTTGTGGTTTCTCTAATATTTTTATTCTTTAATTTTGTTTGGCTTCCAGTGTTGTACTTGGGAGTTTGCTCTGAGGTCCTAATAAATTTAGTGTCAGGAAAGGCTTTTTGTGTAGCACATGCTTCTTTTTGCTTAAGTTTTATTGTTTCTTGTTGTCTCCTTCTGTTCTGCCTTAAGTACTTTTCCTTCAGTAATAGTCATATCCTTCAAAGATGGGTAGATAAATTAATACCTTTTCATTTTACCATATTTTGTATATTATTTTGAATCAGTATTTTCCTTGTTTTAATGTCTGTGGATGCCAATACTTGTACTCTTTTTGATAGGACCTGTGCTCCTGACTTCTTGTTTGTATCTACAGTCTCTACTCAGAGATAAGTCAGCCGTCTTGAATCTTTTGTCTTAAACATAATCCTGTTTTTTAGGTGAGATACCCTTGTCCTCAGAGCCATATATAGGGTGGTGCCCTTCTCCTGGCTTGAGTTTACAACTTCTCCATGATTTAAGGGCTGTGAGTGAAGCAGCATATCCTGGATGGAACCTGTTTGGTTTTTTTTTCATTGAGACTAGTCCTACTGATCCAGGAGATGTTATTCCAAGTACTACGTCTCTCTGCAGAATTACAACCAACTTGCAGTGTGTCTTTTCCTTTTGTCTTCTAGGACACCTGTATCTCACTAAAACATTCACAATGTCAAGGTTTCATTTATTACATGTTCACCTCGCTGAGAGGCTTATTTCCTAGAAATGCTCCCGGTTTTCCCTAATTTCATTTGTAGGAGATGCTCAGGATCTTGTAGGATCAGATAGAATGAAAACTAAAGTTTTAACATGTTTCTAGTATTTGCTGCTCCTCTCAGTTGTAAAGCTAATAGTTAACTTTCTATTAGAGTTTTCCCAACACTGTGTGTCACTCACTCATCAGGATGGTGCTAGAAAGTGATAGACAGGTTCTTAGACTCACCAGCGAACATGATGTTCCCCTCACCACCTTTTTCCTACTTCTGTAACCTTTGTGAAACATAGTACTCACTTTATCTTGTAGGCCTGTGCAGATCTTGTGAGTACCCCTTCCCAAGATATTTCTCATCTGTTTCGATCTAAATCGGTAGTGAATCCTGTGAATTGCAAGAGCTCAGGATCTGTTTCTTCTTTCGTATGGCCAGTTGAATATGACATCCTCCAGGTACCCTCTTCAGAGGCAGACTTGACCAACCTTTAAAGCCAAATGAATTTACATTCTCTGGTAACCTCCTCTGAGCTCCTGATATGATCTTTGTGCTACTCCTGCCTTCATTGATTTGTGCTACTCTTGCCCTCTGTGCTACCTCCTCTGAAGTAACCTCCTGCTGTCTTAAAAAATTGATAGCAAGTAAGTGGAGATACTAAATGTTTGAAGTACCAAGAAAAGGTTATGTTTTTTTTCCTGTTACATCAAGATGGTGCAACTGAATCCAGCACCAGCTCTTAAGGATATTACTAGATGCCACTTAACCAATTATTTAGCATTTCTATTTTATGTGTCTAACCTCTGCAATAGAAATTGATTTAGCATTTTAAATTGGACTGCATGAAACCTGATAAAATGCTGAAAATATGGAACAATTGGCTTGGTCTGATATAATTTGATTCTTATGAGCTTGCATGGCTTACTGGTGCTGGCTCTGATAATTAAATGGCTTTTCAAAATGGTCATTGTTGACCTAATTCTATTGGCAGTGTAGTCAGTGGGAGTTTTAATATTGACTACAATGGCAACAGTTAGACGAACAGATTGCGTTAGAAATCCCATGCTGTGTGTTTAATTTCACTTCCTGATACAACAATCTCTAAATATTAAAGAGAATTCTTGCCAAGATAGGAAAGCAGAACATGGCTTTTTTTCCTTTCTGAGAGTCTTGACTATCTTTTGTATCGATTCAGTTATTAATGCAGTAGCCAAGTTACCAGACGAAAAAGAATGCAGTTTTCTCCAAACTTTAGGGTGCAAAGTTTTATATCTCCTGTGTTTTCAGAGCTCCTGTTGCTGCTCCATTATATTTACCTTGGTCAACTTTTCTCTCAACAAACAAACAGGACAACAGCAGAAAAATCCAAGGAGATTTGACTGTCCTGCCCAGTTTAGGATAAACCTTCATCCTTCTTATGCCCTGTTAAAGTTCCATAAATCTCCTGAATGTTTAGGAATTGCATTATTTTCCTGCTCCACTGTGTTAATGTTAATGCTGTTTTTCCCCTACCAGCTCTTATTCTCCATATCGCTGTTTTGATTTGTCCCACAATGGTATCTGAACAAATTATGAATAACCTGAATTTAGAGCCAGACCCTTAAAGTTGTTTTGACCATTTGTTGCTTCTTGCAGTTTTCCTCTTGAGACAAATTAGTCTGTTAGTAATTATAGTATTAAGTCTCTCTTGTCACCTTACATGCTGATTACTTCTGGTTCTTTCTCTGTATCTTGCTCAATGGATTGCTTAGTTCCTTCATTCTTATTTTTTCACTGCAGAAGTTTCCATGTGTTGTTCATATTTGCTGGTGTACTTAAAGCGCCTTGCAGGACACCTTTTTAGCCCTGTTACAGCACTTGCTGTGACACTTTCTTGTTTTGTTTACTTTTGCAAGGTTTTTGAGTTTCTTTACAGAAGAGGCTTTTTTGATGTAGACACACTCTGAGGGATCTGCTTTTGCAGGTTATGTTAATTAAACTGTCCACTGCAAATCGTTGGCTAATGAGTCTGCAGGTAGCTGACACTAAATAGAAAGTAGAGCGTTAGATTTTCATCAGTACTTTAGAGAACTTTGGAAACTCTTCATTCCTTGTCGTAATGCTTCACGCTGGCACTGCAGTCGTGCTAACATCTGCTCTCCTCCGTCAGCAGGCTGCATGTGGTACAGAAATAACACAAAGTGCCACCCATCTTCACTGATCTGTAGGGTTTGTTTTTTTTTTAATTTTCCTTTTTAGAAGGTGCAGAAATAATCTTCGGCTGGCACCAGGGTAATATCAGCTGTTCTAGCTTTTCAGCACTAGGCGCTTGAAAACGCTCTTGCATGGAGTTGAGCATGGGAGCTTACATATAAATGACTCTGTAAATTAGTGATTCAGATCGATGTTGAGTAATATTCCTCTTTAGCACAGAAGAGTGTATCTTACATTTCCATTACAGTAAATAGGAGTTCTAGCATTCTCAAAGAATAGTCACTGTTTCTCATTCCCAGTTCAGCTGAGTTACAGGGCAGTGGCAGTTGGGCTGTGGTGGTTTAATTTTTTTTTTTTTTTAAGGGGATGTTAAAGATAGATTGCTGTCTCTTGAATCAGTAGTGGCTGTGTCTGTTATCGTGAAAACTGGAAAAAGTCTAGTATGTATTTCTTCCCTTTTAGGCTTTTTGTATTGGGGGAGGATCTTATGCAGTGAATGGGACAGTACAGGATGGAGTTCTCACCCCAGGAAGTCTTGTTGATTAGAAAATTTGTGTCCTAAAATGTTTTTGTGGATGCTAAGAGCATTGGTTAGTGGCATTTTTTTTTTTTTTTTTAAATGGAACAGTTAGTTGCTTTAGGTCTCTTGATTTGGACTGTAGATGTTGCACCATTATTTTCTTTTGTTTGCTGGAGCTAATCCTTCATTCCTTTTGAAACCTGCTGCAGTGATGGTCTTCAACTGGCAAGTTCCATAGGGTGTAGTGCTGCTTCCTCTTGCTGATATTTGTCCCTTTCAAAAGTATTGTCTAATTCTAGTGTATGTCCAAAGCAAATGCAAACCCTGAAAAATGTTTTGCTGCTTTTCTCTTAGGGCTGCATATCAGCATCGTTCAAAAATTGTTACACAGACTTCTAAAAAGTGTATTTCTTGTCTGACTTGCACTAGCACTTAATGTGTGTAGCAAGCTCTGGAACACGACACTTCTTTTTCCCTTTGGCCTTTTCTCTTTAGCAGGAAGAGTTGATCTGTCAGCACCTGGTTCACAGGATTCCTTCTGTTATTGATCCACATCTTAATAGGCTGGAGGCCTCTGATAAAACAACAGCAGCACCTTTTATGTTGCTGATTTCAGGAACCGTGTTGGTTCCACAGAAACCTCAGGGTGAGGTGCGGCTTTGACTCTGAACTGCAAATGCTGCGTCTGCAGTGGGAAGAGAAATGGAAGCTTTGAGCTTGGATCGAGATTTGGTTTTGGTGAGATAGCTTGAAATGCTAATGAGCTTTGTAGAACAACCTCTGCTCTTGTGTTCCTGGTTTGTCAAGTGTGTGGGAAACAGCCACGTAATGGACTTTCTTCTCAGCCCACGTTTCTTGCTCACTGACTTTAAAAAAGCAAAACAAAAAAAAAAATTACAAAATGCACAGCTTGCTGGAGTGGGTTAGGGATGTGCCGCTCGTGTGTTGCATAAGGAATATTTAGTTTCCTAGTGATTCCAAGGCTCTGCAAGTAATATTCTCCCCACAACTGCCTGGGAAGGAGACAAGTAGGGCTGCAATTACAGATGGGGGTCTGGTATCTGGGGAGAGAACAGACTTTCTACTTGTGCAAGGTCATGCAGAGAGAGTAGATTTCTGAATTGAGAATAAAGCACAGTGGAGGTTTGTTTCGGAATTCCAGAGTCACTGATGGAGCCTTATTATTTTCCTTGCAGCTTTAGTGCTGTATAATTACAGGTCCTGTTGTGACCTTTGAATGCAATATCAGGAATTTTGTTTGCTGGGGATGCTGGAGGTCCTCCAGTTCGGCCTCCTGCTTCTTGTAGGGTTGTTATAGCCAAAATCAGACTGAGTCAGTCATGGCTTTATCTAGCTCCTGTCTTGAGACTTCCAAGGGTGGCAGCTCTGTAGTCAAAGAGATCTCTTTGACTAACAGAAAGTTCTCATCAGGACTGTGCTGTGCTTGCTTTTGCTCTCTCAGTCCAAATTCTGAGGTTTCTTGTTCATTTGCCTAGGTGCTGACACTAATTCATTGACTCTGTGGTTTTGTCGATAGTTTTTAGACACTGTCAAACAATGAAGGAAGTGCACGTTAGGCCACCCGTATGTAAAACTGTTAGGAGTCTTTGATACAGTAAGTTGTATGAATTTGGAATATTAGAAGCATGTTACTTATGCAAGAGAACGATTAAATCTGAGTGGCACACTCAGGATGACTAGGTGATGTTGTTGTTTTTTTATTTTCTTGGAGAATACTTTATTGCATACTATTTTTAATGTACAATATTTTTTTCTTTTACTGAAGGGACAATGGAGACCGATCCAGGCACCGAGCCCCTCGGAATGCCCGCATGTCTGCACCATCACTAGGGCGCTTTGTCCCGAGGTAAGGCTTGTACGTGTAAGAGTAAAAAGGTGTGCAAACTCTGGAGGTGTTGGTTGCAGTACAACTCTCTGGTCCTTTCAGATGGATTCCTTTTCTTGCTAAGAGCTGATGCTTCCTTGGTGTGCAATTTCTGGGAACCCTGAGATAGCATGTTAGTGTGATTAGTTCATTGTGTGACACTTGAAGGACAGTGTGGTCTTAGTGCTTCTTACCTGCAGGTTTGGGCTACGGTGTGAAGGTGGAACAGGAGGAGACAATAATCTGATCAGAGATTATCAACATGATGCACTGGTTTGAGATTAGAAAGCTATTGTGGGAGGTAAAGGATTTACTTAATGCTGATCTTCACAGCCGCATTGATCAGAGGAGGATCTAATCTGTGACTTGCCTGTAGTCTGAAGCAGTGAAGTGGTTGGCTAAGCAGAGGAGTCCAACCTCTCTTCTGTAGTCTGCTGGAATACCATGATGTATCCTCAAAGTAATTGCAGTTGCTATCCAGGGCTGTACTATACTGGGCTGTCTTTCTCCATGTAAGTTTACTCTCTTTGTTTTGCAGACGCTTCTTGCTGCCAGAATACTTGCCTTATGCTGGGATTTTCCATGAACGGGGACAGCCTGGCTTGGCCACCCATTCCTCTGTCAACAGGGTTTTGGCAGGTAATAAGATTTCTTTGTTTGCAGTAGTCGTGTGTATTAGTGGTATTTTTCTTGTGAATCTGAGGAGAGGAAGATTGATGAGAAAAAGTCTAATTCCAGCTTTTGAGGTTCTGTTTTAGTCACCTGAAACAAGAGAAAGGACTGTTGGATTGATGCAGTGAGTTGTCATTCAAGTGCTTGGGCTTTGCAGATACGACACTTCAAGGAGGTATATGGGAGTTTCTGCATGAATTGGGGAGAGGTGCTGTTAACAATTCTCCCTTCGTTTATCTTCCTCCCCTATTCCTAGATGTCTTTTTCTTAACAACCTGACAGACTAATGATCAGCTTGCTGCAGGTCCTTCTAATTGAATTATAGGGTGCCTTCTTCGTGTTCCGGCTGGCAAGACGCACACAAGGCAACGCGGGATTCAATTAGGATCTTAATAAGTGCATAGTAAAAACCTCTGCTGCCAGCACGTACGGCACACAGGCATTTAGGAGCCTTAAAGGGCAGGCGGAGGTGGAAAGGGAGTTTGGGGAGAAGAGGAGGAGTACAGCACTCTGGCAGTTCATGAATGAGATGGTTATACATGACACATATCTTGAGGGTGGGTCTTTTTTGAGTGGGTCTGAGTTGCTCTCTAATTAACCCCAGTTCAGGGGAGTCACCTTGGAGCTTGGGGAAGAATGGGGGATGATGTATAGACAGGTACGCTGGCATGTGGTTCTCTTCCTTCCTGTGAGTGATCACAGGACCACCGCTGAAAGGAGTGCTGAAAGGTTTCTCAGGAGGCTGTGTGACCCTTTTCCTTATCCTAAGGCACTATTAACTATGCCTAAACCGTTTTGGACAGGACTTTACGTGTTCTTAACAGCCTTCATTGGAGTTTTCCCAGCCATTTGGGGGTAGAACTTGTTTTTGCATGGCTGATTTAGTATGGCAGTGGTCTTGTCTTTGATAACAGATTTTTGGCATCTCCTGAACTTTTGTCTCCCTGGACACTTTGGTTTGAGCGCACAGTTCATAGACCTTGCTGTTGTGCTGATAGTAAGATCTCATGCAAAGGCTGGCCTCCAAAGCACCTCTGCTTTTTTTCCGTAGGAAAGAGCAGAGCTGGCCTGTAGCTTTAGCTGACGCATGTACTTTCCTGTGCTTGGTGCCTGTGTGGGATTGGGCTGCTGGCACGTGGAAGCAACACGCTGGCAGATAATTACTTGCTGCCAGGCAACACTGCAGAACTCTTGTACGGGCTTTGCTGGAGACACCTGCCTTCAACCCTCCTCCAGCCCTCCTTGCAGTTTGCCTGTTCCTTAGTGTCTGGGAAACAGCCGGGCTTTTTCGTATTGCGTGTTTTAGGGAATTTGAGCCCCAAACCACACGTGCTTGCTGTTTGTTGTGTGGATGCTGAAATTAACAAAATAAAGCAGAAGTTGCAATCATGGGATTCTCAACAAAGAAGATCAACCTTTTCTGTATGGTACTGTGCTGAGCCTACTTACGGCAAGGCTTGTTAGCTCCTACAGTGTGGTGGAACCGCACACTGGAATGGCTGGGACTCCACAGTAAAGGCTTTTATTGACTTAAATATAAAATTAATTATACTAGTGCAGCAGCTGCTTGTGGTTCCTTGTTTTAATATTGTTTTTATTTTAGTCTGTACCTACACTTTCAGCTTTCAAAATGTTTTTTACATTTGTGCTCGAAAACATGTTCCTGTATTACAGAAACCAGGAGAACTGAAGTTGTAAATATTAAGTGGAGGAATGAAAGATGAGAACTAGAAAATGAGGTTGCAGTTGTGGAATACTTGAAGAATTTCTTGTGTTCATTATGTTGGTCGGCAGCATTGTCGTTGTCAATGTTATATTTCAGAGCCATTGAAAGTTTCAGTGCTGATAGTAGATCTTCCTTTTAGTTAGCCTGTGCCAAAGTTTGGTAGTTTTTTCTTCACTAGCATAGTGAAAAACCTCTACTTGAGCTCAGAAGTACTTTAACTCTGGCCTGGTAGTTATGGCTGAGGTTGCCAGCCTTGGCTGATGGAAAAATCAATCATCTGTCTTCCTATTAACACAGGCTAATCCAAGATTGAGTGCTTTAAATTGCTTTATCCTGCCATGTATCCAGACTGTCATTTCTGAATTATGTTTAAATGCATAAATGCGAAATGTATTTCTTATGTAACCTCTCCAGCATTTGAGAAGAGATGCCTGAACCCCGCCCTGTATTCCTAACCTGATAGTTTTCTAAAAACTGACAGTAGACTTTTGTGGCCAAGTGTGAGTGAGAGCTGTTATTTGGGAAAATATGCACAGGTACAATTCTGCCCCAGTCCCCTGCCCCGCTTACTGCTGTATACAGAGAGGGAATAAAAGCATCAGACAGAGATCTTCGTGGGCCTGTGAATTGTTTTGTGGTGTGCGGACTGAATTTCTTAATGTCAAAGCTTATGCTGTCAGGTTCTGTCCATGTTTACTTTCAGCAGTCTGTTTTATGTGAACAGCTTTCCATTGTTTAAGTGTTGTTCTCATGCAACTGTTACAGACAATAGCTCCATGCTGGGGAAGGCTGCCTTGTGAATAAATTCTTAGAGCAGTCTGGTTTAATGAACCACTAAAAATCACAGGTTATCTAAGCAGATGGGCTAGTAGAGCAACATGGTAGGTTTGGCAGAATGACTCTGACATGCCAGGCAGGGCTTAGGTCAGGATTAGCAATTCCTTTGTGCTAGCCAAGGGCTGTGGTCATCCCTGCACCAAGGCACTTCCAGGCAAAGCATTGAAAGGATGGCAACAGATGGGTAGAGTAGGTGGGAGTTCAGGGGGAGAAGCAGCGATACTAGTCAGTATGGCAGACAGAGATATCTCCATGCCAGAAGCCTCATTTGCATGTAGCACTGGAACAATCACGAGTCCCGGTAGCACCCTCCTGCCCCATTCCTTGTCTGCTGGTGCAGTTTAGGCCTATCAGTGAGCTGATAGGATCCGCTGCGTCACTGAGCTTTCTGGCACCAAGTAAAACACCAAGTGAAAATATATTGCATCAACATTGCTACCTTTAGCATTCGAACTTATAATCACGCCACCAAAAAGTGTTGTTAGTTTGACAAGTTATATTTTCCTGTAAAGTCGATGTTGATTGGCAGTAATTACACTGTCCTCCTTTAATCCTTTATTAAGTGAGTCTTAGATCAGCTTTTTCATTATTTTGTCTGGAATCAATGTCAGGCTGACAAGACTGGCATGTCTCATCCTATTTCAACCTTTTAAAATACTGGTATAGCACTAGCGTATTTTTCAGTCTTCCACATTCCCCTTTTATTTCAAGACTCATCAAAAAAACCTGAGAGTTCGTTTGGCAGCTCTTCGAAGGCTCTGGGTAGTGTGGGCTGTAAGCTGCCCCCTGGACTCTCCTCTCCTTGGTGAACTGCCCCGAGTGATGGGGTTGTGGTCTCAAAGGAAATGTCCATATGGTCAAAGCCAGTTGAAGGGGTTGTTTGCTAAAGTGATGATGAAGGCGGTAAATACATTTTGGCCTCTCACTCAATAGGACTGGCCAATTGCATGTGGCAATACAAGGGCAGTCCAACAGAGTGGGTTTTTTTTTTCTTGTGTGCTTCCCAAGAGATATCAAAGAGTTGTTCTGTGGGATGAGGTTACACCTTTTGTAACAGAAGTTAGTAGTGCTGCAAAGTTCAGCAGTGTTAACATACCTGGCTCTGGTTCCAAGGAACACATAGCTCAGTATTGTGCTTACCACCTCCCACTGCTTTTTTTGTTGTTTGTTTTTTTTTAAGCTGATATTTCTGCACACTCTTTTGTTTGTGTTGGGGTTTGGGTTTTGGTGGTTTGTTGTGGGTTTTTTTGGTGGGGTTTTTTGTTTGTTTTGTTTGGGGTTTTTTGTTGGCTGGGTGTTTTGGGGGTTTGTTGTGGTGGTTTTGTGTTGTTTTGTTTTTTCTTTTATATTTTTCTTGTTCTAAATCACATTGTGAGCAGGACACAGCTAAGTAATTTGAGGGCCAAGTCACTGATATTTTTTTGGCATCTGGCAGTAGACAGATGTACTCTTTAATATCTTGTAAACATCAGTAAATACATTTAAAAAAAAATCCACTTCATTACCACTGAAGTACTTGTGACCTCTTGTTCGCCTATGTGAACTTTTCCCTTAGGCTTTGTAGTAATCTCAACCATTTGGGGTGGACAGAAGCATGCTAATGGTATAGTGGAACAAAGGCGGCTTTAGTTTCAGGTCAGTGAAAGCTCAGAGGAAGAAGAAAATCGGTGTTTGGCAAGGAACGATGCAGGAAGCTTGAGGAACTGACACAGATGCCAGTTTGTTGCCATTCCTGCCACTCAGCGGGAGAGCGGCAGATGAATGTTTACTGGTTTATGATAGTTACCTAGCTTTGTGAAATGCTTCTGTCTCACCTCACTTTGTTTTAATAGGTTATCTATTTATTTATCTATATCATCTCAAAAACAAACAAACAAACAAAACAAAACAAACTGCGTGAACACAGATCGTGTTTGCCTGTTCTGGCTTTGCCACCAGACTTTATCTGTTTAAATGCAATCCAACACAGTTGCTCTGAGTCTTTCACCTCATGGGGAGATCTAGACTCAGCATGTCTTAAAGACTGAGTGATACAACACTCTACATTTACAGTTTTTGAGTGATTTAATTGCTATTCCAGAGACTGAACACCTATATGTATTCAAAGAATGAGCTTGATATTACAGATTTTTCCGTAGCCCATGCCTATTTGGAGTATGACCTGCTGAAAGAGTAATAATGGTGCAGCTTCAGATCTCTCTGCTGGAGTTGCCAACAAAGCTGTCTGTGGCCTTGTTACGCTGACATAGGGCTGAGCCTATAGGTGAAGCTAAGACTCAGTTGATAGCTTGCTTTTAACTGGGATCTAGAACTTCCAAGTGTAATATTCAGCTGCTGGTTTCCCAAAATCACATCAGCTATCCCGTTCTTCAAAGCCTGGCTCTCTGTGAGAATTCTAGGCCACGTGTCTTCAAGTGAATTTCTGAATTTCCACCCGAAACAGCTAACACACAATTGTTAGAGCACTTGAAGTTTCGTCAGGATAAAAATTAGCTAAGATGGTGGATAAACATTGTCCTTCCCCTGTGACAAGAAGATCTATTTGAGCACATGATAGCTGTCCTAATAAGATTTAGGGCAATGACCTCTCACCAATCAAATTTTTGAACCAGACTCACTAGCTAAGGTACCTCCTGATGCATGTTCCCAATCTGTTGATCACTCTGTGTTGAGGGCTAATGTTCAAATACCAGTGAATGACTCTAACCTAAGGCCAGTTAAAATGGATGTTGATGAGCCTGTGATACAGACAATTGGATAGAGCATTGGTTGTTGCTGCAACTAGAATTAGCCCAGTAACCTTTCGCTTCTACTCTGATGATGAAAGTTATGATAAGAGGTTGCTGTAGTTGCCTTGGCAACAGGGATGCAGGCAGATTCTCCAGTTCCTCTGCTGTCACAGGTGTGATTGCCTCCCATGGCTCCAGCCTCCTTGACCTAATCCTGTTCTGTCACATACAGTGTCAGTGAGCTGTGAATTCTGTTCTGAGATGCCCTCATCCTTCAAATGTACTTGCAGTCATGCACAACTCTGCAGAGTAGGGCTGAGACAGATGACTTGAGAGCTCCAGAAAGCCAGCAAGAGTTGGTGGAAAAATCATCCTAGTTGTCTCTGATGTATCCTTTTTTTTTTGCCACTGTTAGCAGGTATGTACCTCACTTCCCCTAGCAGGGCTTTTCTCTGTAGTTGCCTGAGACTCAGTTTTGTTTTGAGTCCATACCTTCAGCTGCCAGTTTTTGCATTTTTGCTGTTAGTTTGCTTTTCTGCCTTTTGCTCCAAGACAAGTACATGAATTAGGGTTAGTGTCCTGATTTAATCCTTTTCACAACAGGCAGATCTGTAGAGTAGTACAATCAATGAACATAGCCATGTGCTTTCTATGCAGTGTGTTTCTGTTGTAAGTCTGTTGGGTACTGCTTATATATGTAAAGACATAAACCTTTGAGTAGCCTCATTCTCTCTGATCTCTCTGTGATATACCTCAGTGGACACTAAATGACGTAAGAGGCTTAAAATATACCTCAAGTTCTTCTGTGACTGGAGAGCCATAGGTATCTGTCACCTTCATCACAAACTGGGGAACTGCTTATAATTTCTGTGAAAGAGCAGCCTTTCCTGAAGAAATGTAAGGGAGAAAAGAAGCTGTAGGGCTGAACAAAAGTTGCAGGAACCGATTATAGTAGGGAGTGGAACCTTATGGAGCTGGTGAGAGGAGTGCTCAGAGTTGCTCATTTCCTCAATATGATACTTAAGCTTCTGAAGACACAAGGATTTTGAAAGTGTGCAGTAGACTTCAATTGTGTGACATCCTCTTACTTAAGTGTCCATTTATAGACCTCTATGTTCTTATAACATACTTGTGGCCCGTGAGCTTTCATGAAGCATAACTGCTGGACCTCAGCTCTCATCTGCCTTCACCTCTCTCCAACTGCTGCTCTGCAAGAGCAGCTTTTGGCTATGAAAGTTTTAATCACTGCTCCTCAGTCATAGTGGAGTCTCTTACAAATGAAATCTCCTGATAGTTTGGTGTCATAGGTGGATTGGATGAAGGCAGAATGAAGTCATAAACTGTGGGTTGACTTTATGTTAGTATTAGATCCGTTGTTGACTTCTACTTCATGGATTCTGTAGCCATGGCTTTGAAGTTATACCACGTCATGACTGTGGTCAGAAGGTGAACTTCTTAGCGGACATTCTGCAAACGAATTCCGTCTCTCAGAAGGTAGAAATCAGTTTGTTAATGCTTAAAATAACCAAGCGTAGAAACCAACTGGTGGTAGGTTACTTCTGGTGGCTACGCAGGGGTTGTATAGCTGATCCAGAGATTCTGCATTCTCCCTAGCAGGTCCATCTTTATAGTACATCAGTCATTTTTCCCCTGTATTTCAAAACACCATTGAGTTTGTTTTTCCAGCTCTGTGCTTTAATTGGCAGTCCAGCTGCCATTTGTCTCATGTAATCTGTAATCTTACTTGTAATTACTTATACTGTAATCTGTGTCATCCTGTAGCATTGTACCTTGGCACAATGAAAGCTGAAAGATAGTTGGTGTTATTAGCATTTGAATGACCTACAGGCCATGTCTTTGAAATAGCAAAGACCCCACAAAAGTTCCCAAACTAGTGGCGTTGGTTTTGATGCAGATAAATGCTGCTCGGACCTAAAGGGGGATTACTTCTGTCTAGCTAGGTATCTCCTGAAAGTGGATGGTAGGTAGCATTGAGAGAAAGCCGTTAACACATGCATTTATGTGATGGAAAGGGTGTTGTGTGTTGTTCCCAGTTAGCCTTTCCCTCCTGTCCAACATATCAAATCCTATAGCAAGAATCTGTGGTTACTCATACTCGTTGTAATGTCCACTCCTGGTGTACACTGTTGCATACAAAAAGCGTAGGCAGCCAGAAAGTATCAGGGGACTTTGTGTGCTGGAACGGAAGAATGTGAATCTGGCTGTCTGCTTATGATGCTCTGCTTGTTCCATGTCTCTGTTGGCTTGCTCCTTCCGTTTAGCAGCAAAGGCGCTCCATGGGCACACACACTTCTTTGTTGTCAGCTGTGAACAGATCCAGTTTCAGTTCTTTGCTTGGGACATTAAGAGTGCAAAGCAGTAGAGACTGAAGGGCAGAGGGAATGAATTTGTGTTGGAACTCTTGTAAGATGCTGTCCCCTATTTGATTCCAGAGGCTAGAGTACTCTCAAGGCTTGAGTGACTCCAAAATCAGTTTAATTTCTAAAATAAATTTATAACAATATTTTGTATATCAATGTCTTTACAAGGAAAGAGCTGCCTCTTCATGCCTAAGAGCCTGGAGATGACTGAAGAGTCAAAATAGTGCTATTAGCACTTTCAAGCCTGCTCTTGCTCAGTCCTTTTTGTTTTTGTCTTTCCTTTATGGTTTTGCAGCTCAAGCTGTAGTTCATCTCAATCTGGTAAATCTGGCAATGTGTTAATTGAAAGGGATGTGAGTCAACTGAAAATAAGAATCCGCAGCTATGTGCACTATGGGGGGTATTTATACTGTCATTTTTGGGGCATCTAACTTGGGAGGCTAAGCCTGCTCTGTAGTTAGCAGAGAAAGAGAAGCTTCTGCTCTGATTCATCAGCTGAAGCGAGCTGAACTTAGGTGCTCAGAATCTTCTGCGGAACTGCCGATCTTTTTATCACTGATTACATAGGGAGCTTTGGAAGAGAACCTTTCTGCTGTGGATACCTTAGGTGCCTAAAATTACATCGGGTACATCCTGTCCCATTGGCTGAAGGCAGAAAGGATGATACCTAGAAGAGAAGCCTGAGCAGAAGGGATGAAATTAAAGCAGCAAAGGTGGTATAAGAAAGCAGGAACTCTGAGAGGAACAAAAGCAACAGCTGTTTGGTTTGTATGGAGGATATTCTTTCATCTGTGCTTTGCTTCCAAACGTAAACACTGATTGGCAGAATGGCAGTGCCAGGGTAGCACGTAACTTTACTGTTGATCTGTGCGGCTCACCTACTTTCTTTATTTTCTGCCTTTATCCACTGGAAAGGTGGACATGCTTTCCACCTCCTCCCCTCCCAGTACACACACCCTACCACTATCTGCAGAGAGTAATCAAGTTTTTTTAGGAGGGGTTGTACCCTTTCTCTGTTTCTGTAGGTTTCTTTTTTTTTTTTTCCCCTTTTTTTTCCCCTTTTTTTTCCCCTTTTTTTTCCCCTTTTTTTTCCCCTTTTTTTTCCCCTTTTTTTTCCCCTTTTTTTCTCCCCTTTTTTTTAATTAAAAAAAAAAATGCTTATTTTGGACTGCAAGTATTAATGGATATTTTGAGATCAGTCAGACAGTGCATGCTTAACTCGCTGCTCAAGATAAATGAGCCTTGTGTGATATGGATTTTTTTTTCTTGTTTCCACCTGTGCAATTTGAAGCTGGTACCATCTCTTGGTGTGCAGCACTGTTGCAAATTTAATTCTGCTAGCCAGGAATGTGGAACTTGGTTTTACAGTGAGAATGAGTGTGCTTGCTGCAGGAGTCCTTTCTCAGACTGCATCAGTCTCAGATACTCAGTAAAGACTCATGTGACTTCCTCCTACCTTATGTTCCTCAACATTGATGCTTCCTACGTAGCGCAGTGCCGTGACCTGTTTATTAGTTTCTTCCCCTTCCTACTCCATGTCCCTTCTTGCTGTGTGTTGTGCATTGATGCAACAGGCTGCAGACATGTCAACAACCTGTGTTTAACAGAGTAGGCAAGGAGCTCTGGTACTTGATCAGGAGCTGTGCTAGATGTGACACAAGGAGACTCATTGTAGGTAAATTACTTGTTACCTGATGCTGTGCGTTTTCTACGTTTCATTTCAAAACATGGCTACGGGACTTGGCAGGTAGGGTTTTGGTATTATGAGAAAGAAGACTTAACATCTTGAATTCCTCTATGTAGAAAGGTAATGCAACAGTCTTATTGATGCAGCAGAGCTTTTTGCAATTGTTTTGCAACTCCTGGATGCATTTAAAATATCATTTCTTGTGCCTCACAAGCTAACATGTTAGGTAAGCAAATGCACAAGTACTGTAATCAGGTTTTTATTAGTAAGTGAATTAGCCTTATGTCTTGTATCTGGATGTTTTCTGGATCTTTCATCATGCCTTGCTCTTCCAGTTTCATGCCTCAAAATGAGTAAGAGGACCCCACCTTGAGCATACACAGATACATAAGGAAGTATCTACAGGACAGTGTTGTGGGAAAAACTCATCAGGAAAGCAGACTTTGGCCTGTTCAGGGGTCTGCTTGGGGCCCATACGTGCTGTTTAACATCTCCATTCATCAGCTGGATGGTGGATCGAAGTGCACTCTCAGCAAAACTGGAGGGAGTGGGTGATGAACCAGAAAGTTGTGCTGCTATTCACCGGGACCTTCATAGGCTGGGAAATGGGCCAACAAATCTCATGAAGTTTAATGAAGAGAAGTGCCAAATCCTGCACCTGGGGAGGAAGGACCCTATACACCAGGACGGGCTGTGGATCTACTGTCTGGAAAGCAACTTTGCAGAAGACCTGGTGGTCCTGGTGGGCAACAAGTCGAACATGAGCCAGCAAATGTGCCCTTGCAGAAAAGAAGGCTAACAATGTACTGGATTGAGTTAGGAAGAGCATTGCCAGCGGATTGAAGGTGGTGATCGTTCTCTTCAGCCCTGGTAGGGCCACATTCCAAGTGCTGCATCCAGTTTGGGGTCCACAGTGCAAGAAAAGCATGGACATACTGGAGTGAGTGCAGCAAAGGGCCACAAAGATGAGTAAGGGATTGGAGACTCTGACTTGAGGGGAGAGGCTGAGAGAGCTGGGACTGTTCAGGCTGGAGAAGAGAGGGCTTGGGTGTGGATCTTGTCAATATGTATAAATAACTGAGAGAATGAAGAGAAGAGAGGCTGGTGCTTCTCAGCAATGCTCAGTGAAAGGACAAAAGGCAATGGGCACAAACTGAAATTCCATTTGAACATAAGAGAATGTTTCTTTAATTTTGAGAGTGGTCAAATGCTGGAACAGGTTGCCCGGGAAAGCTGTGGAGTCTCCATCTTTGGACATATCCAGGTTTGACTGGAGATAGTCCCTGGTAGCCTGCTGTAATTCACCCTGCCTCTGAGCACGGGGCTGGACTAGAGCATCTCCGGAGGTCACTGCCACCCTCAGTCTTCAGTGACTCTTCTGAGTTGTGTGAGTGTACAGGAGCAGTTACGTGATGCTTGGATGTAGTGTAGGTGAGAATGGAGTTTGTTTTAGCTCAAGCTTTGTTAAACACACTTGTGGTGGCTGTTACTGTAGAGGACTTCCGGCTCTTTCAAGGTTTGTCTGGGAGAGCAGATGTTACTGGAGAATGCTTTGTTCCTAGCTTTCCATGAAGATACTTATTGTATTTTGTACCAAGAGTCTCACATTTTCAGTTCCTTTTGGTAAGCTGAACTGGAAGCTGAAAACCCCTGAATCGCCTGCTTATGTAGCATAAATGCCCATAGAAAGAGTTGGTGTGGATAAGCAGTTCTACATTATGAGCATAATTTACAACTTTATTTGCAAGTGAGATTAGCATGAGTGCAACTTTTCTGGTCAGAATGAGTGCAGACCACTTTGTTTTACAGGATGTGCTTGATGAGGTTTGAGGTGTCAGGGGATTTTTGGCTAGTATCTGGAAATGTGGCTGCACTGAGATTAGCAGGAGTTGGAAGGGTCTGCGGTTACTCAAGTGTGCCGGACACTGTCTGTGAGTGGCTGCGTTTCAGGAGTTGTGGACATGTTTGCAGTACTTTGTCCTTGGTTATGCTGCACCATGAGAGAAGTTTGTTAGAGATGTGTATGACTTTGTCCTCCACATGAGAAAGGGTTAAGAGGTCCCAAATACAGAGCCTTGAAGTGCTATTTACACTTTTGCCATTATGTCTCCCAGAAGAGATGATGGTGCAATTGCAGGGGTATTGTTACCGGCCCTGGTACATATGCGTAGTTGGAAGACTGTTCAAATGGGAACAGAGTGGTATTCAAAGCCTTGAATTAGGCTGGAACAATAGGGAAGATTTTGGACAGTTAAAGGAAGGGTTTTATGGAATGACTCTGGGCCAGAGGCAAGTTGTATTTCAAACAAGCCTGCAGTTAAGCATTCTTAAGAGTCTCCAGTTCAGTGTTACCAAGAGTCTCCAGTTCAGTGTTACCAGTCGATTACTGTTGACCTTTCAAAGATGTTAGTGTTTTGAAGTCAGTCCACTTCTGTCTGTAAAGTGTGGAGTGTGACAGTGGCAACCTCAATCTGTTTATTTGGAGGGCAGATCTTTCCTGCATTCACTTCATTCCTAGTGATGATCTAAGCGATGGTACATTGTGAGTAAATGAATATTATTACAGCCCAGAGTGAGATTAGATACCCTGGGACAAGTAATGCTTATCCTATGTGCAGTTTATGAGGGTTTGTTTTGGGCAAAGTAGTGACTGAAAATGTCTTTGGGGAATTGTGTGTGAACCAAAGGAACATGAAATCCTGTCATGGTGACATAGCTCGAAGACCTTATATAGGAAGGCAATACCAGGGAGTATGAAACTGCTGTTATCTTCTTATATGGTCTTATTAACATCATTCCAGGTGGTATGCAAATCCACGTGCAACTCTGATGTCTGCGCTTCAGAAGGGCTCGAAGTAGCTGAAGGAAGAATTAGCTGAGGAAAACTCCAGCTATAGAATAAGCTTAATGTACTTAGCTAATCAAAGAAGGAGTAGGTACTTGTTGTTACTTGATTGGTCTAGATATATCTGTGTGGGGGAAAGATTCCTGATAGAGCACCCTTTAATTCAACAGACAAATGGCACAGAAAGATGCAGAAGCTGATGTCAGACCAGTTTAGCATGGAAACAAATGCCAGATGTTTGAGTGGTGGTGTTAGGGTTTTTTTATTTCTTTAAGTCCTGCTGCATAAATTTCACCATTTACCTTACGGCAGCTAATTGCTGAAACAGGTGGGGGTTTTTTTCCACTACATGGAGTGTTTAAAGTAGCAAAATTGTTGCCTGGGCTCAAGTGGAAGTTTCTGAGCATAATACTGGTCCCACAGTTCCTGGTATATGTACAGGAGTCTTGATGGGATGGCTTCAGTGGCCCCAGTGCAGGAGAGGTCCTGCTAGCCACTTGCATCATGTCACAAGCTGCAGTCTGTCCCAGTGCCCTGTGGTGGAAGTGAACACTGAATCTGAGAAAGCTTGTATATTGTATTTGCTGATGCAGACTGTTCCAATAAGTCTTTCTTTGTATTGGTGGCTGGGAAGCTAAAGCTGACTTTGAGATTCAGAAAGGCATTGGAGAGAGATGTCAATGTTCTTAAAAGTGAAGGGTGCAGGCTGATTCCTTTTGTGTGCATTGTTAAAGCGATTCATTTCTAGATACCATTATATCAGGAGGGGCGAGATTTTACAGAAGTGCTCATCTTTTTGTAGGCGGTGAGGGCCCCTTGGGGACCTGTCTCTTTGTGGGTGGTAAAGCTCACTCAGCCATAAAAGTATTTTCCCACAGCTTGCTGCCTCCTTTTTAAAGGGGGAAGAGAAATAATAAAATAATTATCCACACTCCAGAGTGCAGAGGGGAGGCATGAACCCTTGTAATCTGCCACGTGGAGGGGGTAGGAATTGTCAGTTACCTGCTGCATTTGGCTGTCATCTATGAAGAGAACAGTCATTATTTTGCTTATGTGTTTTGGGGGCGTGGGGCAGGGAGAGATGACCGCCACAAAGCAAACTCTAATCCAGATTTGCTACACCAAATATAGAATATCTTCATATACATTTTTATAGCCATCCTGGCATAAAGATGGAGGAAGCTCTCTCTATGGCAACATAGTTGTATGTTCTGTAAGGGATCTGATAAGGCTCCTGTGTACTGGTTCCTAGCTCTCTTTCCCAGACATATAGGATCATACCACTGGATACTTCTGTTTGCTACCCTGGAAGTTTTGGGGTTTTTTTTTCAATAATGGAGCTTTAATGTATCAATCTTTTATCAGTCAGTTTATACAAATCAAAGGTTGTTTCTAGCTATTAGATTCTGCGGGGATAGTTTTCCCTCCATATGGTATTGTTACCTGAGCTTGTCAATTTTATGCTTCTTGGTCTGCTGGCTTTCCTTGATTATGGGGGAAGAAGTATGGGTTGGTATTGTAAGGTTAGTCACAACTTGCCTCCCTTTTTGGAGTTACTTTTGGGCTGTGGATTTGTTCATCCTGAATGGGTTTACCTTACCCGTGTGGTTTACCTCACCATGAGCACACTGAGAAGTCGCCCCCTCTGTGTGGAGGCTGGAGGAGTTTTGGAACATGCCCATGGCAAAGAGCCTGGGGAAGTAAATTTAGGCTGTAGACTTTTCCAGCACATAAAAGTTGCTTTTATTGGTGGTTTTGGGGTGTTAAACATGTGGAAGGTGGTAAATGACCTGCATGAGAGAGAAATTCTTAAAGAAAAGCAAGCAGAGGACCTAAACAGTAATTGTGCAACAGCAAACACAGGCCCTGGTCAGGATCAGAGCACTATATGAACTTAATCAGCTTTTTAACTTGTTGCCTCAGAACTCAATCAAAAGTAAATGTACACAGCAGGAGATTTTGTACACTAACAAATACAAACAGGAACCAAGGTGGAGATGTACTTGATAGATGCCATCTCCTCCCTATTCCATGTTTTTTAGAGGGAGTGTACCACCGCCTCTGGAGTGAGGCAGAAGAGGGAATGGACTCCAGTGTCTGCAGGAGCTCAGAGAGTTGGTTTTGAACTAAGCAGGAGCTGCAAGTCAGTGCTACTAAAGGAAGCTGTATTTTGCTTTCTTGAGCAGTAGGTTGACATCCTCTCCTGCTGAGCTCAGTGTGGGCTGTAATCCAGCAGCCCTGGCACTCCAGAGTTATCATGTTCCTGAGAGTTCAAGATCAGCGGGAGCTGTGAGCCAGCCTCGAAGAATGTAATTGCTCTGGGCTCTCAAGTTCTGCTGAATTCCCCGGTAGCTTGGCTTCTGAGTCCAGCTCTTGTTGATCTGGGAACCAGGTTCACATCTCTTTCTCTCCCTTCAAGCACTGCCTGGAACCATGTACAATTTCAGCTGTATCAAGCTGCTTCAGCCCACCTGTTTTTGCTGCAATAGGTGGGAAGGAGTATGTAGGTGTGGCTTATGACCCGTTAGGTAACTTCAGAGCTGGCAGCAAGCACAGAGATCGATGTGGAAGAAGTTGTGATGTTCATAATTGCTCATTTGTCTCCTTCATTATCTTTGGGGTTGAGGAGAGTGGTAGTGGTGGAAGTCGTTCACGGAAAGTGAGGGACTAGTTGTTAGAGAAGCAAAAATGTTACCACCTTTGGTAAGTAAGGGGTGATGATGATGGTTAGACTACTAGTCCTGAGCTTTGACCAGGAAGGAGTCACTAGTAGCAGAGCAGCTTTAGTAGTATTTTAAAGATGGAAGGTAGGCTGGAGATGATCCAAACGGGACTTGTCAGAAAAACAAAAGTGGTTGCCAGGAGTTGACATGGTGCAGTTTGAGAGCCAGAGGTAAGAAGAACATGAGAGTGAATGCATTTCCCCTTCTCACCGTAGTCATCCCAACTGTGATCCAGAGGCTCTGAGGAATTTAGAGATGCAAGAAATTAATGCATATTTGTATTGTGAGGGGAAGGAGAAGAGCATACAAATATGTTCTGTCAAATGGCAAGGCATGGAAATTGGCACAAAAGAAACGGGAATATGGAGATAAAACTGTAGAGGCAGGTGGAGAAGGACTGGGTAGATGCTTCTATATGTAATGGGAAGATGTGCAAGAGGGGAGGGGAAGGTTGAAAGGATGGAGGAAGTAATGTCATTTTGTAATTTTCTTATAAGCAGTTGAGATTCTGCAGAGAGAACTGGAGGTTGGAGGAGGGGAGAGTTTGAGGAATGAGTCAAAGGTGGTGATGAGGCAGCTGGGATTGCAGGCGTGGGTTTCAGTTAAGCTGGAGAAACACTTTGTCTTTTTTCAAACAATTGTTCGTATTAGAATTCGTGGTGTGGGCATGCATGCACCCATCCATGTGATGTGTGTCTCCTGGTGTGCTGCACATATGGATTGTTTGAGGGTCTGTCTTTTGGCTCATGACTGACCACCCTGGTCAGACCTCTGTGTCTTCCTCGAGGTGTCATAGTAGAAAAGTTTTGCACTGGAAGGAATTGGTCGGGTGACAGCAGGTGGTAGAATGGGAACTGGTGTCATTGGTAGGTCAGGCTCAAAATCTAATGGGGAGTATGGCTGGGGGAAGGAGGCCAACACACACACAGACCCACCCATATCCCCATTATGAGGATACTGAAAGTATGAAGGAAATCCAAAACTGCTTTGACCAAGTGGAAGGGAAAGAAGACACAGGAAGAAAAGGGCTGAGGGTAGACAAATAACTAATAGTGCTTATAGACTGGAAATCAAGATGGAATGAGAGAGAAGGGTTGATGGCAAACGCTGGAAGACATTAAGTTGTGGTAGGGAGGGAGTCAGTAACAAACAGTTTAGAGAAAGAGCTTACAGGACACATGAAATAAGAGATTTGCAAGGATTTTGAAAGGTGAGGTGAGAAAGTGTGTCTCTAAGGACTTGATGGGGTCCTCTATGTGGAAGGCGCAGAAGGGATGCGAGGGGAGTGTATTTCTGTCTTCTCCTGGTCCAGCTGGGCCACTGAGGTTCCACAGAAGATCCCTGGTTCACTAGGTGCATGTGTTTCCATTGACACAGGAAACTGTGACAGCTGAAGGCAAAGCCCTGTTGTATCTTTGCTGCTCGCAAAGAAACCAGTGGTACCTGGCTGTTGGTCTCCCTACTCCTGTGATTTTAGTGAGCTGCTGCCTAGCTTAAGCTGTCCTCTGACTTGTGAGGCCCAGTAACATTTTCTTTTGGGACTGTAATTTTATAATGAGAGGCTAACCCAGAGTCCTCATCATCTTCTAGATTATAGCAGTGCTGATTCTTTGATTTAGTAGGAGCTGGACCTCTGGCACTGCTGCTGTGGGGATGAGATCTTGAAGTGTTTCACCACAGTTTCTTTTTAGTTCCTGACCTCCTGTAAAGCATTGGCCTGCTCCAAATCTTGACTATGTCTAATCTAAAATATTACCACAAACCAGTAAATTGTGATTGCCCTATTTTCATTGTCTGAATTTCCCTCTACTCGTGCTTATAAATGCTGTGTGGACTAGCTATGGTGGTTATAATGGATAGCAGCTTCTCGGACAGGTCTGCTTAGTAACCTCTGGAAGTATTATGAGCTAATTCAAGTTGGATTAAAGTCAAGTCTGCCCTAAAAAGAAATAAAACCCACCATTGTGCAGCCCAGGGCCTGCATGCTGAGTAGCTAGGATGTACTTCTGCTGCCTTAAGCCTAGGTCTTTCTTTTTCTGTGTGTGGCTTTGAATTTGACTTATAATATTCCTTAAAATAATGTGATAAAGTGTTAGTCTCTTTTCATCTTGTAGTCGCTTTTGTAATGGCTGTGGATTGGACCTGTCAGGGTTGAGCTGATTGACAGAAGTCATTGCAAGGTTATGAGCTTGGCTGAACTCCTTGGTGGGGTCCTGCTGCCCTCTGGGAGCTCTGACACTGCGTCCCTGTTCTGAATGTCACACCATATCCCTGCACATTGTTCCACAGTGGTCCATCAGTGTGTGGACCAGCGGCTTCATCAGTCCTGCTCCCCATGGTCTGGGTCTCCCCTTGAGCCTGGATTTCTGCATTGGCTCTTATGCAGTGATCCCTGCAGATTTGCTGAGGTGCTAGAACCTACTTTGTGCCTTAAAACTAGTGGTGATAAGGAACAAATCTTATTTCCATTACTGTCATTTAGATCAGCCCAAACTGCACTCAAACTACCTCTGTCAGAAAGTGTTCAAAACATTGTGAAAGCCAAATACTTTATTTGCTGTAGGTTTCTTTTACTTTGTTATTTTCCAGATGGAACAATGTGGTCTCCCCATTGTGTTCTTGAAGCCTGGGCTCCCTCCTTTCCATCTCACCATGCTTTAAATTCATACTGCTTTCCCATTAGTTAAACTATTGTTAGATTTTTGGTTTTTTCCAGCTTGCTTGTTTTATGATTTTTTTGATCATCTCCCTGTTCACTGCTATACCCGGAAAACAGCGAGCCTGCCTGCTTACTTCCCTGTTTGTGTCCAGCCTTCTCTTCTTTTGCTCATCAGATTTGGGATGCCTCATAAATTGTTCTCTTTAGCGATGTCTCTCCAGCTTTGTATTCCCTAGGCAAGGTTAGTGCCTCTTTTCTTTGTAGATACAGTGGCTGTGCAGGACCCACTGGTCTGAAAAGAGGCTCTTAATGAGTACAGCACACCCTTACAATACATTTCATGAATGCCACCTGTCAGCTCTTCATTTGCCGTAAGACACTTTATTAGTTTATTATGGAGTTTATTTAAGTTGTCAGGACCTGCGTTGTTATTAATGGAGGTTCATTGTTCTCTGAGAACATGAGACTTCATCTTAACCTCCCTGTACCAGTACAGATTCAGAACAGACAAGTATTTCCTCAACTGACCTGTCTTGCTCACAGGATATTATGACTATGAAATGTAATCAACCTTTGAGCGTGTTTACCTTAGTGCTCTGTGTTGTGGTGGTAGCTCAGTACGTGTGACTAAGCTGACACAGCATTTGCATTGCCAGTTTGGATGCACAGGGCTTGTGCTGTAATATAGCAGTGCTGAAATGTGTTTAAGGATAGTAAGAATTTTTGCAAGCCTTCCATTCGCTGGCAAGTGCAAGGCTTTGAATGTGTTTCTGTGCCTGGAGCTTTTATTAATACTGCATACTACTATTTCTACAATGAAAACTGGCTCCAGTGTGGATGCTCGGTGTTGTGCTGATACACAGTTAAATCTCAGGAATTCAAACCCTTCTAGGGAACATACTGCTTCTTGGATTTGTGAAAGTTTGTATTATTGCAATGTGGTGGTTGATAAAGCATGCATTTGCTCTGTGAAGATCCTGCTGAGTTTTTTTTCCACTTCAGATGAGTGTTTTGGCATAAGACACGCACATTTAAAGTTGTGCTAAGCACACATTCTTTCAGTAAGAACTGCAGAGGCGGTAGCAGGCACTTGGCTTGCTGATTTGTTTGGAATAATAGGATTTCATGTAGTTAAAATGCACACTCACAATGAAAAAGGCTCTTCTGCGTAAAAGCAGTTTCACTCATTAGTTTTGCACCTATTCTGCATCTATCTGTTGGCGTAGCTATATTGGTATAGATGGGAGTGCTGTTACAACACTATTTGAGCCTCTGCTCTGGAGAGGAATTATTTAGTGCGAACTGAAATTGTGGCCATGCTGATTTATGAACTATGTAGTTGATGATAAAGTATAACCTGTGTGGAATATGGGCTAAAGTTGGTAAGTGTCTTGGCAAACAGTCCCTACAAGAAAATCTCAAGAAATTGCAGGAGCTCTGAATTATCTAAAACTATATACAGCAGTTTTGGCAAGGCCGGATTAGTGTGGTACTGCATTAGCGTCTACGTTAGACAACAGAACCGCAGTAGACCTATTAGACAGAGTGGATGGTGTGACAACTGTGGAGGACACAGACTTTAGCCTTGGGTGGTAAGGACGTTCTTGTTAGGCAACGACAGCAACCCCATGAAAGAGTTTTTTGTTGCTGCAGTGGAAATATTCCTCTGAATCCAGACGAACTCTGCTAGACCAGAAAGTTGACTTCTTTAGTGACTGTTGGAGGCGAAAGTATCTTAATACCATGGCGATTCAATTTCTCAGTGCCTGTGTTATTGGCCAAGGCACTGCTGATGGAGAGGCGCTGTGGGCGTGCCAGTGAGACCTTGCAAACTTTTCTTTAAGAGAGCTGGTGCCGGGATGCAGACATGCAAATGACCCTTAAAAGTCAGATTTTTTGCTTTGACATAGAGCAGCAGTATTTGAGGACTCTGCCCAGCCTGAGTCAGGTTGCACAACAAGCTCAGATGGGCTCTTGTGCTGGGAGGACCGGGACGGGGGAAGTCTGGGAAGGCAACTCGCTGTTCCCGGTATAGCTACTTGGGGAAGTTTGTCCTTGTGTTCGTCAGAAATGCGGCAAAGTCAGATGGGAGCTCTGGAGACTGGGGAGCTTAGAGTCTGGTGCCTGCTCGCAGCTCCTCGGTGGAAGGCTGCCCCCTTTGTCTAGTCTCTGGAAGACTCTCCATCCGAGGCAATTAGGATTAGCAGGCGCATTTCATGCTCTGAAAAGTCAGAAAGGGAAATAAGAAGGAGTTTTACAAAAGGAAGTGCCTGCCAGGCACAGATTTCGTTCTGGTTTTGTGCAGAGAATAAACACAGACCTGAAGGTTAAAAAGCAGACTTCCAACAGCATTTAATGAAGGGCTTGGAAATGATGCAAGGGACATAATGATGGGAGAGAGCGGAGGCATTGCAAGGGGCAGAGTTGGCAGAGGGAGGAGCCCAGGCGACACACAGCATAGATGAGCTATTGAGACCTTCCTCATTCACCTTCACAGGGATTTCGTGAAACTTAAAACTCTGGCAAGAGAGATGTGGTGTTTTGATTTGGAGAGTCACCTACTGTTTCTGGAAGCTTAAGAGGGAGGAGCGCTGTGAACCTGCCCTCATGTGCAGGTTCAAACAGAGGTGAAAGAAGAGAATACGTGTTTCTTTAGGCACTGCAAAGCTCAGCTCTCTTCTGCCTTTTCATCTAGGAGTGTGTCCTGGCCTCATTCACTTCAACCTCCCTGTTTAATTCTGAAAAACTCTTTTCTCTTGCAGTGTCTGTTGCTTTCAAATCTATTATCTTACTGAGTTCTTTTTTAGTAGATTGATATAGACCTCCAGATGGAGAAATGACTGTAACCCAGATTATTGTTTCTCCTTACACTGACAAGGTAAAGTTGTCTTTATCTCCCCAGTATTTCCCAATAAATAGGTTTCTGTCTCCTATGCCAGGGCAGTTGCCGGTTGTTCTTACAGCTGATTCTGTAACTATCAGAGGATTTTACGGTATATGGAATAACAGAAATCAGGAAGAAAGTATAAACCCCTTTGTCCAACCCCTTTACTCACTGTTTTTTGTTAGGGCTTCTTTATGCATACAGACAAAATTATCTAACTGGCTGGAAATATGCAGAAAAGGTCGAAACAAAATATTAGTTAAATAAAATGCAGATTGGAAGGTATTTTTAGTGCTTGGATATTTTCTCTAAAAGGCTATACTGTAGGAAATATGTTTTACTGCTTGAATCATATGGTGGTATGAGGCATGCTTTTAGCACATGCTGCTGTCACATGGAAATAAAGAAATGGTCTCAAAACAAGCAACAATGTCTGCGGAAGCTTCCTTTAACAGCTCCAGCAGTTAGCTTACTGGAAGACTCCAGCCTTGACTCCCCTTCCCAGCAAGCGGCCCAAATGAGAAAAGAGAAAGCTTTTTTGCCCACCCACTTCTCAAACAACTTGTGAGTTCTTTCAGCCAACAGTGACAGATGTTTCTTTCTGTTTCCGTAACCTTTTTCTGTCAAGCTCTTCAAATGATACAGCATCTCTATTTGCAGGAAGATTTCTCTTGACTGCCTAGCCTGATAACATTTATTTCCACCTGCGTGCTTCTTGGAGCACCTCCATCTCTTTACACACCATTCCAGTACTGTACCCAGTGTAAGAATTCCAAGAGTCTCGCAGTAATCCCTAAACAAATGGGGGTTTGCTGTTTAAAATGGGTATGCATGCATGCTGTTACATAGCATAAAACAATCGATATAGTGGAGCCTTCCCATGGAACTTCCCATCCACTGCAGCTAAAAGCATCATAAATGAGAAATGAGAAAACAAACAGCTGAGCCTAAGCAGTCCTTGTTCATAAAGGTTTTCTTCTACGCAAGAAAATCGCACTTGTTGGCTTTGAGTTGTATAAATGTGAGAGCCCCACTAAGACTTGCAGCTCTGCTTCTTTTGGCAGCAGGATTTGAGGCTCTGGTGAATTGTACTTATTACCCTGCAAGAACAAACTTTTAAACCATGCAGACGAAATATGCACTGAAGCATAAGTTAAATAATTACATATCAGTAACAAGATGCAACTATTACTTTGTGTTCAATTGCCAAAGTCAGGCTCTCACTTGTCTCTTTCATCCCTTCTCCTTTGCAGCAGTTGTTGAGCAGTTATGTTGCTCACCGCTCATCACAAAGGTGAGACATGAGTAAGATGCTCTGGTATGCCCACGGCTCAGATGGTATTTCTCTTTCTCTTTACCTTTTTCTTTTTTTTTTTTTCTTTTTTTGATGGCGTGAGAGATTATGAATCTTACAGATTTTTTTAAAAAATGTTGTCAATCTAGTCAGACTTTCATTGTGGCAAAGCTGTACTTCAGATGATGATTGGTTGTGATTTAGGAGGTAAAAAGAAGGAATTCCTTCCAATTGATTTGGTTCGTTTTTTTCTGTTCAACAGTGCATATCTGATACTGAATGGTTGCAGAAAGTTCTTGACAAGTTGGAGACTTAAACCACGATCTGTCACTAACAGTAGCTGAGAGGGTTGATGTAGCTACAGCAAGAAAATGAAACTGCTTGTTCCTTATTGGACACCCTGAGTAGGATGAGGACTTCCTAAACAGTGACCTTTGCTTGCTCCAATGTGTATATGCAAAGGCTGTGAGAAGATACCTTATTAGTCACTGAGGAGGGTACAGGGTTTTCCTCATCTGAGAGGTTCTGTGTGAATATTGCAGGCTCAGCTCTTGCTGGTTGTGGAAACTTGCCCCATGCTGTTCATATCTGATTTTTTCCACTTCCATGTGTAGCAGAGTGACATGAGCAGGGGCATCTCTGTGGGGTGAACAACAACAGAGAAGCGGGAATTCTCTTTCTTAAGGAACAGAATTATCAGCTTGCTCAGTGAAGTGCAAACAATTCAGATGAGAGAGGAATGCATTCAAAAGGGACCTTATTAACTTCTTCTAGTTTCCCTGAGGGAAAACTGGACCCTGCCATCAGACAAATGGTTCCCAGCCGCATTTCTGTATTAATTGTTATATGATCAGACTAAGGAAGATCTCTAACATCAGGAAGGGAAGATGTCAAGGAGCCATCATGACTGACCTCGAGATGGAGGCTTTGTTCAGGGCAGCTGTTCATTTATTGTTTTTGTTTCTTACAAATAAACTGATTTCCTTTAGAAGCCTGAAACTGTGGCTGGAAAATCCCCTTTCCTATATGATGCTTGCATTGTTCATAATGGGAGTGAAGCCCTTGGGCACTTGATTGAGCTCCTATTAGGACGGTCATGTTCACTACCTGCAGCTGAGGCCTGCTCAAATTCCCATAGCTGATAGGACTGTGTAACTCGGCATGCTAAGCATTGCCCCTTCTAAAAGGAAATTTTGCAATAAGAATGAGCATGAATGGGAAATTGCATTTCTTCTTATTTCATACATCTGAGGTAGAGGAAAAATACTTTTTGAAGGGTTCACATTTCAGAGAGAGGCTTTCTCAGTTAGCATCAAATCTAAGATCCATTCAGTGCTTAGCATATGCCAAACTACCCTTAGTAACATTTTGTGCATCCATTCATGAAAATTGTTTTGCCCACTTCTTATTTATAGCTTGCTGGTATATTGAAAAACAAGAAAAATAAATCCTTGAAGATACCAGGTTGCTATGAATACTGTTTCTACAGTATTAGCCCAGTTTTAGATAGCTAGCTTGGCTGCTTCAAAGGCCAGTGTCTTCGTGATAGCCTGGAACAGAGTTTTGCTTAGGCTTGTCAAATTCGTATTTAATATATTTACTGAGATCAAAGGTAGTCCCCAAAACCAGGCTACCCCATAAAATACTTTAGGGTCAGAGATGTACAAGAACCTGTTACATCTCTGCTAGGCTTCAGAGATCAGTAATCACGTTCCAGCTGAATTCAGATTGCTTCAGAACTGCTTGAGAATATGGTGTATTCTTGCAGCAGAGAGCTGTATCCTGGGTTTGTCAAATAGATTTGTCCTGTGTTTTGGGCTTCCTGGAGCCTGGATTATAGTAAATCCAGAACTAGTAAATTTAAAACTCATCAGCTGTGGTAGATCCTTTTCTGCAAGTGTAGGCTAACCTAGATATCATTAGCTACAGTTACAAAGGGGCTTGTAAAGAGGTAATTACTTTTCAAAGGTACTCATGCTTAAACGTGCAAGTACTAATCTAGGGGGAATTTTATACCAGGGCCTAATCACTGTCTCAAATTGAGTCACAAATTAGCCCAGGGACTTTTCCAGTTTCTTCAAGCTTATCTGTAAGCATATTAATGAATTTTGCTCTTACTATGAAGAGACCTACCAGACATTAAAAACTTTAAGAGTAAAGGATCTAGTCTAGAAAAAGAAAAAAAAATGAGCTCTGGTTTCTGTTAAATACATGGGAAAGAAATTCCCATAATATGTAGATGTTCCATGTTCTTGAGACTTGTACTGCAAAGCCTGTGTAGCTCTGGAGTATTAGCTCTTCCTCTGAGGGTCTGATAGTAGTAGTCTGGAAATATCCCGCTTTTCGCTACAGCAGTGCTGGAGTGCCACGGAAAATGGTTTTGTACCACTTCTTTCCCTTTCAGTCTAAACTCAGACGTTGGCTTGCATGGCTTGATATAATACATAAATGAGCAATAGCTGACTGGCAAAGGTTCTTTTCTCCACATGTCAGAATGAGTTGGTCCCTCTGAGGGGATTGAGACTGATGGGTAATATCTGTCACGTGTAGGTGGCCTGTAAGAAAAGATTTGAGTTGGTTTTATTATTTTTTTTTTAAGTCTTTGTTAAGGCTTTTTTCCCCCTACTCTTTAAACTCTCTTGTCATGTGCTGAGTGGGGGTGGATGGAGATCGGGGCGGTGGGGGGAGAAGGAGGGGTTGCTGAAAGCATTTGTCTTCATTTCTGCCATCACCCAGTGTTTATTACACAGTGATAGACAGACGCAGGAAAGCTGCCAGTCAAACCTACATTCACTGCATTTCAATTGGCCTTTGCTTTGGGTTTCTGCATTTTGAAATCTACATCATCTCTGCAGTAAAAGGTCGTTCTGTTCATGGGGATGACAAGCCCGAGACCCTCAGGTACACAGTGCAGTCACTTGTGATCCCATCAAAGAGTGGGAGAGCCAGGAATCAGGACAGACTGTCAAGTGCTTGGTGAGAACTGCTGCTTGTAAGAGCCGACCTACTGCTGGCTACATCTAAGAAGCTGAAGTGTGTTGTTTGCCTCCAGGTTACGCTAGAACTTAAATGGCAACATCACCTTCTTCTGCTCTCACCCAGGCTGAAACCCTGACTGGACAAAGCCAGCTGAGAATGAGTGAACAAAAGCTCTGTAGTGAGGATTTTAACTTTTTAAAGTTTTCCACCCATGGTCTCGAATCTTCCCTATCAATCAATGCAAAGAGCAAATAACAAAGGTTAGGGTAGCGTAGTTGTGTACTGGGGGGTATTTTCCTCCCTAAATTGGATGTCTGAAATGTTTGCATGCTTTTAATCATCTTTACTGTGGGACAGTGCACGCGTGCATGTGGGAGGCTTCTGGCAGGACTTGTGATTTTAATCTTATTCCACTTTATTATATGTAGCTATCATAGATATCATTTAATAATTACACTTCTCGATTACATAATTCATATTAGTAGAGGTAATTACTTAATAAAAACATGCAGATTATGGATTTGCCGTTAGTGTTAGGGACACTGGTTTGGAGCCTTTGAGAAATAGACCAAATCCTTCTGAATATGCACCTTTCACTCTATGAACCTTGTTTCCTGTATCCTCATGTTTTTGATAAAGGTAGCTGTTACCTGAAGCACTAACACTAGTTCATAACTTTTGCTGGCTCTGAAATTTGTGCAGGACTGTCCTGTAGGTGGGGAAGTACTGCATTTTTTCCATTGTTAGTTTTTCTATATAGGATGTGACTGCCCGTGGGAGGTCAAGGGGTCATAACGTAAATGAGCATCATAACAAACCTGAAGGTTCCAGGGAAAGAGATGAGAAGACTAGGATTTTAACAGAAAAAAAATCAAAAACATTTGCCAACAACTTTTTAATGGCACTTGTAGCAGCAGGTGGAACAGTTGTGTGATCCAGTGGAACTTGCTGTTGGTGGCGCAGTTAGCGATGTTGCTGGGCTTCTATGATGCAGAGTGAGCACACAATTACCCTCCTGGGAGATGTTATTCTCCAGCTGATATTTTACTTGCTATGCCTACAAAGGTTGTTCTCATTGCAAAACAGATGATGACTTTGTAACATTCATTTGTAATAAGATCAGTATTCTGAAATAATGTGCCCTGAGTAGTATTTCTGTTGCCTGTCTTTGTAGAGTGTTTCCTTGTCTGACTCAGTCCTGTAAGGCAGTTGCTACCTAGTTGGTGATGTTAGTTACTGTTTCCCTGCAGCGAGTCCCGCTGCTTGAAATTTGTACAGAAACGAGTTTTCGGTTCTCCACCTGGTGGCTGGAGGCAAAGCAGCAGAAGAGCTGCCCTTGTGTGCCAAACCCGGGCGTGCAGTGAGGATACTTTGAAAGATGAAGCAACATAAAATTTAATTGTCCTTCTTCCACTACTGGTTGCAAAATGTAATTTCGTTAATGCATTGAATCTGCTTTCTTCAGTGCAGATCTTTTGTCCAGAGGAGCCCTTTGTTTTGGGGATATGGAGAACAAGGTCTTGGGCTTATGTAAGAGCGACGGAAATGTTCTGAATTCTGCTCTCCAAGTGATCTGTGCGTTTCTGACAGAGGCAGATACAGAGACTGAGCAGACACACTGTGGAGGTTCGTGGATTGCTGGAGGCCTGGCACAGCTGAGTACACAGTGTGATGCTGGCTGCTCAGAAGTCTTGCTCTTGGCATATTTCTGAGCTTTCTCCAGAACCAAAATCAGGACTTGAGACAGCTTATCAATGAAAAGTGGACTAGTAGCAGCCTTCTTGGTGTCTTTATTTATCAGCACCAGTCTAGAATTTGCTTTCACTACTTTGCCGTGCCCATCCTTTACTTTGCAGAGAAAACATAAACCCTGTTGGTGTGTTTGTGTTTTCAGGCTTATTTATTTATTTACAAGACTGAGTGTTTTGCTGGGATTTGGTAAGAAAAGTAAAGATCCAGCCACCCTGGACTCCTCATCTTCTTCCACACCACTTTAATTTACAAGCAGTTTGCAAGCTTTTAGCTCTCTGCACAGGCAGCTGGCCTGCTGTGCACTGGCTATGATGTACCAAAGCCATGTCTCTTCCAGTGTTGCTGCTGTGGCAGCAGAGTCCTGAGCCAGCCCTGCTGCGAGAGTGAAGCCACTGACTTTTCTGCCTGCATCCCACTGGAGACAGTGTGGTGATGCTGAAATCCAGGCTGCATAGACGCTGGAGGCTGTGCTTTTCCTCATTTGTGCTTGGGGATGATCTTGTGTTCTTCTCCCTTATTAAATTCGATTACCTTGAATTTCTGTGCGTGCCACCATGTGTGTGTAGTACAAGGGCTGCAGGTATATTAAAGCCTTAGAGACTGCAAATAGTATGAGATTTTTGACTCTAATACTATTATGGGACAACTGTTTCTTCTCTCTACTTGTCTCTCTAGGGATTGCATTTAAACCTTAGAGCTCGCTCAAACATATGCCAACTTGAGTTACACACGGCAGTTCCTTTCTACCTGGAAAACTGTTCTTTGTGCTAGTTTCTGAAGCATTCTGCTTTGCCTTCTGCTTTTGGCTGTTGCCAAAATCCTTAGGTGGGTAGTGAGGGTCATGTCATTTGCCTGGAGTCGGGGCAGCCCCTGCCTGCTGCAGATTGAGCCACTCAGATCAGCAAAGGGCCAGCTTGCAGGTCCTCCTTGCTAACGTTTTGTTACAATCATTACTGTGTGGCAAATATTGTAGGCAGCCCATATCTTGAGTGGAGTTTACAGTAGTAGCAGGGATTATGTACACAAATGTGTGTCATTTGCCAGGGCGATGCTTTTCCTTAGTATGTATTCTGATCTGCCTTCATAGCTGTACTAGAAAATTTGGGGTCTCTGAAAATACAGCTTCACTAGTACCAATAAGAATGCATTTCCACAGGATGAATTGCTTAGGATTTCTGCTTTGTGAATCTGGGCAAGTCGTATCTCTCATCGACTTTCTTTTTCTTTCGGAAATGTGTTGCAGGGAGATGCTTTCCTATTAATTTCCTGTGCTCTGCAGACTTATTTAGGAGGTTTTGCCTTTTCTGTAAATAAGGTTTATTTGAGAATCTAGAGTTTTGTGTATTGGATTTTGAAAGGTTTTCTGTGCTTTTGTCTTGCCAGCTCTTTTCTGGATAATCTGCAGGTTAAATTGCTAATTATTTCCCGTTTTTTTGTAGGTGCTGTAATTGGGGATGGACAGTCAGCTGTGGCCAGCAACATTGCCAACACCACCTACCGGCTCCAGTGGTGGGATTTCACTAAATTTGATCTGCCTGAAATCAGCAATGGTAAGCTGGAAAGGACACCAGTATTTCCTTTTAACTCTATACCAACCAGGGCTAGCGTAAGTTCTAGGGTCTTCCAAAGGTAGCTGTATGTTGCAGGCCTTGGTTTACTTGATTGTCTTGTTGCATTGGGAACTTCAAAATGCTTAGTGTTTGAGAAACTTGACTAAAAGCATGCAGAGCTGTTCCTGCTCTGTCTAGCTTGTGTATTCTTGCTATCAGCAAATCTGTGCATAAATGGGGCTTTTTTGGAGTGTTCTAATGGTAATACACAAACCTATTAGAAGAACTCTCTATCCAATCTCCTCTTTCTTTTACCAACAAGTTTCTAGAAGGGTATTGTCTTTATACCTTTACGTTAGAACCTGCTAATAAAGTCGGTCTGATTTTTCCAAGTTATTGACAGTAGTGTGGGTTAAAGGGCTGCAATACATTTTGGGAATTGGAGCCCTGGTCTGTTGCTTACCACAGTGTTGCAAGCCAGAGGAAGTATATGTGGCTTCTAGCCATTTGCAAAAGCAGTGATTCGTCCCACATCTCAGGTGAAAGTTGCTTCTGGGTCAAGAATATGAGCAATGTTGCTGTTTTTATTTATTTATTTATCCTCTCCTTCCCTTTGTGAGAATTAGACCATAGTTTTAGATATATTCTAGGGCATAAGGTAGCTCTAGCACTGGAAGAGACTCCCTTATTCAGGCACACGAATATTTGGTGCTTGTGGTCAGCTCATCAAGGAATGAATTTTTGGGGGCTAAAACTAATTTGACTAGACAGGCTGTTTTTAACCCAGAATGGTATCCTGATAGAGCTTGCTGTACAGCTGCAGAAATGTTTGTGGCAGCCTGCAATGAAGGTAGGAGGTAGATGTTAATGAATGTTTCTTTGTACAGTGATTTTTAGCTTTGGCCATCTTTGTGCCTATGTGAAATTCATTGCTTGACTTCTCAGAAAAAAAAAACAGATTGGGCTCTGCTTTAAGAGATTTACTTCTTTTTAGGAAGAACAGGGATTCTGTTTTCGGAAAGACTTCTGTTTTCACAGGTAGCTACTGAAATGAATTAAGAAAAAAGTTTTTCTCAGTCCTGTCCTGCAATTCTAGAAATTACATATCTGATAAGAGAGGCCTCTGTGTGGTACTGTTCTTTTGCTTAAACAAGCACATGTAGTGACACCATAGCAGCAGAGATGTGAGGAATTGAAATCATAGAATCACAGAATGGTTTGGGTTGGAAGGGACCTTTAAAGATCATCTAGTCCACCTCCCGCTTGTGGGCAGGGACATCTTTCAGTAGATCAGGTTGCTCAAAGCTCCGTCCAGTCTGACCTTGAACCCTTCCAATGATGAGGCATCCACAGCTTCTCTGGGCAACCTGTATGGGGCTGTTTACCCCCCAGTTCCTGGGAAATCAGAGGAGCTGGGGGAAAGCCACCAGTAGACCATCTCATTACAAAAAGCTTTCTCACTTTGTCATTCCTAGAGATAAAGTATTTGGTGTTTCTGTCTAATCTCCTTCCTTCTTATTGTATAGAATATAGTGGTGTGATGTTTATAACCTGCTGGAAAAGAGAAGCCCTGCTTCTAGATATTGTAAAAAAAAATTCTTGACATTGTAAAAAAAAAAAAAAAAAAAAAAATTATATTTTATCCTTGAGAACCATTCTGTCTCTAAAAAAGGAGCATGCAGTGCTGTCTTGAAAGTAGAACACAGTGTTGAACTTGTGCGCTTTGATGTGTCCTGTTAGGAGCTGAACTTTATAGCACTAGTGTGAGGTTGTAGGCTGAGGATCGGTGCTCAAGGCAAAGCTTTGCCGTGCCGTGGCAATACTTTCTGTGGTACGGCCAGACTCTGGAACAGAATAAAGATGAAGTCAGAGGAGGAACCTTCTTGCTGCTGACTTAAATTCTTTGGGGCTTCTCTGCAAGCTTGTAAAGTATTTTAAGAGTGCTACAGCTGCTAATAGCGCTTGATTTTTTCTTTTTTGGCCTCATCTGACTGCTGAGGAGAAGGCTGATGATTTTTTTTTTTAAGAAAAAAAAAGCATAAGATGTTTGTTTATAGAAACCATAGAAAATAAGAACTATCTGCTCCTCAAGACATCAATATTTCAATCTTTTCCCTCTCCCCTACCAAAACACTTCCATTCTGAAATAGCTTCTAATTAGCTGGAATTTTGGCTACAGTTTCTGTTGTCATTGTGCCCTTCTTGCAGGCAGGGTTCTTGCTACAAGTCCATCCCCAGCCCTTCTGACTCCTCACTTTATGCTTCATAGTACTTGGCTTGTTCATCATGATTTATTACCATATGCAAAAGTTCTGTTTTACTCTGCTTCTTCCTTTTTGCATGCTGAGCCCAACTCTGGCATTTCTGGATTGTTAGCCCTATCTCCCTCTGCCAAGGTCTAGTAGGGATGTTATGAAGATGTAGCAGCTGTGCTCATCCTGAAACAGGTATTTGCCAAGCTCGCCTAGGCACAGAACAAAGGCGAGCTGCGAGTTTGCCAGGGTGCACAAATTTCTAGGGATACTGTAAAGCTGAATGTGTAACAGTGGAGTGGTGAGTTGGAGGAGTTTTTTCTGACTCTTCGTGATCTTAGAAATAAACTATTTTCCCAGTAAAGCATGTGACCGCAATAGCTCCATTTTTTTTCCGTTGTCTCCTATAAATCAGAGGTGGTCATGTGAGAGAGTCTGCTTCCACAGAAGGGGCTGTTGCGCTTCCTGGGTCTGACTTGAGCCACAAGTGGTTTGGGGAGTTCAGGCAGATGAAATGATGCAGCTGAAGTTCAGGGCTACCTGCCAGCTCCGCTCTCCATCAGAGAAACGGCTCTGTGGCCAACCTCCATCTCTGAGCCGCTCTTCTTCCTGTTACAATTAAACAAAGAAAAGATAAGTTTGGAAGTAGGATGTTTCTCACTGAGGCAGAGGCGCCTGAACAAGTGACAGCAGTGTGATCAGCACTGTCCTGTGGTCTCGGCGCTGGGTCCCAGCACCCTCTGGAGCCCTGGGCTGCTTCCACGCTCCCCTGGGACTCAGGTCCACAGCAGCCACTTCACTAATGCTCCGTCCAGCAGCCTCACAAGAGAGGACTCCCGACGGTCTTGGGGAATTGGCTTTGCAGGGGCTTCCGGGCTTTCAGTATCTGCTCTGTCTTTCTCTATTAATTGCAAAATGAAAAAAGATGGCTTCAGATTTCTTCTCTGCTTACTGCCAGTTTTGCTTTTAATAACTCTGAAATGAATGTGATCCGGTCTTAAACTGTAACTGTCAGTCATACGGTCATCAGGCTGGGGAATTTCTTTGGCAGCAGAGGCAATGCCACCTCTGGCATTTATTTAATATTCTTCTAGTAGGTGTTGCAGATCCTTAAAATTTCCCACGGCTAACAAGTAAGTATTGACTCCATGAACAGTGTAGAATATAGCCTTTCCACAGATAAAATACTTGAAGGTTTTGTCTCTTTTTTCTATCTTTTGAATATAGTTTCTCTCATGTCTGCTCACTATTTAATTTTCTGACCATTGTGCTGAATTGGTCTCATTCTTCCACATTTAGTCACAGATTGGAAATTTGTCCTGTTATAACACTGGCTGGGAGTTGAGGAAGGTGATTTGATCAATATTTACCGATCCACAGTGGAATACAGAAGAGCTTATAAGAAGAAAAGTAAAAAAAGAAGAAAAAAAAAAAAAAGGCTTTCTAAACAACGTATAAATAGGAGGAACTGTTAAAGTGTCATCCTTAAAGGTGTCTAGGAGTGGATGGCACACCCAGCACTATTTTTCTTTGGCAAACAGTGCTGTTGCTGCTGGTGTTCCAGGCCTTCCCCAGCTTCAAGCGTAATTATGCTGTAGGTGTAAGCACTCCAGGTTGGCACAACGGCTCGATTAATTTGTTCTCTGATGTTTCTTTTGATCTGTTCTGTCAGCTCGGTGGCTGCATTAACAACAAAAGAAAACAAGAGATGAAAGGGCAGCCTTGTTGTAAATGGTTTTCCAAAAATAGCTTTTTTTTTCCCTAAAATCTTCTGTATTGGCTTCATTATCATAGATCAGGCCTCAGGCTCAAAGAAGTCAAATAGCCTGTGGCTTTGTCAAATGCTTAGATATCTTCATTCTCCCTGTGTCTGGGGAATCTTGTAGATGCTGTTCCTTAAAATGAAAGCTTGCTGAGATCTCCACCTCTCACATTTAGACTTTTTCTGCTGGCACAGCAGGCTCCCTTGGCTCTAGGTCTAAGTGCTACCTGAGTCCCTCATCCTTTGTAAATGAGAAGAGAGCAAAGAACCATAATGCCAGCATGAATCAGATCCTGAAAGACTGAAATAAAGAGCACTCTTTCTTGTTCAGTGCAACTTGCATCTGTGATGTTTTACGTTCCAGGCATACATCAAGGGGGAAAGATAGTTCACGTTGGCAGAGGAGCTCACAATCTGTTTTGCTAAGAGGCATTCACCATATGCAACAAACTTTAAAAAGAACAAGACGCAGTCGTCATGTTGGCCATCATTGTGGACTGCTCACCAAAAACCTCTGTGCTGTGCTAAAGGAAGGGCGGGTGGGGAGGGGAAAAAAAAAAAAGAGAGAAAGAATGTTTAAATTGTATACGTAAACTGTTTTGTTTTACAAGCTGGAGTAAATCAGCACATTTGTAGGCCATATTTATCTGATCCACTCAATAATAATCTCTCTCAATGAACACCATTGATGTGGCATTTATGCCATTGCAAAACATAACCAAACCCTTAAATTCAATTAATGCATTAGTGAAAAAATAAGAATTTTTGCTTCTGGGCAAGTCACTAGTGCAGAATGGCACAAATCTCTGCCACGTTGCTCTCANAAGAGAAAAAAAAAAAAAAAAAAAAGAGTGAACATGTGTTATATGATAAATAGACTCTTGGTGACTGGTGATTCAAACTCAGCATTGCTTTAAAAAGACATATAGTAAATGCTAGATGAGGAAGAGGATCAGAGACCTGAAGAGGTAAAAAACAGCCATGGAACTGTGAAGATATGTATAAGACATGGAAATGTTCCTGAATCTGTAAATGGTACAAAAGAGATGCAAGCATCTCTCACCTTAGAAAAATAAAGCTGTGGGATTCTTCTGAATGTTTAGATTTAAAACAACAAAACAAAACAAAAAACACAAACCAAAATACCCCACAACACCACCAACAAAAAAACAACTTTAAAGGCTGAGAAGAGGCATGAGTTCTATAGGCTATGATTTTCAATAGTTATAAGAACAAGGAAGAAACATCATCTGTGTCTAGAGAAATCAGTATCTGTCCCCTCTAAAACTTTCACCTCTTTGGAAATCACTAGTAGTTCATCAGTACAGAAGGATCCTTGGGCTAAATGACACCTATACCTTTGGTCTGATGAAGCAAGTGTGCAATCTTGCTACTTCCATTTTTGAGCATCAAATGGCAGTAGTTAACACTGTAGAGAAACCGTGGCTACCTCATGGAAACTGCATCCTGAGCCCAGAGGTGCAGGACAAAGCCTCAGGTATCTAGCAGAACAGGAATGACAGAGAAAAGTTCTTGGACCCCAAAGAAAGGGACTGGACTATATTTTCTGTTGTAGTAGTAAAGGTCTTTTTTGTGGGGGGAGAGGGTTTCATAGCAGTATCCCTGGCAAATTCTCCTTGTCTAATGTGTGGTTTTGTTCTGCTGACCTTCTTGGCTCTCCATTGAGTAGTTGACTTGGGTTTAGCTGGGACAGTCCCAATTTTTAGCTGTCCAGTAAGTTCCTGTTCCCTTTTTTTTCTGCCTCCCCCTCAGTTTTTTAGATCGTTGCTGACTGGAGTACAATTATAACGGAATTGGTGAGAAAGGAACCCCTTAGCCACTGAGTCTAGCTCCCTGCTGCCTTAGGCCAGCACATCCTGTAGTTCCTCTTATACTGACTTGAAATTGGTTAAGTTCTTTACCCCTTTCACTTCTGTTGAAAGACTATTCTAACATCTTGCTGTTCTGGTAGAATCTTCTAACTTCCAAACTTAATGGCTGCTTTTATCCACTTACTTACCTGTCAGCATTATTTGTGAAGAGAATTGATGTTTTTCTAGTACTTACCTTCTGGTATTTGTTGTAAATACAATCCCATTTCCTTGCATTTTTTTTTTTTTTTTTTATTTTTTTTTTTTTTGTTGTTTTTTCTTTCTTTTTTCCTTGCTTTTTTTTTTTTTTTTTTAACATAAAATATATGTTTCATTTTTTCCCAGTCATCTTCCTAGCTCTTTGCTGGACTTGTTACCATTTAGGGTTTAATCTTTCTTGTGCATGGCTGACTAAAAGTGTGCCCAGTGTCCTACATGTGGCCTCAGCACAAGGTTGTATATTAGCACTGATACTTCTATTTTAGTGCGCTCCCTGGTGCAGTTTAGGATTGCCATCTCTTTCACTGGTATGCCGTCTGGGTGGCTCAGTCTTTGCTATGATCACCAAAGTTAATTCTCTGTTGTTTCCAACTGGGAAGCTTCTAGGTGAAATGGTAATTTATAAATGTTAACACATTCGAGAAGGCTTTCCTTTCACTTCTGTTACATCTTTGTGTACTTCAGTTTCCTGTTTGTGGTCTGATCATGCTCTATTAATGAAGTTACCCCGCTTTATCAACAGATTGCATCTGCCACCTCCAGTGTGTGCCTAGTCCACTGATAAAGCTAATAAATAGGACTGGTTTTGAAATGAGTTGCTGAAGAACTCTGCTGAAATCCTCCCACTTTGACGGGGATTACAACAGTGCAACCTGTTGTCATGTGTGTTTTAGCTGGTTCACAGCATATACTGCAGTTCTTGTGTTGATGTGCGTCTTGCCTTGTGATGACATAATGGGTACTTGAGTGAAGCCTAGATATTTTTTTTTTTTTTTAAAAAGGACAAGTTTTAATTCTACCTTTTTCAAAATTAGCATAGTCTTTATTCTGTTGTCTTTCTGTTCAACTAGCTGCAGACTAAGCATTTGGGAATGTTGTCATCTTTTGGACCGTCTGTTCTTTGAAGGGCCATGTGTATTTTAGATTCTGTTATTACAGCACTGACAGTGACTACCATTATTTACCTTATTCTGTTCAGCACCTTTCTGTTTATACTAGGTTGAAAATTACTGTTTTTAGCAGCTTTGAGACTGAAAAAAATGGTTGAATAAATTTAGACTACAGGTGTAGGTGGTTTGGTACAGAATGTAATTACATAGGCCACTTTTTATCCTTGTCTTCTTTTTCATCAGAGTTTCTTAAATGGAACGGTAGAAGTTGATACTCAACCGTGTAGGAAAGCAGTTCCCAGGAAAAACGTATTTGAGCCCAGAAGAACTAAAGATGAGGTTCAGCAAGTGCTTTAAATCAGCAATGCTGGAAGAAGGAGCGTTGCTGTCTGCTCCCCTGTCATGACTGCTTGTCCTGCTGCTGTGCGTGTCTGTGTGGCTGTGTGACATACCAGGTTGGGAAACTGTTCTGGCTAAAAAATGACCTAGAGAACAGTCAGTAATTTCTCAGCCATATCAGTTCCCTGATGTAGCTTGCTTTCCACAGAAGTGTTGGAAACAAAGGGCAGGGATTGTTTCTTCTGGCAGCAGTGCCAGTTTGTTAAATCATTGAGTTACAGCCTTAATTTGATTTTGAAGTTCAGACTTTCAAAGTATGCACAAAGCATTCTTGGCACTGTTCTTTTGTTAAACTAATAAGGAATACAGCACAAGAAGTGCCTTCATAAACTCATCTACAATTTTAACTGAACAAATCAAAACCACTTCTAGGTTGGGCGTAGTTTGATGGTTTAGAAGAAGATTTCTGGACTGTAGAAGTTGACATTGTGCTCCACATGATGCTATAACTTTAAGCATGTGAGATGGGGTGTTCAGTCTTCTAGCATGCAAACTTTCTATCTTGCAAATGTGGGCTTTATTTCTCTGGGTTGTTTTTTTTTTTATCCCCTTGAGTTTGAAAATACTAGGATCTGAAATTTCCGCATCTCCAAAATAGTGTATGCAGTTTCAGCTCCAAACCTTGTGGAGTAATTGCAGCAGTTTTAGTGAAATACCGGAGTGTGTTTAGGTTAGGCTGAAGGAGTGAATGTAACTCCAGCCCTGTCTTATGAAGCCACTGTTGACTGAACTGTTGATGATGACAATGCTGCAAGGCCTTGGAAGCTCGTTGTACTGGGAATGGCAGAAGTGCATACTAAGATTCAGCAGTCCAAAGAGCTTGTATTCTGTATGGAGGGGAAAAGATTTGGATGAGGTCACCCAGCAAGTCGCCAGCAGATACTGAAGTAAAACTTACGTTTTGTGAGTTGCTGCTCACTACCCTGTCTGTTGAAGAGTTACTTCACAGATCGCACGAATGTCTCAAATATTGGAGTAATTAAATGGAGGACTGGCTAGAGAAGTCTCTCCCCTTTCTCGCTTTATCTGAGATTGGTGTAAAAATCAGCTGTCAGAAGTGAGTGTCTGTATCGCAGGGAGGAATTTTTCTCTCATCTCCTGTTTATTGGAGATAAGGGGAACTGGAACTAGGGGCTCCACGAGAGAAGGGGAAGTGAATTAAGGCGTACTGTTTCTAATGATACCTACCACTGCTGGAGTTTGTCAGAAAGTCACAGTTTGAGGCTTGTTTAAACTGTGCTGTCCTTTGCAAAGGATGGTGTTGTGCTCAACAAAGGCGGGGTTTGATAAAGTGCAATTGCCACTATTTCTTGGCTGAAGGCTCCAGGAGGTGAGTAGATTTCATTTCCTGGGCTCATTGCAGTGTCTTATCTCCGTTTTGGAGCAAGTTTTACATTAATCAGGGTATTAACATTTCATAAACTTTTGGAGGAAGCTGAATGTCTCAAGTGCCTCTTGCATGTACTCTCCAGTCTCCAACGTTAGGTTTAAATCTTACTTTGTTCCCTGTTGAACCTGAGTGCTTTAATCACCGTTCCTTTCATTTTTCTCCGCAGCCTCTGTGAACGTGCTTGTTCAAAACTGCAAGATTTACAATGATGCTAGCTGTGATATCTCTGCCGATGGGCAGCTGCTGGCAGCCTTCATTCCCAGCAGTCAAAGAGGATTCCCTGATGAAGGAATACTGGCTGTGTATTCTCTGGCACCCCACAACTTGGGCGAGATGCTTTACACAAAGCGATTTGGTAAGCATGCAGCAAGAAGTCAGGGTTGGGGGGTGGTGAGAAGTTACCTCAGAACTCAGCCCTCAGTGAGAAATGCAACAGTCTGAACAGCAGTGACTGTAATAACAGGGAATATTTTATTGACCTTCCAACCAGCCACAAATACATTACTACTGAGGAGAAGCTTGTGGTATGGTCTGGACATGTAAGGTGCTGGTATGATGTAGCTGCTACAGGATAATTTTTGTTTTGTTTTGGGGTTTTTTTGTTAAAGAACTTCATTGTCTTAGTGGAAAGACACTTGCTGCAAGAAGCATCTTGCAAAATTTGTAATTGTGCAGGTCTCCTTATTGTTCTCTACCCCTTCTAAGGATGAGCTTAGTATGCCATACGTTATGGGAATGCTGGAAGGGAGTGAAGAAACTGTGAGGATGAGGCACAGGGAGGGTTGTCAGCCTTTGAGAGAAATAACCACTATTCTCTTTATAGGCCCTAATGCCATTTCTGTGAGCCTGTCTCCAATGGGCAGATACGTAATGGTGGGACTGGCTTCTCGACGTATCCTGTTGCACCCGTCCACAGAACACATGGTTGCTCAAGTCTTCAGGCTGCAACAGCCCCACGGTGGAGAAACCTCTATGAGGGTAAGTATGTATATTCTGTTTCTGTGTGTTTTCGTCAGTGATTTTGTGTTGCTTTTGCTCTAGCCTAGTAGGTAGTTGCTGGATTATGATAGCAAAGAGGTAACATGCTCCAGGCCTACTTGAATAATGAGCATAAATACAAGAGAATTGTGAAACTTTGCTCTGGTTTCAAATATGATGGCAAACAAATATATTCCATGTTGTGTGTGGTATCCTAAGTCTAGCCGTCACTCCTAGTACCTAGTAGGTCTTCTGCATTTCTTAGGTAATATGCATCTTGCCTGTGGTACTGCAGTTGGCTTTGCTGAGGGAGTTTTTCAGCTGAGGTTTGAGGATCATTTCCTAACATTCCTAAAAGCAGCTAACCTCTAGGAGAGTTGCCACCAGCATTTCAGGAAGGGTAGGAGCCAAGCTTCACCTCATACTCTCAGACCGAAGGTGAGGCTTACCCTAATTTTGTAAAACAGGCTTTTGTTGGCTCTTTATTAGTGAACTTTCTATGTATGTGTAGGCCTATTTTGACAATGAAGTTATCTTTCTGTACTTCTCCTTTGTGGGAGAGCTGAACTATGACCAGTTCTGACTCGTTTAGTACCTGAGGGCAAACCTTTATCTTTTTGCAAACTGTCAAATAGACTTAAGAGAACGTGTGTGTTTTGCTCTGTTCATCAGTAGAGCACAACAGCTATTCAGTGATAGTTTAGGATGGGAAAAGCCGTGTCCAGTTGATAATGCACAAAGAGAGTTGAGAAGGCAGAACTAGGTGATTTCCAAAGCTGGAATTTGGGCTGGATTCAAGTATTAGGCCATGTATTCAGGTGACTTTTGCTGCAGATGAAAAATAGCTATTAAACCTTTTCACTTTGCGGGGTAACTTGATCATAGTGGAATTTGTTCCATGAGCAGCTTTTTTTCCTCTGCCTATATCTACCTCTTTTTTTTCCTTATAAGTTCTTTGTTCTTTTTTAAAAGGCCTCTCTGATTATTATTACTTTTGGCAGAGTTTTCCCAGTGTACAAATGTTGCAATGAGCCATTTCTCTAGTGGCCTGGCACTGGGGAGAGACTTGTCTCTCGAATAAATTTCTTGATTCAACTTCAAGCTCTGTAGTTGCTCTCCAGACTGCTCGTGATTCAGAGAGGGTCATCTCAGTCCTGTCATTACATGAGCTGTTTTTATCAGCTTTTACAAAACTTTCATTTATCGTTGTTGTCTGTTCCATGTTATAATGCAAGGAAAGGTCACTGATGAGGATATTTTTTGGTGCACCAGTCAGCACTTTTTCAGGCCTGGTTCTGAGCTATCATTCTGGTATGAGCCTCTTAAGGTAAGAGACAGAAATTTAAAAGTATTTATGAGAAAAGCACGATTTGGTTAGCAGGTATGGTTGGTGAAAGCTGCGTGGATATGATAAGATCGCTAACTACATGGATTCAGTATCCTGTTAGATCCTTTTAGAAGTCTAGTTTGCCCTAGTACTGTTTCTTTTTTCAGTTATTTTAAGAACCTCGTGAAATGCATCACTTTTACTGCCAGATACGGGAGTGTTCCCTTCCCGCAGTCGTTTTGCTATATCATAATAAGTTAAGATAGATAAGTCCTATAGGCTAAAATAGTGTCTTTTCCCATAAAGAGCTATGATAGGGTTCTTCCTCTCATCTGTTCTTTACATTTGCTCTAAACTCCAGTTGCTAAGCTCTTCCTTTTAGAGACTTTTTCTAGCCAGCTTAATCAATAAGCTTCTGTCTAAATCTTCCATTTATATTTCTTCATCTCCATTTCAAACATATCTTCTTTCCCTATGGTGTGTTACACTCTGGAAATGCTTGTACCCTTGCTCTTAGTCACCATTTAGTGAAGTAATGCTTTGTATTCCCTTAATCTTTTCTTGTAATTCAATCTTTCAGCTTTCCTTTTTTTTTCCCCTTCTGAATTCTCTCCGAAGTACCCTTCCCCCCCCCCCTCCTTCTGGGATATGTTTAAATGTGCATAATGTGATAAGCATAGTCTTACCAGAAGCCCACAGAGGGTATTTTTTTCTGCTTTTTTTGGACTACAGGGCTTTACTTATGCAGTCATAAACTATTGTGTTTTTTTTTTTTCCTTTTGCTGTTATGGTGCATTGAAAATGTTGTACAGTTTTTCCCACTCTTGCTTTTCGGACTTTCTCCACATCACTGTACTCCTGTCTTTCTCATCTGCTGTAGTTCTGGATTATTTTTCTCCAGATGGATTGCATGTATTCTAAAGGTTGCTTTTTTCATCTTTCTTGCACGTATATTTTTAGCTTCCAAAAACCTTTCCCCCACGTTTTCAAATCTATCCAGTCTAGCAGGGTTTGCTAACTAATTTGCTGGTTTTCCCTTTCCCCACATCACATTTAAAGATGTTAAAAATGTTTCTTTTCTGACTGCTTTGGACTTTAAGCTTTCTGCCTATGTGACAGGGTCGCAACTAGACCAGTTTGAATTAATTTGCTTAAAAAGACTTTGTGTGGGATGATGTTGAGTCTTGTTTCAACATTCTGGTGTGGTGTTGGTCATCTTTATGCAGTCTGTAGGGCTTGGAAAATGTAAAACTGTTAATCCTGTAAATATTATTCCTTCATGAAATTTTAAGAATTAGTAGATCATCTACTGGTATTTCTTCTGTCTTGAGTTTTGCAACAAGACTCCTCCATAAGTTCGTAATATTTTTCAGGACATGCAAAATAGAAATAGAGCTTAAAGTATGAAACTTTATTCATAGCACACTGTCTTCGCAGTGGCTTCTGTATTCATATTCAGTTGAGTAAAAACCTGTTTGCAGCTTGGCCAGCATGCAGTAGAAAAAGGTTTAGGAAAAAAGGCACTGGTGAAATTGTATTCTTCGATCTCTAATTTAATGTGCGCATTAGAGAGAATCAGAAAGCATCCTTGTTGCTTCTGTGCCAACAGCTTGTAATACAAAGCAAATGTTACTCAACTTCTTAATTAAAAATAAGTCATAGCCATGTTCTGAAGCAATGCTTTGTGGATATTTTAATTTTACATTACTTGCAAAACCCCCAAGAGAGAAATTAAAGAGAAATGCTACATCACATTCTCTGAAAATTCTTGTAAGTTGTCTCACAATTGTTCCTTCCTTCCCTGACACTTTTTGATTTGCAGTCAATGAACTGGGAGAGCAGAGCTTGGCAATGTGGCCTGCAAGTCACTGCAGAAGTGTGGTGACCTGCTGAGGAGTGAAATACAGTGATTATTTCTGCTTCCAATTAAAAAGGAAAGACCTGTTCTCCACATCGTTGACTACCAGTCAGTGGAATGCAGGTTTCTAATCCTCAGAGAATTTCCTCTGTCTTGCTGTTTAAATAGAGGTTTTGAAGATGCAATTTATTAGTTTTGTTATATGAAACTCTAATACATTTAATTGCATCTAGAAATCGACTGGCTGCTGGTGTAATTTTCAGAGTTTGAGAGAAATGTTCTCTCTGAGGATTACAGCATTTCTGGATTGTACTAAGGAGCATCTTGGTTATGAAGTGTGCATTGTCTGTATACATCTTGCTCCTGATATTTCAGAGATTGGGTGGAGTTCTACAGGTCAGGGCTGACGTGATTTGACACTGACAAATTGTGCTCAGAAATGGAGTAAAAGTAGTGAATTGTCATCAAATATGCCAGTCATGAGCTAGAGGTTCCTGCTCTTTCTATTCACTCCCTTAGGATTGATTTGCTTAGCATTTCAGATGGAAACTTGATTTTGCTAAAGAACAAGTTTGTTTTTCAGACTGAGCCTTAAAAAGCTCTCTAGTAGTGTTGACTTTTGACAGGAGCGGTATGTATAAACTTCATTTTTTGTTGTGTTTGCGCTTTGGTGTTGGGTTTTTAATTCATTTTTTTTCCCAAACCTAGCTGGCATCTCTGAAATCTTTCTGTAGCTGGAGAGTACAGGGAAGGAATTGCTTTTAGCAGATCTCTAGCTTGGGTGGTACAGGGAGCACTGACACTGGGAATTGTTTTGAAATATTTGAGTTTCAGAGATGGGAAGTTTGGAGAAAGGACTCCAAATATGGAGAAACGGGAGGTTTTGCAGCCTATTTTGAAGTCACAGATGGAGCTGATCTCCGAATAAAAGAGGATCTGTTTTCAAGCTGCATGGGTCTAGGGTGATTTCTGAATTCTGTATGATTCCAAGAGTATATGGAAGTTAAGAACTTAGAACAACATGAAATTAGAAACTTGATCAGAGCTGAAGTTCCTTAGAAACATAGAATAGTAAGGATCATTTTACCCTGGATCTGTCAGCAATGGATATTAATGAGAAAGAAGGGCAGAATGTAGTTTTATTTCTGGAATTCACAAATTTTAATGCCCTTGCAATAGTTAATGTTTTTCATTTTACCTACAGGAAGCTAACTCTGAAATACCAGAAAAACATGATTGCTGTAATCCAAATTAAAATAAAACTTGGAAAGGGGCTTTTAAGCTGAGGATAGAAAAATTGAAGTAGGTGATAGAAAAATTTGATTGACATGAAGCTAAAGAGCAAATAATGCAATTTGTTGGAATGAGGTGGCTTAACTAAGCCTCATCTTAGGTCCTGCACTGTGCTTTGAATCTGGAAGGAAATTCAGGCCGTGGAGATCCAGAATTAACTCTTGACAAGACCACAGGTATTTGGGAAACATTCTGATGAAGTGGTTGGTCAGTAGCCTCAATGGAACAGAATATGTGTACACTTCCATTGTAAACAGATGGAGAATTCCAAATCCTTCAGGAAGAAGGGCCTCAGAGCCAAGCTTTTTTTCAGTGTATTAACTCTTTAACGATGGCAATGCACAGAATATGTGCACTTACTGAGTGCTGTCATCTTCTGAGCTTCATGCAGGTGTCAGCAGAAAGTATCCAGTGTGCTCTGCAAAGGTCACTGCCAGACCTCCTTGTCTTGCTGGGTGAGCTCTGAATGCTCCTGCAGCCCTAAGGGAAGGGGCTTGAAGCCTGAGAGCAAATGACCGAGCACGTTCGCTTCACTGGGGTACAAGTTACTGTTCAGTCAGAACCCTTGGTAATGTGAAAAAGGAAACTGATTGGGAGAATATATGAAGATGGATTGCTGCAACATGTTACACGCAGTGGAAAATTTCAAACAAACTAGCATACTTCTGAAAACAAGAGTAGCTTGCAAGAAAGAGAGTACCAACCTCTTGCTGCATTATTGAGAAGCATGCTTGTTGGTGTGGCCCTTCGTGACTCCTTTGGAGAGATTTTGACATCTTCAGGTCGACAGGGGCAGCTTCTGACAACTCTGAGTAGAACTGCAAATAATATATTACTTCAATTACTGCCCAAAACAATTTTCCATTTTTGGCAGCAGTTGAACCAGGTAGATGTTTCTTAGACTACCAAAAGTCCAAGCAGAGCCACGAACTGCATGTGCTGGTTGATACTAGGAAGGGGGCACGGAGACAGAACCCTTTTCTGAACAATTTGGGAAATCCCTCCTTTTAATACCAAGTGGAGCATAATAGTCTGGTAGAGGCCAAATAGTTTTGTATGCTCTGTGTATCAGCGGATTCTGGCAAGTGTGTTTAGAAAAACAGGGCACATCCAAAACCTGTGTTGGTAAGCACTGCTGATGTAGGGTGGTGTAAGAAAGAGCTGTATTCAACAGCGCTGGAAAACGCAACACCATCTTGGTGTTGCAGATGTCATGAAGATTTGCGTAGATATTCTGCATTTGAGTATAGGTGTAGGAATGGTATGTTTTAAGAGTTAGTTAAATTGTTATCTTGACCGATTCGCCCATGTCTGCATGAAGGCTGCTGAGACAGAACTTCAAAGAAACTGTAAAAACTTAAAACTCATTAGGATCCCTTCATAAAATATTGTGCTTTAAAAATCTCATGGGGTGGTTAAACATGGGAACAGTGTCAGTTTTAGCAAACTGATGTGAAAAAAAGGCAAATGACATCTATTCAGGATGTTTGTCCTTCATGGGTTGTGAAGCTGAAAACCAAGACCTTTTGTTTAATATGGAGTCCTGTTTTAGGAGAGCTGAGCTTTAGCAGTTTAGGGAAGGCCCTGAGGCCATTTGCCCACAGTCACTACCGTTAGCTTTGGTGCAGTTGGGTACGTAGTTTTAACTAGACAGAAAAAATTATGGCAAGGATGGTTCCGCATCTGAGATTATTCATGTGCAGTCATCATGCCCAAGTCAGGTAGGGGCGAGACAAGGTGAATTATCGCCCAATTTGCACTAAACTGGACTTGGGCTGAGAACAGATTTGCAGTTTCATGAAGTTTTGTTTGGTTGTTTTTGGTTTTTTTTTGCAATGCTTCTTTCTACCGTCTTTCTTAAATTAAATTTAAGCCAACTCTTTCCTGTGGTATTTATTCCTTCCAGACGTGTAGGCAGCTGGATGACAGCCTCTTTTCACCTAGATGAGGGTGCATGTAGCTCTGTCATCAACATATTGTTGACATTTGCTCTTGTATGCCGTGCTATTGAGGCTCAGCAGACGGAGAGTGGGGTGGAATGGTAGCTGTGCGCGAATCCTTTGCTCTTGTCATTAGATCTTTAACATATTGTAGATTTTGCTGTTACAGCCTCAGCATGGCATTTAATGAGGAATTCACAGGTACTGCTTTTGGTTTGCAGTCTGAGTTAAGGGCAAAAATGAAGAAGCCTGTAATTCCTTTTGCCATTGAAGTGACCATATTTTTATTAGGTTGTTGCAGCATTGAGAGCTGTCAGTGATTTTTGCAAGATTTAGCAATAGCTGGGGGCACAGTCCTGTTCACACAGTTCAGTTCACTTGTGCATCTGCGCTGAATGTATATGTATCTATCTTCTGTCACGCTAACACCCCCTTTGGCATTCCTGTTTCTCTCCTTTCATCTGTTCCAATCACATGCACACACAATTGAAAGGGCAATTGTTTTGCTTAGCAATTTCTTGGTTACTCAGCCATAGGTTTCAGATCTGTGCTTGGACTAGTCCCTTAAAAGGCTTTTTGGAGGTATTACCCGGTTTTGCAGCACTTGTGAGACGGGTAACAAATTAATGAACCACTTAACTGTGTGTTATTTTCCTGAGTGAGAGCTTTGTTACCTGAGATGATCCATTTCTTCATAAGACCTTGTTAATGTTTTGAAGCTTCCCACTAGTTATTTTTAAAGCTCTTTCTGGTGTGGTAGTTGCGTGGCAGGCTTGTGAGATGCAGTACCAGCTGATAATGCCAGGAGCCAGCCTAAAGAAAGGAAGGGTTAGGTGTATTGTGATGAGGCTTCTGCTGAAAGATAATCAATAAATTGTGTGATCAAGTACAGTCAGGAAGAACCAATGATGTTTTAGCTTTACATACAGTTTCTCAGTCCATCCAAGAGAAACTTCTGATTCTGTCTTGTTTTAGGGCTTAATTCAAGTATCCTCAGTCAAGATTTCAGTTGTTGCTGAAAATTAAGGGTTACTTCTCATTTAATTCATTGGCTCAGGCTCAGAAAGCAAAGCTAGGATTTTCTGCACTGACAACAGGTGCAGAAAAAGGCAGAAAGAGGTTTGTTGTATTGGTAAAGACTGAAGAAGAATTTAATATATGATCCTATTGCATCTAGGGAAGATAAATGGAGTTGAAAGAAATTTTATTTGGATGATAAGATCCATTTGAGGATAAGACAGACAAATCCAAAAAGATAAGTGCATTATTTTTTGCTTCTTCCATTTTAACAGAGAAGATCGAATGGAGAGACGTGTGTGTATGATGTTGGCAGGAATCAGCTGTGGGGGAGGGGTTGGGAGCAGCATAGACCAACCTGCCTAATAAGGGGACATAGGGAACAAAAAAGCAAATATTTTCCCCTGCATGATCATGGGAAATGCATGCCTTTTTCTTCGCATCTGCGTGTAGGTACAGGAAGAAGACTCTTTCCAAACGAAGGGGAGACTTGCCTTGTTTCAAAATACTGATACCCATTGTCTTATGAATAAATGCATTGAGCCATTGGGTCAGTTATCTCCAAGACTGTTTGTTTTGCTTTGCATTCAAGGCCCTCTGCTTTAGACAAACTAGATTTGAATTCTGCTGCAGAGGGCTCTGGGGTTGTGGCAGTGCAAGGCATAAGCCTGAATTTCAGCAGCTTTTGTGAAATTCATTAATAGAAGGCAGAATAAAGAATATAATCTATGCAAAAAAAAGGGGGATAGTGTTATTTATTAAGGAGATCAGGTTAGGATGTCTGTTTCTTCCTATGCTTCTGGGCCTTAAAAAGCCACAGACATACTTAAACTAATTGGCAGCGTTATAGAAGTCAGTGATGCGGGCGGCTTCCTGGCAGATAAGCGAAGGACACATAGTGCCCTCAGTAGAGTGGTAGATGCTTTATAGCGAGTTATCTGATACCCTGGTGTCAGAGGTGAACTAGTTAACACATGGATGTTAAGTATATACCAGGTTAAGATCTTTCGGTTGCAACACACTATTGGGATCAGTAAGGCAAAAAAGATAATGAATTTATTTAGGTGCTGTTCAGTCTCAGTTAGGTGCTTGCAACCAGAAAAAGAGTAAGTAAGGCTTCTGAAATGCCAAGTTATTGTTCAAGGTCATATTGTATAGCAGAAGATGAAGGGCAGATGGGGAAATGCAAAATGAGTGCAGCCTTAGTTGTACTGCTGTTTGTGCCATCATTCTGATGCTGCACCTCATCTGCTGCTCTGGCAAATACATGCAGTTTGAAGTTTTCTGCATTTGTTTTGTTGTACTTCGAGTAGTTTCAAACTGTGTGTAGGCTTTGCTTGGAGATGTGCTTTCAGTGGAGTTAATGCATTGTTGTGGATTGTCTGTGCTTTTAGGGCTGTGTCTGTCTTACATACTCCATGTAGCTTAGTTTGCTAAAGTATGTTACCAGGTACCTGTGCGGGCTGGAGGCTCTGGGATAGCTGCAGTGACATTGGCAAAGCTGTGCAGCCTGTATGATTGCTTTGGTGGTGTAATCTGTATCCATATGAAGGGCACTTTGTTTACCAGCATAAACTTTACATCTGTGCAGGCATGAGGTACGAATGCGGGCTAGCAGTACATCTGTACCCATCCAGCAGAGATCAGTGCTTCTCTCTGAAGCTCTTTTCTCTGCAACCCAGGTCAGACTGGCTGTGAAACTGTGGATTTTACCAGTCCGCCCAGTAAAAGGCTTCTGTTGGGTTTAGTGCAGTAGATGTTTCTCTTTTTTTTTTTTTCATGGTCAGCCTCTGCTGAGAGCATAAATTCAGTTGAAAATTAATAATTACATTTTAGGATGGTGCCTGATAGACCCACCCAATCTGCTCCAGCCTCTTCTCTCCTTTTACCTGTCAGGATGGAGCTTCACAGATGACAAGATTTCCCCATGTAAACAAGAGAACATCTGCACCCCCTTCCCACACAGTCTTTATCAAGGCTGATCTAACAGCCCAAGTTACTGCTTGCGCTAAGCAGAGGTAATGGCTTGAAATTTATTGGCACCCTGAAAGAGGCAATGAATCTAGTCGAGAGCAGAAATGTCTATTGAATTTTAAAAGATAAAAAGACGAGTTCCTGCTGAGTTTCCCTGCCTGCTTGTGCCAGCTTTCTCTTCTCCTCCAGCTTCAAAACATGTTTTTTTCTCTTGAGTGCCAGAGAGGAGCAGGAAGGTCCCACTCTGCCAAACAAGCAGCATTCAGCACTCCCCTGCCTTTCGTTGCTCTCCTTGGGGGCGGGAAGGCCTCGAGCGAAGAGGCGGCTGTGCGGAGGATGTGCTGCCACCGCTTTGGCCAGGCACGGTGCTGCTCCGACCAGGTGAGGGGTGCAGCCCTGTTGCCAGCTGGCAGGCTGCTGCTGCTCTGAGGACTGACAGATCCTGGTGATTGCCCTGCCCAGCTTTTTAATGTTGGCACACCCTGGAAATGGAGGGGGAAAGTAGAATGTGAAGAGCGTTATTAAATAGCAGCAACTTCACCTGGGATGGAGCAAGAGGGGAAGAGGGAAGCACTGGGTCGATAAGTAGGGCTTTGCAGAGCAGATGCTTTTAGCAAAAAGTTTTCTTGCTCCTCCAGGGCAGGTACAAATTAACTGTCTAGCTCTCTGCTTATGTGTTGTGCCCTGGGCCCCCTTCTTCCCACATAAGTACAGCAGCCTGACAGCAAGGAAGAGATCACTGGGAAAGATTCCTTGAGGCTGTTGATTTGTCGTGCAGCCTCTCCTGGCTCTCTGCCCTAAGTAAATATTTAGTTTATACCTAGGTGGTGGCTGTGACAGGTGCTGCAGTGCTGATGTGCCAGCACTGACAAGTCGGAGGGGGAGCAGCGGCAGTGGACTTGAGGTGGCCTTTGCACTCCATGTGCAGCATGTTTGCTGAACACTTAAAGGGCCTATTTTTTCCTTTTCCTCACAATTTACAGCTCTGCTTTCTCTAAGCTGTCTTCTCCCCTGCTGAATTCAATGTTGAAAAAGTGTCTGTGAAATGATGAAATGAGCTTTAGGGAGTTCAGTAGATGATACACGTGCCCACTCCTGTTCAGGAAGGATAGAAAAGGCACACCAAAGAGATAAGTAGTTGCTTTTAGTGCAGTCTTTGAAAATAGTGAAGTGCAGACATAAATTACTCAAGCAAATCTTTCCCCATACTTCATGGTTATAGGGATGTAAAATGGAAGCAACCAGCTGTTTTCTTTAGTCAGTGTTGCTTTCCCTTTGCATGAGAGTTGCCTTTTGTGTGGAAGCTTAACTACCTAGACAGTTTGGTATTTCTAGAGGAAGACTTTTTATCTTGCTGACGTTCCTGAAGAGGAGAAATGGAGTCCCTGAAATGACAGGAGACTTCCGGAATGTCCTGTGAACTGAGAGGAGATCACCAGAGACAGAGTTTTCTACAAACACAAGCACAGGTCAAGCCCTGTGTAATCAGGGCTGGGTCATGTGGCCCTAAACGGAAGGGGTAGGACCTTTATTGTCTGTTGAAATGACAATTATATGTTTATGTTGTTGCCAAGAAGATAACAGCTTGCTGTACTTACGTTGCCTGTTTGGACTTAAGCTTCCATAGGGATGTTGTGAAGCTCCCACTCCTCAGACTTCAGTGTTGATAGTTATATTCAAAATTCTGTTTCAGAACAGCATCTGGAAACAAATGCAACTGTCAGCTTCATAAGTGCTGAATCACCACATCTAATGGTGTAGCTGTGTATAATATTATCAAATTAGTAGTGTAGCGATGCTAAGAGCAAGTTTGACATTGGTTATGGTGAGGAGCCTGGAAGCTTGCTGTGACTGCTGGCAGTGATTATGGTCTGATAAAATGTGATTCAATACAGTATCTGTCCTAAATGAAAATGCCATCCTATTAAATTTAAACTCTCTGGAGACTGTGGTAGAGTGTGGTGAGCACCTTAAAGATTAGTGGACTTTTACAGCAGTAGTTCTAAACTGATTCCTGAACACTGGGCCATCAATGTGGCTGTTACACATGGCCTGCAACTAGTCTGTGGAACAGCTCTAATAAAAGAGAACTGGTGAATTATCAGCTTTGTCCATTTTATTGCTAGTTTTAAGAGTATTTGAGGTTTGGCAACAATCTCTTGACCTAGAAGCTGGAGAATTGTATTAGTGTAGTAACTTGTATTAACTGTAGTAACTTGAATATTATTCCTCAAAGTTCAGAACGACAGAGCATGGACAATCCCACTGACAAAGAGGTAGTCACTCCGTGGTATGCTTCCAGGGTGGCTACTTTGGTTGAAATATCTCAGTAACTTTTAATAAGATTTAGCAATGGAAACAAAAAGACCAAAAAAAAAAAAAAATCCGAAAGGAATTAGGTGTGATCTTTGGAGAATAATGTTTCCTGACAGGCTTCTGACCTTATTTGAAGAGAGGTACCTGCTGATGTTGAAGGAACTTTAATTTTTTTTCCACTCTGTGGATAGAGTAGGGGGTCTTACTAATGGGTGTGATTGCAACAGCCCATCTGTATGACTGCATCAGATTGATTAGCTGGGCCCTGGTTACTGCTGCGAGTGGTGATTATGCCAGTACAGCTGCTTTCTCTTTTTATGTACTAATTACCACACGCACGGATGTCATCACCCTTAACACTGCATGGAGTTGTCCCATTAGCGTGGGAGTGGGAAGCAGCAGGGGAGGGGAGCTCTTCGGCGTGACAAGCTGTTTAGAAGTGAATGGAGCGGAGTGATGAAGCAACTATTCTTACGCAGAATTTTTAAGCCATCATGTCTTTGAGATGCTGCCCTCAGCCAACATTTTTGCAGGCTGTCAGAAGCAGACCCCTGTCTTTGGCAGCACTTTCCATGGGGTGCTATTTGCTGCAAAGCACCCGGACGCTGAGCTACAGCTGGCAAGTGTCCCCCCCGTGGCATGGCTGGTTGCAGAGCTTGTGGGACAAGGTCTGAGCAAACTGAGCTGCCTGTGGAGCAGAGCTTGCAGCCAGCCCAGGGAGACAGGTTCTCCAGCTCAGAGACCTGGCAAAGCCATTCTCAGGATAAGAAAAACTGTTTGTTTCTGTCTTGCCAAAGAAGGATATGATGGAAAGCCCTTGCAGTTCTTGAGGGATTTGTAATGCTTATTTTATGAATTTATGCTCCAAGCTCTGACAAAACCCTCCCTTTCTTGTCCTTCTTTTTCTCAAATCCAGTCTCCCCATCTTGGAGTGCACCATAATCTCCATGGTAACAGGCGTTACCATCGTACATCTGATTTATATTTTTTTCCTCCCCTTCTTTTTTTTTTTTTTTTCCTCCCCTTGCCCCTGTCCCCACACACAGCAAACAAGGTGGGGAGTGAATGGGGCAGACGTGACAGAGGTGGGTAAGAGCTGAATAAACCCCTGAGGGCCTGTTCCTTTCCTCCAAACTCCAAGCTTCTCTGAATGTACTAACTGCTGAGTGATAGCCAGGGCAAAGCGTGACCAGCTTCTGTCTCATAGAGAAATCCTTAAGGACGTTTTCTCCTCTAGTGTGGCCTTCTCAGAGGAGAGGTTAAATGTGTTATTGATGACAGGAAATAATGTAGCTGTATTGTTTTGCTCTAAGGTACTTTGCATTAGGACGGTCAAGATGAAGGTTCTGGATACTTAGCTATTGGAGGGCATACAGCTAAGTGGTCTCTGCCTCAGACTTCTCAAGTTAAAATGTCAAACAGATGAGATGTGGGGTGGACAATAGAACTACAAAGAAAAACAGCCCCAGTTTGTTATACTAGCTGACCAGTCCCACCCGTATGAGTTCTAATTATTACTTCAGGCAACCTCAGCAGTGCAGTAGTGATTGATCTGCGTTCCCTTCCACCTTTATCCTGTTGTTCCAGCACATCCTCATTCCCTTCCTTTCCTCCTGGTCCAGCACCATCCTCTTTTCTGGGGAGTCTGGAAGAAAGGATTTGTGATGGATGGTTGGTTGCCCACCAGAAAATCTAATGAAAACATGTATTTCAGCTGAGACTTATCCCATTGAAAATTGAAATTCAAAGTCTATGTTACCTGCAGTGATTACAGGTTTAAATCCTAAGTAAATTTCTGCAGAAATTCTTTTAATGATTTGGACTTGTAAATGCAGTCTTCAGTCCTACCCTTTTGAAGCCATAATGGAACGTTCTCTGAACACCCAGTCCACCGAAGCAGCTTGTCTCTGTCTATTCCTGGTAGCTAAACCAACTGATTACCCCGCTTCCCACTTTCCATGCCTTTGTTTTTATGACCTACATGTGTCATATTTTCTGGCTAAATGGAATGTTGTCAGTATACCCGCTTCTGACTGCTGGATTGCAGGGTGCAGGAAAGCATTGTGCCGTACAAAAGACATTAGCTTCTTGGAGTAGAAGGAGAGTATCTGCGTAGGTATAATCTGTTCCGCTTCATTCTTCTTGCTTTTCAAGCTCATACGCTTCAGAAACCAAGCTAGTGCAGACCAGAAGGCCGAGCTTGCTATTGGTCCTTGGTGTGCACGGGGTTTTCATTCACCTGTGTTAATGCAGCATTTGGGAAGCACTGGCTTGCAGCTGTGCTAACTACCTGTGTTCTTAGCTTCTTACCTTACTGCAGGTAGACTGGATGGTGTTGGAAGGGGACCTGAACGGAGAGATTTGTTACTTGTGTGCTTGTGTTATTCTCGTAATCTCTGGACTTCCATTTTCCTTTGTGCACTGTTGGTGTGGGGGTTGGTCAAACTCCGAAACATTTTCAGGAGGCTGTTTAAGTGTTTTTAAATGGAAATAATTGTATATTATTTTTGCATGAAGTTTGTTTTGCTTACTAGTAACAATACACTTCTGATGCTGAAAGCCCATGTACTTGACAGTTTTCTGTTCCACCCCAGTGAGTTAAGATGAGTGGTGAAGGCCAGAAGAGTACCAGTTGTCCTGCTTTCTAATGACTGTACCACTTGTCCCCATCACTTTGTTTAATTAGTTTGAACAGAAGGGACTGTGCAGCCTACTGAGTGGTGTGCAGATTCTCCTGGAGGCAGAGTTTATTCTGCTCCACAGCTGTGTGCCAGTCTATTAAACACCTAGGGGCACATATATGTGTGTTTCTAGCAGCTGTTTACTCTTGCTGCTGGATTACTGGTTCCCTGCAACATCCTGTAAAGTGACACGTTTCCTTGGCCAGCTGCACTCCTGCAGGGACACCGAGCATTTGTCTGAACCTTCTTGGCTCTCCTGCCTTGTGCTGTCCTGTCAAGTAATCTCCTGCTATTGTTTCAGAGGGTTTTCAACGTTCTGTACCCGATGCCTGCCGACCAGAGAAGACATGTCAGCATCAACTCTGCTCGCTGGCTGCCTGAGCCAGGCCTGGGATTGGCATACGGCACCAACAAAGGGGACCTGGTGATTTGCCGACCAGAGTAAGTGATTGCTTTACATGGAGTTACAGCTGCTTTGGCTGTTCTGTTCTTAGGGCACTGGGGATAAGATGTCTTTTCACTGCCTGGGGCGTTGTACTTGGAGGACCCAAAAAAACCAATCTCCTAACACTCCTTTTGGACTGTGACAGTGTTTACCTGAGTTTCTTACAGTCAGTCTTTGTTTTGCTGATTATAAACTTCTGAGGCTGTTTGAAGTGTATCTCATTGGCTCATTTTATTTCCCATGTCTTTCTAGGCTTTCTGAATCCTTTGGTTTGCGTATTTCTAGTGCAGTGTCTTTTAGCCTCTCTGGATTTATGGACTTACGAAAGTTTGCAATGAGAACAGCAAATTTGAGCTGTTAGTGAAATGCTTGCTTTCCTCAGCTTTCACGGACCCCTTGGAACCCACCAGCCAACTTGAAAGCTTGCTGACTTAGACTTATCAAATACTTGTTACAGTATTGGAGCATGAGATTCTACGAACTGCAAAGATTTTTGTCAGGATTATGAGCAAGCCAGTGAATTGTTTTGGTCCTCACTTGAAAGCCCAATGATGTGACGTGTAGACTTTAGCTCTCTTTTATTTATACAGTGCCATGAAGGGCGTAACTGTCCCTGTGTAAACTTGCAATTAAACGCAGGCCAATTTAGATGTGGTGTCATACATATGGTGCCTGGACGTCTGAGCAGTGAAACGTTTGTTGCTTCCATTGTTCTTGTAGAGTCTCTGCATCATGCTTCGAGACCCTTTTCTCCATTGTGTTATTGAAGCACTTCTTTTGGAGTAGTGTTTATTTTATGCTGCAGGAACACTTCAGGGATTTGTGTGCTTCAGTTATTTCCTGGTATTAAACTACCTTGGTGTTCTTTTGAATTATGCTTCATGTGTTGAAATTCCTTGTAACTTAAAAGCTGGCAGCTAAAAACTTGCAGCACTGCTGGTGATCTTACCACGTGCATGTGGACTCCATCTGTTGTGCATGAGATCAGGCATGTGGTGCTTGAGGAGAGTCATATGGTCAGTGTAGAACCACTGTGTTAAATCAGAATAAATGCATACAATTGTAATAGTGACTAATTCAGTATAGCCTTCTGGTAAAATCTGTGGTTGAAATTCAGATTGAACCAATTTCAGTAGCACAGAATGCCAGTGCTCTTCAAGCAGCCCTCTTGTTCCCTTGAACATAATCTGTCATCAAGACCTTATTTATACATGAAGTTCTACAAGATATTATTATGGAATAAGCTATAATCACTCTTTTCCAGGATAAGTGGCTTTCTTCAAGAATAGTTGCTGTACTTTCTAAGCAGAAGAATTATTCAAGAATAATGGCTCTCTTCTTCTCAAATTCTAGAGAGTTATTCTAAGTTATTTATGGACTAAGTTATTACAGATTCAGATGGAAATTCTTTCTAGATATGAGGAGAAACTTCTTTACTTTGAGGGTGCCAGAACACTGGAACAGGCTGCCCAGAGGTTGTGGAGTTTCCTTCTCTGGAGACATTCAAAACCCACCTGGACACCTTCCTGTGCGATCTGCTCTGGGTGAACCTGCTTTAGCAGGTGAGTCAAAACAGATGATCTCCAGAGGTCCCTTCCAACCCTGGCTATTCTGTTATTTTTCAGCATAGAGAAGTGATAAGATCTAGTCTACTGATTGTGGCTTATGAGATGAACTTGGGCAAGAACCCAAGGCATTGAAGTCTGCCTGAGGATGGATCCCTTGATTCAATGCTGAAGAGTCGAACTTGGTCTGGCTGTCCTGGCTTGCCACACCCTGTGTTAGATATCCATTCTGGTACTTGCAGTAGCCCCAAGTTCAGCGGCGTGTCTCTTCCTGGCACCTTACTAATTAAAGACACAACAGGGACACTTTCATGGCATTCCAGTCCTTCTGCAGCATCTCTCTGAAACCTTTTTAGCTCACCATGTTGCTGGGGCACTCTTCTGTCTCCTTAGTTCTATGCCAGCAACAGTCATGCATCATTCCAACAAAAATAAACTTTTTATATGTGAACGTGAAACAAGGTGACTGTAGGGGTAGGAAATCTATTGGTGGTTTGACAGAAATACTTTAATGGGTTTTGTGCTCGTGGATTGGGTGTCTGGTGCTTCTGATGATTATTGCAGACCCCAAAAGGACTGGTAGGTTCTTTTTGGAGCAGGACACCTGGTATGTTATGTTCTCAATTGTACCATTTTATAGACCAACAACAGCCAGAGTGACTTAAAAACCTCTGCAAGGAGGTGTAAGTATTCACCGAGCTGGATAATTTGCATTGAGGCTCGAACATCAGAACACACAAATGAGTGAGGCTCTATCAGAGCAGAAGTAGCTTGCGGCTGTGATGTCTGCCCCAAATCTACTTGGAAGATCCTCAGAGAAAGGAAAAACCCTGACATGTAGGTACCATTTCAGTAGTCCTTGGCTTAATAGACTTGGTTTGAGGTTGGCATATCTGTTGACTTTAACTTGAGAAGTGAGGGAGGAAAACAAAAGATATTTGTGTAGTTTCCATACACAGTAATACAGAGGAAGTGAAATATTAAAGAAATGTCTCAGCAATTGATAGAGTACTATATGGGGGAATAGTCTAGCAAACAGCGGGGATCAAGAAAACGCTGTACTGCTGAAAACACCCCCACTCTTCTAATTTGGCGAAGAAAACTGTGGTCAGTAGCAAACAGCTGAGGAGGTTGTAATTCGCCGGGTGTTTATTCCCATGTACAATGGAGGCATTTGAAACCAAGCACTACAGGGATCACATAAACAGGTTGGAATAGCAGCTGTGCCTCAAATACAGGATTTGAAAGCATGTGCTTAGGGAAAATTAGATGCGTAGACTGGAAGTACCAGCTGACCAAAAAAAAAGGGCATAACTTGAATCTCCATAGTCTCATAATGAGAGGCTATGCACGTAGTCCTTCCAGAGTCTAAAGAAACAGTAATTAAAACCAAATGTTTTGGGTTATATTGCTAAGTTGGGGTAGCACTGATGGCAGTTTTTCTTGCAGATGGAAATGGGGAAGGTCAGGTTATGTTTGTGATCTATAATGTGAACTCTCTACACAAATTTCTGGGGTATGTTTTGAAGGAAAGGAAAAGAAAAACCATGGAAAGCAGTATTGAATACATTGTGATTTGACTAAGGTGCAGTATAGCAGGTTGGATAACTGTCCTTGAGAATTTTATGTGTTCGTTTTTAATTAAAGGGTTAACTAAAGACTTGCTCCAGGTCTAATACAATACCTCTGTGCTTTAGAAAGGCAGTTTCCATGTTGAAACTACAATAAATCTAGTTAATTTGTAAAGAATACGGATTAGAACAAGATCTGGTAATGAGGAGGTGAAGGCCTGGTTAAAGGAAAGAATACAACATGATTGAGGGCTGGACTCTGTTACAAAAGAGGTCATGATGGACTTCCTTAAGAACCTATCCTGGGTCTGGTTGTTAATACTATTTGTACTAATGCCTTGTAAGGATGTGCTGAATAAATTTGCAGAGGATGTGACATTAGCCTTGTCATTGCAGAGAAAGATCATAGTATTGCAGAAGAATTGGATTGCCTTGAAAGTGACTGGAGCTATAGAAATGAGAACTTAATAGTACAAAGTGCACTTAGTGACTAATAACACTGAGCCTCAGTAGTTAAAATGGCAGAGGAGGAGATAGACCCGAGGCTTTAGTTGATCGTAGGTGATTAAGCCATCAATACATGAGGCTGTAAAAACAACAAATTTAATTCTAGGATGAGACACAAGATGCTTAACAGCAAAGATAGCGAAATGTTAGTATCACTGTTGAAGAAACTAGATACATAAGCTGAAACAGTTTGAAATTCTCATATCCATGTTCTGAACTGCCTTTAAATGGGTACAGTGGTTGAGAAGAGCTGCTGGGTGGTGTCAGTGGAGCATTTTTATCTAAGAAAACCTGCAGCTTGGGATCTATAGCAGGGCTAGAAAGGAGGACTAAGGAGGGGGTTACGTAGCCTTCCGTGAATCTCCAGGCAAGGAGAACTATTTAAAGCTATATAGTTTTTATTAGAGGACGAAGAGGCATAAATTGACTAAGACTAGGTTGTGACTGCAAGCTAGAGACAGGTGGCTGACCAGCGGATTTCTGCCGTAGGCTGTACGTTGGTTGGGTGGAGGAAAAAGGCTCCGCTGTTGGGGATGCAGCTTGGCCGGCTTGCAGAGACAAGTGTATGACTTGAATACGTGTGACTGGGGGTGGGACTGGACTGCTGATCCATGAGGCAGTTTTCTGTATTTTAAAGCCAAGGTCTGTGTCTAAACAGGTGTTGGCAAGTTGGGTTTCAGAGCTGTTGTGCTGTAGGGAGGTGAGGTGGCGACAGCAGTGCTCATCCACACTTGGAAATGCATCTAATGGGCCTGAAAGAAGCCTGTGGGAGACTGGAATTCATGAGCCAGTTCATTAGGTGTGAGGACAGTATAGATGTTTTCATAAGCCAAGTATATAACCACTCACAGGGTTGTATTCAGGTGAGTAAAGGGAAGAAAGGAAATTGTGTACCCATTTCCTTAGATTTCAGGGTGACACCCAGCTCACTGAACTATGCTGTTGAAAAACATCAATTTGTTTGCTCTGCTTCCTTTGTAATTTAATTGTAAGAAACTTTTAATTTTAGAATCATAGAATGTAACATAATGAAAGTTCCTGCTTTCCCAAACACTCAAAGGCCAAAAGACTTTTTGTTTTTTACTAATGTGTTAGTTTCAATGTGCAGTATTAGATACAGACGTGTATTGAAAACCCAGAGATCCCAGTTGTCAGTGAATAAATGCTGTTCATTGTTCTTACTCAGAATAGTAGAGGTAGTCGAGCATGTCTGCCTTTCCTTCATGTATTCTTTTCTTCTGCTTGTTTAGCTGCTGGTTTCACTTCCTTGCAAATAAACTGTCTTAGAGCAGGTCTCTATGACCTGTTTAAAACTTCTTTTACTGTTCCTGCTGAATTACTGTCCTTTTGAGGACTGGTCTGTGTGAAAGCGGTAGGAAAGGAACTCAGCTTTCAGAAACAGCTTCCTGTGCAAGTGACCAACAAGGACAAGCAATTTACTTTTCACTAGTCTGATCTTTCTTTTTGTTGGAAAAATCATCAGCTGCCATGTCAGAGAAGGACTCACTGGGAGAAGGTTCATGGAAGTGACCCTTGGGGAGAGAGCACAGCGTGTGGGAAGCCGGTATGAAGAAAGACATCTGCAACTCCTGAAGGTGCATAGAGTAACAGATGTAGATCACAGACAGTGTAAGTGTGTTTGGGGGATGCTTCATGCATGTCTTGTTCCTCTTTAACCAGCTGCAGTGTTGACAGGCTGGAATGAGGGTGCTCAGCTCTGTCCTTCTCACAGGAGTCCTGCTGATAAGAGAGCTTTGGCCGTCAGATATCGTTTGGAAACAGGTTGTGGTCTGTATGAGGTTGTGACAGCCTGAGGCTCCTGTAGTCCAGTTTTGTCATGGTTGTGTGTGTAGATGGTTGCCAGCTGATAGACCTGTAGATATTAGATCACGAGTCCACTGTGTGCTTGCACGTGGCTTCACATTACCATGTGGTAGTCTGTGTTTTTTTGGATGCAAAATAAGTTTGTATTCAGTCCAGAAGTGCAGTATCGAAAGGCTCTGAGGCACCACTGAGCTGAATCCAGGCGCTAAATTTATTTAATGCCATGCTGCACCAAAACAGGAATCCCTTTAGGCATACCACTTGAGGTGCTGTTCTCCACTTAGCAGATGAAGTGGACTGTTGTATACTACTCCCTGAGGCCTTCAGGTCTGTCACAGGAGGTGACACAGAGCACTGTGAATTCCCCCCACCCCTCTTCTGTCCTGCTGCACACTGACTTTTCTGCATGGCTGCTGGTGCGTTTTAGCCTCCCCCAGCTGTTTCTCCCCAGCCACATGCAGCCTGACATCCTTTGTAACTGGGACCAGTGCTAATGCTGACTGAAGTATTGTACATCTCTCTTGGCTCTGCATAGTTTAAGATTTGATTCAGTTCCTGAATCTTGGGTCTTTGCAACATGGAATGAAACACAGAGTGTCTTGTGCAGTAGAAACATCTCTACTGAATTAAAAAGGAATTTGTTTTTTAGTGCTCACAGCCTTTCCTATCCTGTCACATCCTAGCAAGAGCTTTCCCATTCAGAAACACCCCTGGTGGTTCTTCTCAAATGTTAATTGTCTTGTAGAACATGAACAGGTGAGACTGAAGGTGAGGAGGAGCAGACCACATGCTGCTTATTGCCCTTTACTGGTTTCTTTTGTGAAGGACTGCCAGGGGAGAAAGGCGGGGGGTCCAAATATCAGTTCTTTATTGTTTCATCTTGAGTTCCCACCCCCCCATTCTCAGGAGCAGGTTCTGGAAGGGTTCAGTACTCTTGTGCTTTTGAAAATGCTAATCCAAAAACCTCAGTGTTCTGAGAAGACTGTTTCAAAACCAAGGACTCAAAGCATCTTGTCCAGGGCTGGCTGTGTAATACTGGCATCCATGAGAGAGGAAGGATTTCTTCAGCAGACAGAGCTTCTGGTAATGGAGTTAAAATACCCCCTGAAGATGTATCTGGTTCAGAGGCAGCATCCCATGGAATTCTGTCTTTGGGAAGTAAGTGTGGAGAGTCTCAAATTGATTCAGTGCTATGCAGTGTGCATATTTTAATTCTTTGTGGCGAGATCTGCCTGTAATGTGAAATTATTCTGGGAACATTCTCTTCACAAAAAATTCCTATTCTTTACAGAGGACCGTGGCAAATGTCTGTTCATGCCAACCCAGGTTTTTGAGTTTGTTTTTTTTCTTCTGAGAATTGTGTATCCTCTCATAGTAATGGGGGCAATGTGTCTGCAGCTAGTTGTCAGTGTTGGTAGAGAGATGGTTGTCTGTCCGTCTGCCTGGCCCCTCATGTCTCTGCTGGCTCCATCCCCCAGGTCTTCAGCCTCCAGCAGTGGTGCCCCCAGCAGCATCAGCCCTGGCGCATTGGTTGCCTTTTAAGAACAGCTTCTGGAGGATGGAGTAAACAAAGAGACGGAAGGAGGAGCTGTTTGCCTTCGCCTGTAACCAAGGGATGTTCAGAACCCTGCACAGCCAGTGTTCTCACGACTGCTAACTGGGGGTTGTCTGAGTCCTCCCTGCAGATGGCCTCTGAAAGGCGGCGTCTGCGCGGTGGCCGTTGACCACGGCCAAGGAAGCAGATGCGTGTCCTGGGGTTTTGCTGCGCGTTGGCCACAAGATATATTGAATTTTCTAAATGAGGGGAAAATATTATTTTGGTTGATAAAAGGACTGAAAAGGGGGGAAGATGGTCAGTTTTGCGCTACAGATGCATCCCGAAAGCTTATATTTGGATTCTGTTGTTCATGCATTTAGGAAAAAACTGAAATGAATTCTTTCCAAATTGTGCAGAAAAGCCTTATGGCTCCTGAGTGCCGAGAGGCTCGTTTGTTGCAGATGCAAGAGAAGTAGAGTGGTAAAATGGAGGCTCTGGAACAATATCTCCATTTTGATACTGGTTTTTGTTTCATTTCTATTTCTGTTTCTGTATGTGAATCTGATATCCAGGATGAAAGATGGCATTAGGTGGAAGATGCCCTCACAAATTTCAACTTAATATACCTATGGATTCTAGGGATAAATTTTGAGACATGTTTTAAGTCTTCAGTTATTAGCAAGTTCATTTCCCTCACTCAGTGCTTCAAGACAGGCTGAAGCACTGACTACTTAGTGACTTTTATTTTCCACCAGGAGTAAGAGAACTTGTTACAGACCTCAGTGTTAAACTTAACCTGCTGGTTATGTTTGTGTACCATGTCACTGGGCTGCAGGTCCTTACTGGTTCTCAGGTTGGGTAGCAATCTTTCTAGGAGCATGACCACATACTCTAAGAACAGTTACCAAATACTTTTATCTATTCAAATCACACCTGCTGCTTTGTCTTCCTTTACTTTTTCTAGTTCTATCTACAAAAGCAATTAAATTTCATGCAAGCAATTATTTGACTTACTGCCTACTGCATGTGGCTCACTCTTTCATTGTTTTCATAGATCTTTTTTTTCTCTTTGTTATATTACTGTCTTTAAGGATAAAAGTTACATTTAGGATGGAGTAATTGGCAATTTAAGTATGACTTTCTTTTTGAAGAATGCTGCTAAGTTGGCTTTTTTGGCCTTTTGTCACTTCTTCAGTTTTTTTAACGTGTTAAAAATCAGGTGTGAATAGCTAAAAAAATTAGCTTTTTTTTTCTTTTAATTTTCTTAATGATTGCAACTAGCTGGTATGTCTGGCTACTTTTCTTACTCCTTGATTGCATAAGTACCATTGGTATTTTTTAAGTGGAGACTTCAGAGAGTATCTCAGCCACTTTGAGTCATTATCGATTGTTGTGCTTAGCCTCACTGATGAATAGACCTTTTTTCATTCTAGTACCATTTTCCCCATGTTTATTTTTAGAATGTCTTTTTCCTTCTCGGCAGCATCCTGCTTTCTTTATAACCTTTGTTTTCTCCACAGGTCTATACTAGACCTTCCTGGTTTGATTGTTTATTCCCTTAGCTTTCCAGTAAGATCGTATTTAATTTTCTGGTCTTTGATCCAGTTTATTTGTGGAGTTTTATTTGTTATCCCTTATGTCTGTGTTTTCCTGGCAGGACTGTAGTGAATCCAGCTAACAAATAAAACAGCCAACTTTTTCTTCGTTTTCTTTCCCTTTTTTAGATCCTTGAGCTATCTGGTTCTGTAAAAGTATAAGTGCTCTCAACTCAATGTCTACAAACTGTAATTGGAGTAATAATTTTGAATTTGGGTTTTTTGATTTTTTTTTTTTTTTTCCAAGCAGGTTTTCCTTGTGTGCTAAACAGAACACTTTTTAGTTGGCTAATCTCAAAGCTGCTGAAGACTAAAAATATAGAATTTGGCTTTCCCCGTGGATCTCATTGAGATTAGACCAAGCCAAGATCTCTTTTGGAGCTTGGCAGCTTTGTGTGTGCACATTGCAATGTTATATTGGAAAAAAAAAAAAAAAAAAAACAAAAAAAGCCACAAAACCACATTTGTTATGCTTGCTAATTTCAAATGTTTATTTTGAAGTTGATTTCTCCCATTCTAAATGCATTTTCCTGTTTAGTTTAAGATCTACAAAACGAGCCTACTTCGAAGTTGCCTTTGAATTCACAGAAATGTTAGTTTCTGCTACAACGCTAGTGAAAGTTCAAAGGCGATTAAAGAGTGACTTTGGCTCTCGAGACTTGTAGCAGTTTAAGATGTTTAAGGCCTTAGAAGGCTTAAGCAATTTGTGCTCCCGCAAAGAACTCCTAACATCCTCAATTGTCTAAGCCACTGTAAGAGCTGATAGATCATAAACAGCTTAAGATATTCTGAGGGTTCAAAGCTTATTTGGAGGATAGTCTGTAATCACTTTAAGCAATTAACAAGCCTTTAGGTTTTTAGAGGACTTTACGCGAGTTATCCATCTTCAGAGCTTGGTTTAAGGTGATACCAGGCTAAATTGTTCTTATTTAAGGAATTTAAAGCTCTGCATTCTGGAATCTGTTATTTACCTTCCAGAGGATCCCTGTGTGGTACTTGGTGTGGCTGGAGCCAGATAGGTGAAGGATACCATGGAGTACTAGCAAGATTTTCAGTGAGAAGAACATCAGTGAAAATTCAAGAAAGTCTTGTTTGGTCTATTTCTGCCTTGCTTATTCCAGGCTATTTGGCCTCTGTGGTATGTTATTATGCGCATAAATATGTGGGTTTTTTTTCAGTAGTGCTAAAACTACTGTGTAGTGCACTGTATGATACACAAAATTTTTACCAGTGTTGTAGGAGCAAATCTTAACTCTGGGTCTTCCTTGCATGACTGTTTTGTCCGTCTGCTTACAGTAGTGCATTATTTCAAATGTTTTGCATTCAGTGATGGCTTCAGCATACCCTCTCCAAATTGGGATAAATCTATTGTAAATGTCAAAGTAGCTGATGTCTGGTTACAACATCAGGAGCTGTGTTCAGGAGTAAGAAGTTTGCCCTTGTTCTCTCAGGCACAAGTTACAATTCCCTATGTCGTGCTAAGAGTGGTGTAAAAAAGCTCTGGGAAGAGCTGCTTTTAAAGAATGTCGTGGCATTTCTGTGGGAGAATTGATATCGGCACGAAAGCTGTCTGCAAGGGACTTTTCTTGTCCTTGTTCTCAACACAGGTTTTGCTGCGTAGGTTTGTGTCCCCTAAGGGCAGCGCTCTCAACCTCAATATTTGTGCTTGGTTCCCAAGATAATTGAACATCCACACTTTCATACAGAACTCTCTCCTTCTGCTCTGTCGTTGTCTTGGTGCTTAATTTCCATTTATCACTCCTGTTGAATGTGTTGGAAGACTGATTCTTAATTTAAGACTTTCATGCTTAGAACACAAGACAAATTCCTCTTAAGCTTTCTGTTGATGTGTCCTCCACGTCATGAGTCTGCTCATATGCTACGTGGAAATTGCTTGACAGGCAGGTCACAAATGCTGGCTCCTGGAAGTCACTTGGGTTTTAGCTGTAGTGACCCTCTGTATCAGAAGAAACAATTCTGTTTGGGTTCTTCCTACTGTGTTAATCTGTCTTCTCTCTCTCTGTCTTTGAGGCATCTAACAGCTTAGCTGACTGATGACTCTCTTCATTAGCTGCCACATCACATTTTTGCCCAGGGAAGATGACTGTGAGAGGTGTACCTTCCGTCTCAATCTTACCCACTGGCTGCGAGAGCCTGGACTGTATCCAGCTTTAGTTGCCCAGTGGTGCGCAGAACAAACTTGTGCATGTTCAAGCTGTTGAGACAGAAGTGTTAGTAGCTATTGGTGCCTCCAAATTTATAAGGCTGGCTTCATTTAAATGGTGTGAGTTTGAACAGAGCCTCTTCAAGCGTTGTGTTATTTAACCTAGCTGGCAGGACTGCACAATCGAATAAACGGAGCCAGTCATCTCGCATAGTCCTCTGAGTTGAGTTGGCATCCTCCCTGAAGCAGGCACAGGGCCACCAGCCGCACCAAGCTGCCTGCTGTCCTGCTTCTGAAGCACCTTTGGCCATTCGAGTAGGTGTCAGGATGTGTTTCTGCATGGATGCTGGTTTCAGGCAGGCGAAGCCTGCAGGATTCTGGAAAATTAGTGGGCTGTATTGGTATAGGCAGTAAAAATGCACCTGCTGCTAGTTGCAGGGAAGGGGTGACCTTTCCATTGTTCTTCTGAATGTGATGAGTAGGATAATTTAGTACGTTACTTAAATGTCTGCGTGGTTGTTCATTGTAAACTGCAGATCTTGTGTTCTGTATGACTTATCTTGTTAGGAATTCCTATACTCGGTCTCATGCTCTTCCCCTGGCTTGTCATACCTGGGCTGTACTCCAGAGGTGTGCTCTGAAACAGGCCGGTGCCAGTGGAGCGGCTGCCTCTTCCTTGGTCAAGGGAATTACTGCCCAGCAGAGCTACTCCAGGAATCCTGTTTCCTGGTTCCATACACTTTGCACTGCAGCCAATTTTCACTTGCATTTGTCTCTGCACGTGGTTCATTGCCTGCACAGTAAGCTAAATATTTGTGAAGCAGGGTGTTAGAAATGATTGTTTTCCTCTCCAGGCAGCTGCTGGGAGTGCCAAACTTTGCCTTGTACTGACAATACTGTTGCCTAGCTAATCATGGGAGCCAGGGATGGGCTTGCTGTGCTGATCATCACACACCGGCAGAAGAGATAATGAGCTGCTGACAAGGATGCATCTGGAATCCAGCCAAGCATTGCATTGCGTGAGATACCATGTGCTGCTTCTTCCTTCCCAAACCAGGACAATGGATTCCTCTTCCTTAGCATAGTGTCACCTTCTTAGTGTCACCTTGTTCTCTGTAGCTCACTCTGTATTTTGTTGATGCGGTTTGGACGGCTTAAAAATGACAAGTTTAAACAAAGGGAGGAAAGCGCATCTTGGGGAATTCAAATCCTTTGTAAACTAACATGGTTTTGTATGCTTGCTTTCAGTGATCCTGAATGGATGGTATATTTGAGAAATCAGCTTTAAAGGGTAATTTCTTTTGTGGAGAAAGTGAACCTTGGCAGCATGAAAATCAGACATTCACCTAGCTTTGCGCTGAATGGTACCACTCTACAGATAGTCTTCTCCGTGTTGGGCTTGCCGCAGTCTTCATGCTAGTAATAGGGTGCTGCTGATATTTTTAGATGGGATTACAGGCAGCAATGTCTTAATCAAAGTTTAATTCAGTGCTGTAGCAGACAAGTGTGCTAGTGTTGGTCCTTTCCATGTAGCAGGATTAAGGAAAGCAGTGCATTTGCCCATTGCTGCTACCTTTGTCAGTATTGGGGATGGTTTAAATGAAAACACAGTCAGTGTTATTTATGCCTTCCTAGACATGCATATTCTGTTTGCAAAACATTTTTTTTTATTTTGCTGCTGAGCTGTATTGTTATGGTAAATTTGAGGAACTTTTGTCCTAATCACTATTTTGCCTCAGCTGTCAATTTTGGATATGGCAACCGGGGTGTTACCCAGATGTCTGAGTCAGTTCTGACCTGTCCTTTGTTCGTTTACTTCTCAAATAGTAGTTAAGCCAGTGCAGTAAAGTGTATTTCAGTTTTCTTGTCACATATGAATAATTTTGTCATTAATTCCTAGAGCTTGGTCCTAGTTTTGTCAGGGGCACATACCTGAGCTGTGTAGGTAATACCTCCATGCAGAGGGAGAGGCTGTGCTGCCTAAGTTGTTGGCTCTTGGTACCTAACAGGCTCCACTCTGAATCCTTATTTGACTTTTAGCAAAGCAGGCAAGTCTTGTGCCCTTCATCCTCTCCAAGCTTGTTAATAATGTGAGCTGGACACAGGCATGAAGGGAAAGTCCATCTTGGAACAGATCCCTGCTGGGAAAGCCAGGCTGTGAGCAGCTCTGCATTTAACAAAGCTAATGGAAATTTCCAGGGAGGGCTTAGAGAGCTTAGTGACAGCCATAAAAAGGAAGAAAATAAGAACTTGACTGAGTGGACTTCACTGTCCATGACTGACGCAGTGTGGAGAATTGCAATTTTTCACCCCAAAGCCCTGGGCAACAAATGTCCTCCTTACTGCATCCACAGCTGAGTGGCAACATGCTCCATGCTACACAGAGCTTCTACCTTATGCCTTGGAAAATGTAAAGTGCTTCCAGCATTTCCATGTCTAGAGTTTGATGGAGCAAAATTAAATGCTTACATTACCTGAAAAGTATTCATTTCTCCAGTGTAAGCTCTGCTTCTCTGAATAGTCAAGTCTTGATTTGCAAGTCTCCTGGGAAACATGCTGTGGAAGGCTTTCAAATGTACAAAATTCAAGCAATATTTTGCAATGGGAGTTTAAAAACCATTAGGCTTTCTCAAAAGGGAGATTGCACCATTTTAAATAGGTGTGGTTAAACCAGTGCAAAACTTTAAGCTTAATTGAAAATCTGATTTAAACCAAGGTAATTGTGATTGTCGCACACATCTTGTTGTGTACTTAACTTGGTTTAAGGTGCAATTATGTGATCAGGTTTCTAATGCAGGCATGGTCTTAACCCATACAAAGCAGCATTTATTTGATGAAATCTTTGCTTATTAAGGGAAGTATTGATCTTCATATAAAAAATAGTACCCAACCAGGTCACTCTGTGTAAGTTCAGATATTTGCTTTCCTCACTGCACCTTGATGCAATCTGAAACATCTCTTCTGTACCTTCAGTCATCTGAAGGCTGGAAGAACTAATGGTGAGCAAGCTGGATATTGGTCTTAGGGCTGTGGAGAGGCAGATGTGGGTTCCAGAACAGAGAGATGCAAATGCATGCAAAAGAGGGAGGAGTAGCTGACACGCCAGAAGGCTGTGCTGTCATCCAGTGAGACCTGCACAGGCTGGAGAGTTGGGCGGGGAAAAATTTAATGAAATATAACAAGAGAAAGTGTAGAGTCTTACATCTGGGCAGGAACAACCACAGGTTCAAGTATAGGTTGGGGAATGACCTGTTAGAGAGCAGTGTAGGGGAAAGGGACCTGGGGGTCCTGGTGGACAGCAGGACGACCATGAGCCAGCACTGGGCCCTTGTGGCCAAGAAGGCCAATGGCATCCTGGGGTGAATTAGAATTGGGGTGGTTAGCAGGTCGAGAGAGGTTCTCCTTCCCCTCTACTCTGCCCTGGTGAGACC
>VWYH01006333.1:0-67364 GCA_013399365.1 Pampusana beccarii | reverse complement strand
TACAAACTGGAACACAGGAGGTTCCACTTAAGTATGAGAAGAAACTTCTTCACAGTGAGGATGACAGGCACTGGAACAGGCTGCCCAGGGAGGTTGTGGAGTCTCCTTCTCTGCAGACATTCAAAACCCGCCTGGACACCTTCCTGTGTAACCTCATCTGGGTGTTCCTGCTCCAGCGGGGGGATTGGATTGGATGATCTTTTGAGGTCCCTTCCAATCCTTGACATTCTGCGATTCTGTGAAAGATCGTGCTGGGGCCTTTATCACTTCAAGTCTTTTGCAAGAGATGGAGTTGGGAGGGGTAAGTTGATTTATCTTGCCAAGGGAAGAGTCTGCTGAAAGGTAGCAGCGAGGATGCTTGCTGCTGCAGAAGGAAGTGCCAGCTCTTTATTCTGAGCCATTTTTTTGGCCCTGCAAGAAGGCACACTCAGTCCAGACTAAAAATCCAGGTCCAAGTGGTGCTGAGGATGTTGAACTCCCATCGTTGCCGAGTCTAGTGACCTTTGCTTAAGCCTGTTCATCAGCCTTCCCAGAGTCAGCAATGGCAGCAGTGGCACCAGATGCTACAGGTCCTCCTGGGAAAGGAAAGCCAAGTCCTCAGTTCTCTGGCAGTAGATGAGTAGCTAATAGGACCCTGGCAATGGAACTCAGTTAAGGAATGGCAGCATTTAAAACCAGTGTGCAAAGTCCTGTATTAAATGGAATGGCCGTTCATTTTGCCATCCAGGGAAAGGTGCAAATTGACAGCATGGGGTTAGAATGAACTTTCCTGTCCAACAGCCTGGCTGTGCAGTAGTGAAGAAGTGTGGAAGGAGGAGGAAAAGAGCGTTGGTCATTTTAGTTCTGTTTGATAATAGTTGCAGATACCAAGCAAACTAGGCTTTTTCTGGAAATTTTGCCTGCCAGGTCAGAAAGTCTCACTTGCCTAGGGAGACTGCTGCTCTGCAGACAGCAAAGTGTGGCAGCTAAGTCTCGATATATTATGCAGGGGATGGAGCAGCCAGAGGGACTAGCATGGTTTTAGTGACAGGTTACCATCTGTCAATAAACTCTGAAACCTTTGTAATTCAGCATCTCCCTGACAGCTGTTTTCATGGGATATAATGCAGTGCAGGGCTAGATCAGCACAAAAAAAAAAAAAAAAAAAAATTAAAAAGTGATGACTGATTATTTCCTGTAGACTCTGTACATGGTTTTGCTGACCTAATTTTCTCCAGTTTTCACACTTGGTCCTGACCTGGGGTCTGTCCCCCAGCACCCCAGCCTGCCCCCCACCCAGCTCTCCCATTGCAGCGCGTCTGACCTGCAGCCTCCTACAAGCTGAGGTTCTTTCCAGCTCTGCTGAGGCATCTCATTACAGGGACAACAGCTTTTATGTAGACATGAAACAACGTGTTTGTGCCGGAGCCTTAACGACCTGCCCACTACTTGCCCTGAAACCTTCCTTCAGATTGTGGGACTGCCCTTAGTTCATGCTCTGAGACAGCGTGCGTGCTGTGGTGCAAGTCCAGCTCTTCAGATGCAATTCCCTTCTGCCTGCACAGGACCTGCTCTTGTTGTTGTTTTCCCTTGCCCTGTGGTGACCACTGCGCAGCACTATTAAGTCTCCACCCAGCACCATCAGGGCAAATCTGCAGTCCAGCAGCCGTGTGGTGGTACACAGAACTCCTCCAAAACCCCCAGGCCGGCTGACAGGAGGCTGGTATGTCAGCATTGTATGGCAAAACGTTGTACAGCAAGTCTCCTCCAGGGTAAAGCAGCCTGTAGTGCCTCTGGAGGTGGGACATGGGAGCAGGTGGGAGATCTCCATACTGCCGTGGCCTGCAGAGCTTGTGCCTGTCCTCTGACAGTTCTGTATGGCACGGGGTGAACTGGGTTCGCTCTTATCCTCTTCCAGTCTAAGAGCTGTTGGGCCTTAGAAATAGTAGGAGACGCACTTACAGCATGGTGGTTTAGTTTCTGTGATTGTACACAGTCTTCAGCAATGATGTGATGATTAGCCATACACTGTTAACCTTTCCTGTTCCTGTGAAGTGATCGGCCAGCCCTGGCTCTGTGTATCTTTTTGGGAAATGCACTGTGAAAGGCTGCCAGAGCATTGGCTGCTCTGTCAAACTTAGCCTTAGCTGTAAAATTCAAGTTTTGGACTTTTCGGACACTCACATAGTTGACCCAGTACAAACTCTTTTGTGGAAACTTACTAAAATATCCTCTACATCTGCCCTTACTCCACAGTAACTGTCAGTGAGAGGGCTGTATAGAGGTTTATTTATTTATAGGTAGAATGAGAACCATTTGTGAAGAAACTAAATGTCAAATAAAAGCGGTGTTTTACTTAGCATTACCTAGTGCAGGAAATGCTGGCAGGCACCACAGAGAGAATTGGCCTTCCCAGTCCAATTCTTTGTTTAGTCACTTGGAGTTAGGGTAACCTGATTTTATACACACAGCTGTATGTCTTCATTTCCTGAAAATCTCTCTGCTTCTGTTGTTGCGCCTCAGTGCTGATATTGAATTGAAATGAATGGAATATTCCAGAGCAATCTGGGTAACACAGCACTCCAGGTTTGCAAGGCTGTTTTTGGTGATGAGCCCTTTTTAATTAAATGTGAACTGAGCTAGATCCGCAGTTTCTGTAGGGCAGGAATCAACGCTGTCCTTCGTGTTGTGGGGACATAATGTGCACTGGCTGGAATGGTGTCCTGTCATGCTCATATTTTTTCCTTCTTTGGTGTTTCAAGGGCCTTAAACTCTGGAGTTGAGTACCACTGGGACCAGCTGAATGAGAACATCTTCACTGTGCATTCCAGCAGCAGGAGCACTGAGCGGCCTGGGTGAGTCTCCTGGGTGTGGGTTAAAGAGACCTGACCCTTTCTACTGCTTTTGTAACATCTGATAGCACTACTGCTTCTTTGTTCCCTTAGCACTGGTAGCCTTAATTATGATATTTTTCCTACCTCTGACACTGCCTAGTTGGGCCACCTGGCCTCCTTCCAGCACGTGACATTCAGTGCTCAAAAGTGCTGCCAGTGATAGTGAAGTACATGTGTCATCTGTGGCCTCAGTAACATCCGCAAGCAAGCTGCAAGAGGAACATATGTGGCTTGACGCATCAGAAACACCATGCAAAGTAAATGGTCTTTGGAGGGTAACTGAAGAGCAGGGGTTTTCACAGAGATGTCACTGATTTTCATCCCTTTCGTTTCTGGTCATGGGACAGTTGTTTCTCAGCAATAAACTCTAAAAATAAAGCGAAATCCCGTGACAGCCCTGTTGGCTGCTTCATCCAGTCTGTTTGGTGATGCACACATTAGTTACTCTAAACATGGGGGTGATACTGCAGTCCCTCGTTTCTTGTCTCAGTGCAGAGTACTTCTTATGCCAGCCATTGTCAGCAAGAGGGTGGTGGCAGTCTTCTTTCTGAATTGGGAGCTCCAGGATCCCAAGGAAGTTATGAGCTGGCGTACAGGGCAATGTCTCTGCTGTCCTACAGCCTTGGTCTGATTGACGGTGAAAAATAAGCAATAGAGATTCTTTACTTTGCCGTGTGAGCGGACATTGCCACTACTCACGTTTTTGACAGCACGTGTCAGCCTTGCATGGTGGGCTTAGGAGTGGCTTGAAGGCAGAAATACTGCTCAAGAATGAAGTAGCTCGAAGAGAAAGAAAGAAAAGTGTGGCAGGTTTCAAAACCTTATGAAAAAAGGTTATGAAAGTAATCTTCCTAGAATCTCTTTACCGTTCCCAGCACTTTGAGCCAGAGGTCAGTTTTGGAAAGAGCATCCAAGCATTGTCAAGATTCAGCTCTTGTGGCATCGTACACTTCAGCTGATTCTGAGAAGAAGCTAATGAGCCTTGAGGCAGTTCCTGCTGTTCGCTTTGGAGAACAGAGAATGTGTGCTGTCCGACTGGAACAGGCAGAAATGCCTGCTGGAGCGCATTCATGTGTGATGCCGACAAACCAGGAGGTTCAGAGGAGGGAAGGGATACAGGCTGTGTCTTTGGGCATTAAAAACACCCTGCCAGCATGCGGAGGGAGGTTGTGCGTGTTTGTGGTCCTGCGCTGTGTGTCGTGTTGCCTACTCAACTCAGTGACCCCAAGAGTTTTTCTGCAGGCTTAGTGATGTTGCGGGGGTATCTGTCTATGCCTGTCAGACACACGGCTTCTGTGGAAGGGTGAGTGGACTATAAGACTCTGTTGGCTTAAAACTCAAGAGAACATCCAGCTGAAGCTGGAGCGGGGTGTCTGTGTGCGTGTAAATAAGTGCAGGTCACAATTGCCTCCAGTGCTCCTGCTCTTATTTGTTTTTTTCTCTTTTCAGAACCAGCAGAGCCACGTGGAGGACAGACAGGGACATGGGCCTGATGAATGCCATAGGCCTGCAACCCCGAAACCCCCCCACCTCTGTGACTTCACAGGGTACCCAGACCTTGGCGCCTCAGCTGCAGAATGCCGAGACTCAGACAGAGAGGGAGGTACAGGAGCAGGAATCCGCCTCTGCAGGGACTGGGGAAGGTAGGAGCTCGAGCAGTGATTTATTTGACAGAACTTACCTGGTGAGTGAGGAGTTTCCACGTAGGTTCCACATCCTGTCAATGATTTTGAACATCCCCGCGTCTCTTCAGCATAGACTTCTCCAGCCTAATTTGCCTGTAGCCAGGCCAAGATGATCACAAGAGCAAATCTCTATCCAGATGAATAGAGAGGAGTTGTCTTTTTCACAGGCTTTCAGAGAGCAAAATGAACTCTTCTCGTGGTCATTGTGTCTTTTTAGCATCAGTTGTGCTGGCATCACTCCTCACAAATCCCCTGGACTCTAACCATCAGTATGGCTACAGACTGCTAAGAATTATTCTTTTTTCCTCTGTGTTAGAGCTTAGCTTGGTTCTTCAACTTCTGCATCTAAAACCTGTGCAGGCTTCAGAAGCTCAGCATCTAGATACAAACTAAAATATTGCAAATCTTTTATCACAAAGCAATATTCTGGTATTCTGTTTAGGCTGATAGGTATTGGCTGTGATGAGTATCCAGCTCCAGTATTCAAAAACTCCTCTAGTATTTTCCAGTCTGCATGTAAAGAGCTGGAAGCAGATGATGTGCAGTTCCTGTCTGCTAAAAGACTAGTGATCTTTTGAAAGCATAGTGATTTTTGTCCAGGTTTTCCACCTGTATGCCATAGCATTGTGCTTGAATCCAAGTCTGAAGGCTTGCTAGGAAAGAGTTGGACAGCATATACATAGTAAAGGTAGAGAAGATCAAGGAGGCAGTTTTGACAGTGTTGGGTCATGATGAACCCACTTGGCTTTGGAAAGCATTCCATGACATGCTTGCTTGTGCCAGTGTGCTTGCTTGCGCTCTGTCGTTCTGAAAGATGCTTTTTGGCATACGACTATTCCACAGTTTCTGCTGTGCAGCATCCAGCATGTGTGATAAGGCTTTGTGTTTCTCTGATCTCTGCTCTTGTGTTCAAAGTTAAGTGACACATTCCTGACCTGTGTGGTTTCCCATCTGCTTATCTCAGCAGAGCTGGGATTAACCTCTCTGGAAGGTTAGTACAGTTGAGGGCGTGTGAATAAGGCTGGAACGTGGGATGTCTGGACAGAAGCTGAACTTGTGGGAACTGGTTCTTCCACTGGATGTGGTGTGCAGACTGAGCACAGGGTACAGTGTGGGACTTTCTTGCATCAAGCCCATGATGGCTGATGCTGCAGGCTTAGGGGGCGTCTTTGCTCTGTAACAGCCAGGGGAGTTCTCTAGTGCTGCTTCTCTCTGCTTCTGTTCTGCAGTCGTATGAAAGTTTTGTTATCTCATTCTTTCTAATTAACCTTTTGATTTTCAGGTCTAGATTATGGTTTTTAACTAGACTGTTAATGAGATGGGGAACGGTTGTCCTTTACCAGTGCCTGGGGTAGGGTATCTCTACAGAGGAGCAAAACATGCAGTGTTTGGAAGAAAAATGAGTGTAGATAACAAGCCTAGGACAGAGACTTCTCTTTGTCTCCCTTTCTTCCTTGGAAGAAGATTGGCAGGTTCCACATCTGGTGTGATTTCTGGCTCAGACACTGACTTATGGCATGTCCCCTTGCAAGTGGTCTCACCTGCAAAATGGGCTGTCACAGTCCTGTTTCCTGCATAAGGATCTTTAGAAGAAAGGAGTTATTTGAGTGCAGATGCAGGCACTGGAGATGGGCCAAGCACTCTTACCCTGTAGCTGATCATTTCTTGTGCCAGTTGCGTTCTCAGTGGAAATTCCTGTGCAAAGGCTCAAGAGCTGTTCAAAACAGGGAGCTGCCAAGACATTAACTATCAGGAGCGTGTAGAATCAAAAAAAACTCATCCATGACAGAGGAATAGTACAAGGACCTATCACGGAGCAGAAAGACAAATTTTCAGCTGCTGTTACTAACACCTCAACCAGTTAGCCAGGGACTTGTGATATCAGTGGTCTCATTCATCCAGGAGTCTTCATGCTTCACATTACACTTGAGCCCTGCTGCGTTGCTTGTGACATTGAGGTGGCTGTTTTTCTAGCATGATGGACTCTTGTGATGCTCATCCAGCATGTTCAGGCAGGCTAGATTAGATTCTGTGCTGCTTTTCTGATGGTTAATTTGCCCACTGTATCTACCGTAACTCTTTGCCTGTTGGAAGGGAAACAGCATTTCCTAATAGCAGGATCTAGATGTCAGGGACATAACGGGGGAGAGGGAAGGAAAAAATGTGCTACCACTAACTTGGTGTGTGACCTAGGGCAAACTATTAATCATCTACCAAATTGGAATAAGTCTTCCTACAGTACAGTACACCAGGGGCTGTGGAGATTAATTAGTGCTTTGTATGGGGCTTTGAAGATGTAAATCACTACGTAAAAGCTTAGCAATATTATCAGCAGTAGAATGGATAAATCAAATGTGATTCTGAGTAATGTAAAGGCAAGTGTTTTAGTTATCACCTCATCACAAGGGGAAAAAAAAAAAACAACAAACTACCATACAAAAATCCCCAAAACCTGAATGATTCAAGGAAAAAAAAAAAAAGGCTAATGCTACCCCCAGGAGTGGGTTTCTGTCCAGTGTCCTGTCAGCCCTGCTGTTGTAGGGAATTCTGGCTCAGGGCATTTCTTGCAGATATGTGCTTACTGTACAAAAAAAAAAAATAGTATGCAGAATTGCATCAGAAATCTAATTAAGCTCTGTGCGGGTATAAATAGTTTCCTTTTCTCATGCAAAGCTCTGCAGGGACTTTGCTGTTCTGATTATCTTTCTAGCTCCTTTGGAGGAATTGAGTATATGATGACTTTATTAGAAGTGAATCCCTCTAATGTCTGTATCTTTTTGCTTTGCAGCGGCTGGTAGCTGCCTTGTGAACTCTGCTCCCAAGCCACACATAAACCGAAGGAAGTTAAAATTGAGAGAAAACTAGGAGACACGAATAAATGCCTAGACCAGTGTTTTCAGCTGTCTCCTACTTTCTTTTAAGCTGACAGACATAGAGGAAATAGTGATGGAGTTGTGACATAAAGGCACTCTTAATTAGAAACAATCTGTTGGGAGTTACACTACGCTTTCCCTTGCAAATGGACAGACATGATGGAAGAAGGATCTGTATTCACCTGGCAAATTAAATCTCACTTAAAAAAACAACGAACATTCCTAATGAGATTTAATGGCCCAAAGCTTTAACCTTTACAAATTGTAATTCCCATTCCAGAGTGGGTCAGGCTGTGGCTGCCACTTGTTGAGGCTGCTGGAGCTGTGGAGTGGGGTGCGAGTGGCAGGGACTGTCAGGGACAGCAACTCTGCAGAAGGCGCTGCAGGCTGAGGGAAAGGGACCTTTGCAGAGCTGCAGGACATTTGTTTGGTTGTGCACCCATGCTGTCCCCTGGCTATTGACAGTATATCAATGCATCTATTGGGTAATCCAGTTGTTTAAAAAGAAAAAAAAAAATCCAGACTCAAAACCAAACAAAACCAAACAAAAATACCTCACCTTGATGGAAATGACTGCAAGGCAATTGTTATGTTAGTTCATATCATCTACATTGTCTTTGGGGCTTAACATTCAGACTGCTAGCTCAATGCTCGTTGTGCAAGTAGGTGCACAGAACTATCGAAACTGCAGCCATTGCAAGACTTGCTGTCAGTGGACTGCTGCTCTCTGGGGGAGCAACATATTGACTGCTGTTGTACCCTATGCAGTTTTTAACCTATTTGGTCGAAGCATTTCTCACCAGCCAGTACAAGTTCCCGTCATGTCCAACTGCTCTCAGAGATTGCAGAGGATACTTTTGAGAGGGAAGAGGGTTCCAAGATGAAGGTTTGGGTTTGTGGGATCCAGTCCACTCAAACGGTTAGTAGTGAAAAGACAGCACATGCAAGTGAAACTTCCCTGGTATAAGCAAAGTATCCTGAGGATGCCTAAGGAGCACTTCTGAGCAGAGTCAGTGAGCCTGCATGTGGTGTAACTTAATTAAACTGAGACCTTAGGAACACGTGTTGGGGGCTGCATGGGCAGGAATGTCCTGTCCCCAGCCGAGTCTCATGAATACTAAAAAGAAACATGTTGTTTTACATTAGCTGAACATGTTCTTGCAATGCTGTTGTCAGATGTGATGTGACTTTTGTGTGATTAGTGTGCAAATGGGAACCAGGACACCAGGGATCAGCTTCCAGATCTGCCTCTCATTCTCCAAGTAGAAACATGGGTAGATCCCTTAGCCTTTCATCAGCCCAGTCATCTGTAAAATGTGCATCATATGTCCTATAGAACTGAAAATTTCAGTTTCTCTTTAAAGCCCTCTGAAAAGCACTACCTAAAAAATAGAATCAGGTTCTAGAAGCATGTACTACGCAAACCTTAACAGTGTGAGCGCCAGCAAGTACCTGGCTCCCTTGAGATTAAATTATGGGGGCTACTTTTAAACTCTCATTACAAAAAGAAGTTTCACTCATACGAATCACCAAAGTGAGAGAATTGCTAAGAAATTTGTTACAAGTCAAAGCATCTGTGTGTTTTCAGAGTTCTGTGGAGTTGTTTGGATTAGCTATCTCAGAAAGGAAGCATGAACATGCCTCTGAGCTTGATTGGGGAGAAAAGTAACTGGTAGTATTCCTTCTGGCACTCAGGGAGATGTGATTATTCATAGCTGGTTATGCTGTGCTGTGACCCTGCCTTTCCTATTCCTATGCAAGGAGTGAATTCATTTTAAAATGCTGATATTTTTATCTTTGAGCATCTGAATTAGTGGGTCAGCTCACACCTCAGAGCTATTATTCTATGTTCTCTGAAGACTTGGGCATCTCTGCAGTGCTTACACTTAGTTCTAATTTTGAAGCTTTGTTTGCAAGCATGGCTACTAACGACTGCTGGCTTTAGAAAGAGGTAAGCTGAAAATAGGAAAAAAAAAGTCAAGAGGGATGTCAGTATAGTGCACAGCCACACAGGAGCCTGATCTCGTCCTTTCTTCTGTGAGCTTTGCTCTTTTATCAGGTGTGTGCTGTCCATGCACAGAAATAAACAAGTTGTACTCCCCATAGGTACTTCAGAGACCTATTTCAGAGTGGAAATGCTCCTGCCTTGTGCCCACCTCCACTGAAAGTTTGTCAGATATTTTGCCTTTGTAGTCTTCTGTGTCAAACTCTTGTGTTGCTAGAGGAGCACCCAGGGGACTGCTAAAGACAGATGCATCAGCTAGGGAGTATTCCGTTAAATGTTGGGGCCTGTCAGCTAGAATGACAGAAAGCCCCTGGTCTTTGGGATAATTACTCTCAGGAGTAATATTTTGTATCTGCGCTTGGGATAGATGGGGTTTTGAACGTCCAGAAAGGTCACTTCAGTTAGAGTAGAAAAGGTCTGTAGGGACAGCACTGTGGACACAACATTAATACTTGTATTGTACAAGGGTGATGCTTCTTTGTCCTCTCAGGTACAGAACTTGTGTGTCCCTGTCCAGAAAAGGATGAACACTGTCTCGAGATCATTTCCTGCTCTGTGATGGATTCTGACACAGGGACAGCCCAGGTGTGAGACAAGTTGGTAGGTGTTAGGCCTTCACTGGTGTTTCGCACTCTGTAGCTAGAGCTGGTTAGCTCAGTTTTCTGGATTTTGTCTGTAGTGCTCTGTGAGGGTTTTTCAATTTTATTTTCCTGACCCTAGAAGGTGGGCTTAGAAGAATCAGAGCTTAGGATAAAGGATTTTACATGGCCTAGGAAACCAGAATGTGGTTTTGAGCATAAAATGAGAGAAGAAGAATTGTCTTCTCTGTATGGAGAATCAGATGTGCTGTCACTTGGCATATTCCTCCTGCACAAGCTCATGTTCATGCTCTGGATACGCCTAAACTGCTTGGAGTCTGAAAAAAGTGTCACCAGGATGGGGTTTCTCTCTGTCCTGCTTTTGTTCATCTGATGCTGCAAGGGATAGAGTTTGCACAGCTGCAAGTTCAAACTTAGGGTGACACAAGATGTGTGGTTTACAGCATTGCTCTTGTTTAGGGTAGGTGCCTGTGTGCACGTTCTGAACCTCCAACAAATGGAAGTTAACTTATTTCCCTTGCTCTGACATAGACTGCTTTGGCAGCCTGGTGAAAGAACGTGTGTGGGAGTCACCAGGCAGTAGAAAAGGGCTGTATGTGAATCTGTGCTGTAGCTCAGCTCCAGGCAAATGGCACAGGAAGCTTTGCTCTGAACCAGTCAGCCGAAGTCCTTGGCAAAACCTGAGCAGGGGAAAGGGGAGGACAATCCCAAAGCAGAAGTGCTTGTTGGCTGCTTGAATGGTGGGGATCACTTCTGGCCCGTGACAGGCTGTCTTTCTGGAATTTCCAACGCTGCTGTATCTCTGTGCTTGTAATCTGAAGGCTCGTGACTTGCTGATTTCTGCTGTGGCATCAAGCCCTTGCCTGTTTTTGGAGCAAGCAGCTGGAAATTCAGCCATGGCACATGGTAATTAAGGGGCAGGGAAGAGCAGGGGGTGCCATGGTGTGCACTGCCTGCAGGGACTCCTCTGGTGAAGCACATGTTTGTAATGCTGAGGAGCACCGGCTGGGGATCCTTGCTAATTTGCTGTTCCAATGCTTCTGTAAGTGATCTGTCAAGAGCGCAATACCTGCTGTTTCAGGACTTGAGCAGGGAGGGCTGGCTGGCACGTCTCTCAGCTGGGTTGCACATCTTGGCTTTCTCAAGCCTCCTCTCTGGCCTGGCCAGATGGTTGGTAACAAAGTGCTTATGACTGTGCCCTCAAAAGGACGCGATGACTGAATCCAAACCCATGCTTTTCAAACCTTCTGCTTGCCTCTGTTCATGATTAATGCTTCAATATCCCCTGGCATGCATGTTTTTCCACACCGAAGTTTCCAGTATAATGGCTGCCTCTGTCTGTTCTTGGTCTTTGTGCTGGTCAGACAGGTTCCTAGTCCGTGCATCAGCCACATCCGGAACAGGATTTCTCTGCTAGTTGTGGGTCAGGCTCTGCCCAGGAGTGGGTATTCTTGCTCACTCCTCCAGGCTCTGCTCCAGATTCTCATGAGGTCACTGGTGTCTCTCTGGTCTCACTCATGGTCTAACCAAGGATCTATGTAATTGCTGTATGCAAAGTGGATATAGCAGGCTTACTACATTCCTAGCAGAAAGGGACTTATTCTACCTGTGAGAATTAAATTTGCCCTAAATGTCCACACTGTTTCTGCAGCAGGGCAGTATGTCAGCAGACTTGCTTGAAGATGAAATTAGCTGTACCCTGTGGTGGAGGAAGCTGGTGGTGTATGACGCAAGTACCACTGAGCCCCATGAAGAAAGGGAATATGCTGTCGCTGACTGACTGCATAACATGTTAACAGCTTTAACTATCTTTTTTAAAAAATAACCTCTACAGTAGCATGGTCTAGACTGCGCTGAACACCACAGCTCCCATGTTGGACACATGAACTCCACTCCACAGCCCCAAGCGCTTTTGTCTTCCTAGTCAATGTGGCATTTTGTTTTTTATTGTGTTTTAACTCCTGCCTACATCTAGCCTTGCTGACATTTGTGTTCATTTCCTTGGTGCCAGGAGAGCTCATGGCTTTCTCCTCTCCTCTAATAAGCACTGTGATAGCTTCATGGAGCTGGGAGTGAGATTTATCTCTTTAATAAGAATCATCGGGATCCCACTGTGGAATGGTTCTAGCAGTTTATGGTTACAGATTGTTTTCCCCAAACAGTCTGGGTAAGGCTTGTAGCAAAAGAAGGATGCTGGGAAACAGAACTGGGCTGGACCTTCCTGCCCTGGGATTTAATCTCCCATGTGGACTATGTGAGGTTTCGTTCTTCAAAAGTAATCTTCAGCAATCAAGTCATCTGATGATGGTTCTCTCAGAGCTCAGTGTGGCCTGACTACGAAGGGAAGACTCTGGATCTTAAGATATCAAAAGATATCATTCAAGGGGAGCAAGAGGCTACATACTTGATCTTTCCTCAATCATAGGTGATGTGGAAGCACAGACTGTGCTCTGTTGCTGCTCTCTGTTCTTTGTCAGCTGCCCGTGTCCTCCCTGGTATTGGGGAGGTTGCCATCATGTTGTCTGCCTGGGGTGATCTCCAACAGGTCAAGTAGGAAAGGCGACAGAACTCTTTAACAACATGGTGAAATGTTTGGTTTATTGCAGTGCAAAGTGAGGTTTTTCTTCCTGCTTCTGTGGGACTGGCTGGGCTGTCTCTGCAGCTGTGAGAAAACACGCTGCCTCTTTGACTCCTCTTTTTTCCCAACCTGTATTGTTAGATAGGAGCTGCTTCTCCAAGGCTTGGGCATGCAAGTCTGTGAGGGATCCCTGTGGGAATGGCCAAGATTTTCTTGATAGAGTTCAGTGCCTTTGTCTGGCACTTTACTGGAAGTTACAGAAATAAAACGTTTTGCTCCATCTGGAACAAAATCTATCTTCAGTCCCAGCACATGCACACTGTGTGATGCATCTACCCAGTGTGCTTTCTCTTGCTGTTGTAGTCTGCCTTATGCACCAAAGTTGCTTCTGCTTTGTCTTGCAGGTGAAGGTCCAGAGTATGGGGCCGGTGGGGAGAATGCCCTGACTAGGATCCAAAGGCTGATGGCAGAGGGCGGCATGACTGCCGTGGTCCAGCGGGAGCAGAGCACCACCATGGCGTCCATGGGCGGCTTTGGCAACCACATCATTGTGAGGCACCGCATCCACCGCAGCTCTCAGACTGGTGCGGAGTCCGCCGGAGCTGAGGGCACGTCAGCACAGCAGTCAACCTCACAGCAGCTGGCAGCTGAGCTGGAGGGACGGATCCTTTCAGAGTCTCTGCAGCTGTCAGAGCACAGCCTGAGCCCGCGGACAGCCCCTGGCAGGAGTGAAGGACAGAGCGCTGGTGATCTGGACCTGCCAGAGCAGGCCCGGTCCTCCATGGACACTGAGGGACCAATTGAATACAGTGACCTAACTAATAATAACCATCTTCCTGACAGTACCAACTTCTATAGTAACGACAGCACCAGTGGGGAGTCGCGGAACAGGTAGAGATGAGTTGTGTGTTGGTGCTACCCTTGTACTGCTCAGCAGAGACCTGTACCTCACAGCTGGCCAGGAGCTGGAAGAGTAGGGATGTGTGGCTCTGACAGGATCTGGTGGTTCAGGGGGCTTCTCTGTCCTGGGTGAGTGGGAAGGGATAAGAACTGCAAGGGAAGCCACGGGGAAGAAAGCGTACTTAACTTCCAACATTAACGCTGCTGAAGAGTTATCAGGAATGCAAACCATACGGGCTGCACATCATGCAGATTTTGAAGCCCTGTGGGATCCCCTGAGCTCAGCCCTAATCCTGCAATTCGGTCAGTGTCATCCTTTGTAAAGCTTCTGTCCGTCCTTATTTCCTGCCCTTTTATGCCCAGGGTCTGATCAGGAGAGTGAAGAAAGGGAAGGGGGCCTGCAGCATCCTTCCGCAGACAGGCGGTCCTACCAGGCTAACCTGGGTGTGATACTCCAGCTCCACTGCTGGAGTGGAGGAGTCTTGCAGGCCACAGTCCCGCTCTGCGTCGCAGCACTGCTCCCCCCAGAGCGTGGTGTTCTGGGACCCGTCCTGCCTGCTCTGTGGCCTTTTCTGGGAAGAGCTGGGCTTTGCCAAAACCTGCACAGCTCAGGATCTGCTCACAGGTGGAGATCTTTCCTTTTTAGAGAGTTAGTTTAGTACTTGGCAGGAACCTAGGCAGAGCTGCTGTGTAGACAGGTAGAGGGACAAGGGCTACTGCGCTCTAATCAGAATGCAGTTCATGCAAGGATGTTCTAAGCTGTGCCAATATTAACATGTGTGAGCCATCCCAATGGTTTTGTGGTGCCAGGACTGAGCTGCACCCCCTTGGCAGTGGGCAGGGAAAGTCTTCCAGCTCCAGGCCAGGGTGTGAGGTATGGGTCTGTGATGTAAGGTGTTGCATGTGAAATCTTGACCTTGTACATGTAGTTTCTAGTGGAGAAATCAAGGCTCTGATATTTTGTTTTTAGTCTCAAATGTGATTTTCCTTTTCGTTTGTAACTCTCCATCCCTAGCAGGCTTGTGGAGGAAGGACGGGGAGAGCGTGAGTGATAACGAGGGAAACACCAAAGATCAATGTCATTAAAATATGACAAACCCTTGCTTGACCTACTGTCTTCATTTGTGTGATGGTCGTCTCTGTGTTCAGACTTGGGATAGGTACAGCCAGCTCAGAAGCTCAAGGTAGCTTACAAATGTTGAATGATGACCACCCACTTCTCAGGAGGAAAGCATGCTCACCGTTTGAGTTGGAAGCCCAAAATTGGGAAGCAGGGAGGAACATTTGGGAGTCCTGATTGCCAATCGCCTTTTAACCAGCCTGGAGATGAGCAGACCTTTCTGCCATTTCCCATCGTTCAAGTACTGCAGCAGGGAGAAGGGGGAGGGCTTCTCCTGTCCCGCTTGAAAAGGTGTGGAGAGATGCAGCACTGTCTAAGGCAAGCAGAGAGCGGTCTGTCTTGCTGACCCCCCAGAGCAGAGGAGGAGTGCAGTGTCCGGCTGTTGCAGGCGAAGGAATGCAAGCCCCAGCGGTACCGCTGCAGGGAGGGATGCTGCCCCTGCTGCCTGAGCACCTGCTGCGCTCCTGCCCGGCTACTCTAGATCTGTGCTGCAGAGACATTACAATAAATAAGGCTGTCATTAGGAAGCACTCAAGCTCCCAGTCGGAAGAGTCTGTTAGAGAACATTAAGCGAATCTTCTCTTAAATCACAGCCTGGAAATGAACCTTAAATCAAATCAGCTGCTGCCAGGCCTCATTGCAGAGTGTTAATGAGGCTCTAAAACCTGCCCTAAGCCAACCACATCCCTGATCTGACAGGAGAGAGGCCTGAAAAACGGGATTCCCTTGTGTGGTGAGGAAGGTTTCATGCATCCCTGTATTACCTCAATGGGGGGTGGCCTGAGGATGTGCTGGCTCTGGGGAGCTGGAGGAGCTATGTCTCAGCTGAAGACTTGGGCAGACAGGGCGGTGCGGGTCTAGGCAGAGATGTTTACTGCACTGCTTGAAAACAAAAACAGAGCCTGGAAAAAAAACGCTTCTGTTTCAGCTCAGCCTGGCGTCTCCTCTTCCCTCTCCATGCGCAATTCCTGGAAGAGTCTTGGGGCCCATTCTTGGTAGCTGTGTTGCAGAACATTTACAGATGTCCATTTCCATAGCCAGAGCCAAGCTACCTACAGGAACATTTCCATCGCGGTTGGAGAAAGGTCTTCTGGGATGCCTCCCTCTAGTGTTGGCAGATTCTCAAAAACCTGGCGTGCACCACTGCTGGGCACTCTGGCCAGGCTGCTGTGCAAGGGCCTGCAGCCTGCTCTGCTGAGGATGTGGTCCATGGGAGACAGTGGCAGAGCAGGTCGTGAGCTCCAGTGGGAGCAGGAGTAAACCACAGCTGCCGTCTTTGACCGACTCGGGGCATCTCTGGAGCTCTGGAACAGCTTTTCATTTGAGACTTGTAGGGGAAACTCTTCCAGATAAGGTAAGGTTGGAGCCTGATCAGAGCAGGCAGCTTTGATGTTTCTCCTAACCTGCTCTGTAGCTCTGGGCCAAAGGTTGGTCACAAATGCAGCCTGGTTCTGGTTCATGCAGGGTTTAAGCCGAACAGTGGGCAGGGTGGGTGCTTTCAGTGGTGGGCCTATATAGAGAGAGCACTACACTTTTTTTTTACTTTCAGACTTAGAATCTGCCAAGCTCAGTCTATGTCCCTGTTTAGAGCCTGATGGAGGGAGGTAGGTGAGTGGGAAAACGGGGGACGGGAGGGAAAAGTGCGCGCACTTATGCCATGGGCTCACTTTCCCCACCACCCAATACGGTTTATTATGCCTTCCATGCCTCTTGTGGAACAGAGCTCTCCACCTTGGACAACGCTGTTCTGGCCCAGCAGTCTTCCCTGGCTGGTCTGGGCAGGGCTGAGCTGACGCTGGCGGGAGGCACAGAGCCCTGCACGGGACAGGAGGCGGCGGGATCGCCTGCGACCGGGGCGAGCACAGCAGCAGCAGCACGGGGCTCCTTCCCCAGACCTCGCCGCTTACCTGCTCGCTGTGGTGTGATAACACAGCGCTGAGGCGCACACCTTGATAGGACCAACCTGCAAATTCAGCACAGCTACCTGAGGAAACCAAAGCAGAGCCATGCGTGCTTGCTGGTCCCATTTAAGAGGTAAAATGAAAGCTATGCTGGTTAAGAACAGGAAATAATATTAAAAACCAAAAGTTTTTCTCAGCCTTAGCCTGTCAGGAACCTTTAAATGTGCTAATAAAATCCTAGGAAAATAAGAAATTCAGCGCAGAGACTTTTATTTAGCTTTCGAAAGGCTTGTGATAAAAGTCCCTCATAAGAGGCTATTAAAGAAACTTTGTCAACTCAAGGGTTGAGGAGTAGAGTCCTTCTGGAGATGGGAGCTGTCTGAGGTGGGAACTGGAGTCAAAAGTAACAGCCAGTTCTTGGTGTGGAAAGAGGTTAATGGTGGGTTGGTCCGGTTCAGGAGCCAGTGTTCTTTAAAAGCCTTAATGAGCTGAAAGAGCAGGGGAACAGCTAAAGACACAAGATTATTTAGGTTAGCTAGGAAGACAGAAGGTGCTAGAAGCCTGGGGCAAGGGGTGGAGGTAATGGTTGGAGCTGCTGTGCTAGAAGGGGGTGTTCTTATGAATCTTTCACAGCAGCAGCCTGCATGGGCACCAGTGCAGCCAGTGAATGCTCCAGCAGCCCTGGGCCTGGAACCAAACCAGCTGGCGATCAGTGCCCCGAGGCGAGACCTGGGATCCCACCGGGGATTGCTGAAGCCCCGGTACAGCAAAGCCGTGAGGCCCAGCTGTCCCTCTGCGTCCTGCCTTTTCCACCTGCTCTCCTGTTGCTGGCCTGTTGTTCCATCTTGAGCAGCTCTGTTTGACACCCCCTAGAAATCCCCTATAGGGACATGTAGCTGGCATGGGATATCTGTGGGGTGACCCTACAGCTAGTGGTGCTGGGACCCAGCTCTGCATGACAGCCAGGAGCTGTGTGAGGTGGCAGGGAGAGGACAGGGACCGGGTCACAGCTGGGTGCATGGCGAGCTGCTCTCCCCCCACGTTACTGGTGCCGAAGCTGAGCCCCATAGCCAGCCCCTCTGCCTGCTGCTCGGGCTGCTGGCCGAGGAGCGGCTGCCCTCTCTGCCTGGTCCCAATCTGTCAGAAAAGCTGTTCTCCAGTAGCAAAAGGCAAATTAATTAAAGCGTGCAGCATGTGAGCCATCCACCTCTAATTGGGATCTCGGTATGCAGCATGTAAATATCATGCCGCTGCCTGCTCTGCGTGGAGGGGGCCCTCGGCACACGAGGGTGCCGGGGGGGACAGCAGCTTTTCATTTCCAGCTGCCACCCTCTGCAAGCCAATTAACGTCGGCACCCCTTTCTCCTCGCCCCCGGGAGCAGAGGCCTCTCTCCTCCCTGCCCTGCCGCCGCCTGGCTCCCACTGCGGCTAATAGGCAGGAGGCTGGTTGCAGCCCGCTCGGCGCACTCCAGCGAGCGCGGGGATTTGTTTCCCTGCAGTGTCTGGAACAGAAATGCCTCTCGCCTGTTCTCGGTCGCCTCCCTCGGCTCCTGGTTGTTTTGCCTTTCAAATGGTTGTTGCTCTCGTGCAGCATCGGTAGGAGCTGGCGGGGAACAAGCTGTCCTCCCTGGGACACAGCACTGGACGTCGGTTCCCCCCCAGGCAGGAGCCAGTGTCCTGTGAGGACACCATGAGGCTTCCCCTCTGCCTCCCACCTGAAAATCAAAATGCTGTTGCTCGTCCTGCAAGCATCCACCCTCTGTGCCGGAGTTCTTGCCTGCCAATTGGGGCCAGGCTCCTCCAGCTCAGTGGTGCCGCTGGGGAGGGACTGGGGGGCCCAAGGGCTGCATGGGCAGAGCTCCAGTGACTCGGTGTGACAGGCAAGGTGTGAGCAATGGGAGACAGAAGAGGCAGCCAGACACCAAGATCTATGGGAGGACCCGTTCCTGAAACAGGGCCCACAGGTGTGTGGAGAGCTGCAGCTGGGCCCTGCTGCCCCGCTGAGCCTTCGTGTCCGCTGTGGCGGGCAGGACGGTGAGCTCTGGGCTGGTACGTGGATTTTGGCAGCCGCTGAGGTTTCTCTTTCTGCCCTTGCATCCAGCTTGGCTGGTGGAGTTGGACTCCGGGGTCCCTGCTCTTTCCAAGCTCAGGAAACACCTGAGGCTCCCTGGCCCTCCACCTTTACCCTCTGAGCTCCTAACTCCCAGCTTTACAGAGGCTGGGGTAAATAGCAAACACGGCAAGCTGTGCAAAAACGTGAGATATCATGGTAATTTAGGCTTGGTCCTTTCTTAGGCTCAGCTACATGTCCAGGCCAATATTCCCACCCACACGGGTGCCACGGGTACACCATTCCTACAGCTTTCCCCAGACCCTTTCTCGGTGCCACACGAATGGCAGGCGAGCAGAGCTCCGGGTTAGGTGGCTGTCACAGCGAGCATCACCTGGCGCACACAGTGACTGCTGTCCTCATGTCTGCACTGCTCTTTGCAGCTGCTGGGGAGAGGGAAGTCTTGAACACCTGGGAGAAAACAGGAGGCCAGGAAGGTTATGGAGGGCTTTGTAGCTGCTCTGTTGTGAATAAACCAGGGGAAGGGAGAAGCGGGAAAGGGGAGAAATTAGGGTTCTGCTGTCAGTTCCTAATGTGCAATAGGCCTGGCACAAGCGTGTCCATGGGGCTTGTGCTCTCCAGGGCTCACTGCTGTGTGTTAAACTGGGGTGGTTTGCAGGCAGAGAGGAGGGTGCCCAGGCTCCCTCAAGAGCAGCCCTGTGCTGCTGGGACTCTCCCATGACCCTGTGCCTCTGAACCAAGGTACGGCTGCCCAAGGGCAAGGGTGCTGTTCGGAGTTGTTTGGAAGGCTGGTGCTCAGCAAACACAGGCTTCTGCCCCCCACCGACAGCTTTCGTGTATGAACCTGGGTTAATTTGATGCAGAGAGGAAAACAGTTTTATCCTCAAGAATTTTGTGGCATGCAATTGCTGCCTTAGAGCAGTGAAAGCACGCGAAGCTGTGGCCCTTCCTGGAGTGTAATGCTGGAACCCTGATACCATCATAGCTATTAAAGCCCGTCTCTCAATCCCCAGCTCAATAATACAGTAATATTTCGATAGGATCAAGGGCTGGCTCTGATGGCAGATGGGCTTCAGTCGCTCCTCCGGTGCAGCGCAGGGCACTGCCACCCCATCGCGGGGAAACTTTAATTTGCAGATTATTTGTTTTCGCGGCAGACTCTGGAGGGGGGCACGAGTGAGTTCCTGTTATCAGGGTGGTGGTTGCTGGCTGCTGACCAGGCACCACCGAAAGCCAGAGCCCTTTGCTGGGCTCTGTCATGCTTTGCTGGCTGGTGTCCAGACCCAGCTCCTCTGCTTCCCCAGGGCAACACGGCTGTGGGTCATTACGCTGGATTTCCCGCTGCTCCTGGGCAGGGCCATACCCCCACCAAGGTGGGCATCCACCCACAGGGTCCCCCGCCTGTGCTCCATGCCTGGGCAGGTGCTTCAGGCTCCATCCTGCTTTGGCCACGGGCAGAACTGGAAAAGGCTCAGAGGTGCTAATGAAGACTGACCGGCAGCGACCAGGGATGCTGATATTGAAGTGTGTAGTGCTGCAGTAGTATGGAGGGCTGCACTTGCCTGTCTGCCCGCTGCAAAAGTTCTCCAGGAAGCCCTGCCAGCAGCCCCCTGCTAATCACCTACATCAGAGCAAAAGCTAATTAAAACAATTATTTAGGAAGGGTTTGAGGCTGGTCCTGGTGTGTTGCTGAGGGGGGCTGAGAACAGCCACAAAACAGCAGCTTTTGGGCTGTGGGGACCTGGTATGACCTGCAATGACAAGTGGCACTGGGAAGGACAAGGTGCTTTTGTAATGCACAGGGAATGCCTGGGCCGTGAAGCGCAGCCTGCCAGGAGCAGGCGGAAGAGGAGGAGAGCTGAGCACAAAGCAGCAGCAGTAACCCAGTGCAAGGTGCTGCCCCACACCCAGCCTTTCCCACCCAGCTTCATCTCCCGTGGCCACTCACAGGGTGGGAGTAAGGATCTCACTCCGAGGACCCTTTATTTCCGTCACACAAACTCCTCCGTGGTGGCGCAGGCTCTTGGTATGGGGGCTCGGGCTGCTCCCCACAGAGCTGCAGCCCGGGGCTGAGTGGTCGGCAGCGCTGGGGGTGCAGTGACCCAGGAGAAGCCCCAGAGATGGGTTTTCTCTGGAAGCGCTGAGGATGGCTAAACTCAGCATTGTTTTTTTGATGAGACCTCAGATTTGGTTGATAAAGGTAGCTGTGTCGGCATAATATGCTTAGGCTCCTGTAAGGTATTTGACATAATATTTCCTGACAGCCTGATCGGAAATTAGCCCTATACAGCTCTCTGTGGGTTTAATGCAGCTAAGTGCAATGGGGATGCAGAATGTAGGTCGCAGCAGTGAGACGGTGCTGTGCACTGCAGGCGGCCAGAAGGTCCTGGTGGCCGAGGTCCCAGGGGGACAAGCAGCACTGGTGAGAACTGTCCTGTGGAGGGGCTGAGCTCATTGCCTAAAAGTTAGTTTGTGAATCAAACTTCTGGAATAGCTTGGCTAAATCCCCCCTGGGACTCTGAGGTGCCACAAAAGAACCAGCGTGGGGACACCAGCAGTCAGTAAACCACCAGCGTGTGAAATGTCCATCCCGGCCCCGTGCTGGTCCCTGCCTCAGTGCTGTCTCAGCCTGTGCTTGCTCTCCAGATGCCCTCACTGTGGGCTCAGCAGGATGTGGCATCTCCTCCCCTCAGGCTTCTCCAGGCTCCTGTCCCCTGCTGCCTTCTCTGCCCCTTGGCCCTTCCCCTCCTCCAGGTGATTTTCTAACAACCTTCTCCTGCTCTTTTTTTCAACCCCCCTCAGGAGTGTTATGAATCTTATGCTCATCAGCATGCATGGGCTTTCCTTCCGAGAAGCGCTGCTTCCCACGCAGCTATTGGGAGTGATGGGAGCGGGATGGTCTGGAGATGATGCTCACCGGGGCCAGGGCTTGGATCCATCCATGGGGAGGCACCAGGGTGGTGCAGATTCGCAGGTTCTGCTGGCAGAGAGCAGAGCCAGGCTGCCAGCACGTGTGTCCTGGCCCGCATTGTGTGGAGGGGACATGTCAGCCATCCAAAGCATTTCCCTCATGCAGACCCACTCTGCATGGATCCGCCGTAACACTGCCGGCCCCAGCCCCACTGCCTGCACAAATATTAGCTTAGTGAGCAGCGAACGGCCTTGAAACTGCTGAGATTCTTCCCGCCTTGAGCAGCCCCTGCTCCATCTTCATCAAGGCTGTTTAAGGCCATCCAGATGGCCTAATGGAACTCATCAAAGTACAATTTGTATCGCAGTGCACAGCTATTCGAAGCATCCCAGCTCAAGGCTGGTGGTAACGCTTTGGCTAGGCCAGTGGCACGTCTGCTTCAATTCATTGAGGACGTGACGGATGGAGGGACCGTGCTCTGGAGTCTGGCAGCACAGGGAGGCTGATCCAGCCCCCAGGGGGTAAGGAGGAACCTGGGGGGCATTTGCATGGAAGCTATGGGCTGCTGCTGGTTGGGTCCCCCCAGGGGATGGGCTGCTACTGCGGTAGGGATGGATGTGAATGCAACAGGTCCTGTCCTTTAGGATACAGCTGGAAAAGCCCTTTGAGCCCCTGCAGGAGCACAGGATCTGTCTTGCCAGCTGCCCTGTCCCCGGCTCACAGCCTCACTGGTTTGGTGCTGACCATTTGTGGTCCCAAGGGGTTCCTCCTTCCTGCCGGTGTCTTTAGCTCTTTTGGGGGATTTTGTTAAGTGCTGCCTTGCTCTGCTCTGTGGTCTCTGGACGGGCTCTGTGTGCTGCAAGGGTCCTCCCACACCATCACCCACAAGGGTGATGTGCTCCTGCCCCACTGTTGAGGCAGGAGAGGTCCTGTCCCCTGTGACAGGGCTGCTGGGGGGTTTCCAGACAGGGTGTCCGTCCCTGAACAGGTGGAATGAATAAATAAATAAATAAATAAAATAGATGCGACCTCCAAAAAAATCAGACTTACTTTCCTCTTTGGAAATACTATCACTAAGATGATGTATTTTTTAATTTCAGTGATAAAACCCATTTAGGGTGAGGTATTCAACTGGGTGTGAATTAATTCAGCTCTTCAGATTGCAGCGTCCCTCCATAGAAAATCTGCCCTCAAAATGTGCTGCTCTCATTCAGGTAGCTCTGAAAATCTATTAAAATAGATTTTCCCAACTTATAAGTATTGAGAAGGGAACCTAGCTGTATTTTGCTGTGTTATGGGAGTGCCTGCCATCCCACCCCACAGCATAACCTGGGGGATGCTGGCACACCACGAGAGCCAGGAGGAGAGCAGCACGGGCACGAGCGACTGCCTGGGCAGATGCACGAAGGGAGACTGAAGGAGCTGGATAAGGGTGGCTCAGCCAAGTACCTGCACAAAGCAGCAGCTGGCAAAGGTACAACCGGAGCGTGGGGAGAGGAGTGCTGTGAGCTGGGGTCTGAAACTCCCCCCTCCTGCAGTGACCTCGGCCAGACCCCACCCGAGTGACAGTGGCTGTTAGCGCCCTTTCTCCAGCCAGGCAGCTGGAAGCATTTGCTCTCTGGAGGTGTTGGCAGCTCCTCTCCTCGCACTCCACGTTGCAAAGTCGTGTGCCTGTTCCTCCCCTTGGAAGGGGCTCGTGGTCCCTTGCCGCCCCCAGCTGCATCTGTCTGGGCCCTGGCTGTGTCCCTCGCTGTGGCTCTGTCCTCTAGCCTGATCACCCAGGGGCTGGAAATTAAGTCCTATCACAGGCTCATTTTTGTTAATAAAAACACCAGGCTGGGTTGGAATTTTTATGTATTTTTCTGACGCGATTAGCCATCTCCCGCCCACAGCTCCCCCAGGCCTTGCCCACTGGGGAGGAGGATGCTCCACATGGACTAATGGGCTCCCGTGGGCACCTTTGCTCCATGCCATGCCCAAAAAATGTCAAACCTTCATCATCCCCACCCTGGGCAGCTGCTCAGCCAGACCACGCTCTGGCTGTCCGGAAGGCGAGCTGCAGCACTGCGCTGGGGCATCCCCCCTGCCACGGGTCGGGGCCTTGGTGCCGGCTCCCCAGGGAGAAGCACTTTGCTGCTCACCAGCCAAATTGCCAGCTGAGAGCTGGCGTGGGGCCGGGGCCAGTGCCAGGGCAGAGCAGGAGCTGACCTGGCTGCAGGGAGGAGGAGGAGGAGGAGGAGGAGAAGGAGAAGGAGAAGGAGAAGGAGAAGGAGAAGGAGAAGGAGGAGGAGGAGGAGGAGGAAGAGGAGGACAAGGGCTGCCTGTGCATGTGTGTGTGCACATGTGTGAGTGTCCAAGCGAGTGCCCATTGAGGACAGAGTGGCTGAAGCATAGACAGATGTACAGATGGACAGATGGAGCTGGGCTGGCAGCCTCCTGCCCTCCTCCTCCTCCTCCTGTGCTCTCTGCTCTGAGAAGCCTAATTCAAATAAACGATGCAATTACTGGGAATTAAGGGGAGATGAGGGATCGATGCCAAAACAGAGGTTGCTTGTTTCCAACTTCCACTGATCCTCCAGGTTTTTCTGTGTACCCTCTCCACCTCTCAAGGTTTCTCTTCCTCCCAGTGAAATTGTTGGAGGGATGGAAACCAGCCTGGCTAGAGGCTGGTTCCCTTCTTCCTTGTGTCTCCCCTGACCGTGCTGTGTCTTTCAGCGACTTTTAGACTTTTGAGGCCCCTTGCTGGGCTTTGTGTCCTTGTGCCTTCCCCTTCCCCGGGGTCCCCAGCTCCAGGGTGAGCTGTGCTGGGGCTGCAGGACTGCACCTTGCAGGCAGCCCCAGACCCGCTGCCTTCTCACTCTGCAGGAGCCTCCTGCTCGCCTCCCAATTCCCCGCCAGACACAGCAGTGAGATTATCGTAATGATGCCCGACAAGGCAGTATCAGGAATCATGCTGATAAATCTAAACAGACAGCTTATAAAAAAAATAACTACAACCACAACTGAACCCAGGCCTGTAATTTAATACAGTGTTATTAGGCTGACCGGCAGAGAACAGAGCTCCTGCATCCTGCAGCCTTGAGTCTCCTCCGTCCATGGCTCTGCCTTGAGAAATGGCCTCTTGCCATAACAAAAGACTTCAGCCAGGTTTTTGTCTTGGCTTGGGGTGGTTGAGTGTCCTCAGTCGGTTCTGGGGCTGGGTGGAGGGTACAGACCTGGGGGTGAATGGGAGACCCCGATGGCAGTGGGCTGACTTCACCCCTGCAGCACATGGCAGCTCAGTACCCATTGCGAGCCCACACTGGACTGTGACATGAGATCTTCATCCTGGGGTCCTGGGAAAAGACTGGGAAGTGGGGGTGAGGAGGGGGCAGCCACACGTGGGGAAGGGGTGAACGATGGGGGACGCCCTGTCGTCACGCTCACAGCCCGCAGGGTGAAAGCAAGTGACTGATGGCCGCGTCCCTGCCCTGTGCCAGCCCTGCGGGGGGCCAGGTCCCTACCAGGTGGCAGAGAGGTGGCAGGGCAGGGGCAGCATCCTTCTTGGGAAAGAAAGGATCTGCTTCATTCTGCCTGTGCTAAATCCCTTATTAGCACAGCAGCTGCTGACTGTGTTTTTTGCCTGCTGTGTTTTTTTACACACTCGCTGTGTTCCTCTTGGTTTCCTTCCCCGTGAAGGGGACTGTAAGTAGCATTAGCATTAATGGGGGCTCTATGCAAGGTAAATATATGTGTGAGGAGCACAAATCTTGTCCAAACAGGGGGCTAAACTGGGCTGCCTGGGGTGAGGTGCACACACATATAGTTCTTTGCCCCCCCAGCAGTGCTGGCGATTACCTCAAACCAAGGGAAACACACCTTTTTAATAGAGGTGTTTAAAAGAGGGGGTACATGAAAGCAAATATTAGACTGTGTGTGTATGAGAAGGCAGGCTCCACCAAGCTGCTTGGTGAATTAAATCTGATGGCAGAGCAACTGAGCTGCAGGCAGGAATGCCGGCTCCCTGCCCCGCAGGGAGGAGAAGCACAGGGGGCTGCAGGAAGCCCCCGGTGGGGCTGGGATTTGCCTTCATGTCCCTGGCAAGCCAGGAGCCAGCCGTGCTGGTGGTTCAGTGCCTGTGTGGGGCTGGGGCTTGCCTCATCACTTGGGATGAGTTCCTCGTCCAGCAAGTGGCTGCGTGCATCAAGGATGGGTTTGGCTCCATGAAGATTTGCCAGGTTTAGGGCTGCGATTTCTGTAGCCTGGGGGCTAGAGGACCCGCTCCTGCAGCCGTAGTCTCCTGAAGCTCTGCAAGAGCTGCTGACACCTTCTGCACAACCTGTGGGCATGGTATAGACCGACTTCCTGAGCCGGAAGGTGCCAAGGTGTCAGGTACCCTGAAAGCCCTCGGAGCAGAGCCAGCAGCAGCTGGACTCTCGTGCTGCCCAGGAGGATGCTGAGGACCCTGCACCGTGGTGGGGAGGAAGGCTGAGCACTCACCGCCGGCAAGGGAACTGCTGTGAGCATAAACACGTGAGTTAGTGAATTCATGGGTTAGTGAATTAATGAGGCAGTGAATTAGAAAATTAAGGAATTAGACTAATCTGTTAAAGGGGCTTGATCCCTTGTTTGCTTTTTCCCTGGTGGCCAGGCAGGAAGCCATGTGGGACAGTGCCTGGGAGAGGGGCCGGGGGAGCACGGCCAGCAGCAGGCAACCGCGGGCTGGCACGGTGTTTCACCACACACCAGCCAGCTCCACAGACCAGACCTTGCCCGCGGGCACAACGGCCATGGGGAAGATGTGCCGTCTTCTCTGCCAGCGTGGGAAATGGCTGGGGAACAGCTAAAGCCTACAGTTCCACTTTCTTTTTTTTCCTTTTTTGGATAATAGGTATAAAGGAAGTGATTCAGAAGCACTTTCCCCCTTCCATTACGCAGAAAGCAAATAAGAGTTGCAAGAATGGGGATTGCAACAAAACAATTATGTTGATATATTCAAAGTCGTGCTTATACGGCAAATGTGACAAAATTGAACGCAACCTTAAAATAGCAGCAGTCTTTTAAAACACAAAAAGCAGATGATTATTGACTGAAGAGGTTGCAGTGCACCAGGCTGGGTGTCAGGCTGTTGTGTTTAGCTCTCACCAGAGGTGCCAGCTCGCTGTGCCTCCCAGAAAGCCGCAGGTTGCCCTCCTGCTTCTGATGAGCTTGAGCAACTGGCAGTGCCCAACAATCAACTTGCCGAGGGCTAGCATCAGGACAGATGAAGTCAAACGTTTCGCCTGCTGTACCCCCTCATACGAGTCAAGGCACCGATATTCATGATAAAGCTGAGAGCGCGGGTGTCTGGTGGTACCCTGGCATTTCAAAGATGCTCACGGACTGGTGTGAATTGCACTGGTGTGCACTACCCGGATGTGGGAGAATTACTTTCTGTACTAGTCACAAAAATCTTCTTCACGCTCACCCAGCTTCTCTGCATGGGCCAAAGCAGCAACCCCACTTTCAAGTCTATGTTGTTGGGGTGAGTGGGGGCTGCTGGTGCCACTGTCACCCCAGCTGCTGGGGCCGCACCTGCTGCGTGGCTGAACAGTCACCCGCTGCCTGGGGCTGTGCTCTGGCATCCTTCACTGGTGCTAAAAATGACATTTTCAAAATAATGAAAGAAGCTTTCATTACCCTGTCTCTGCAAGCAGCCCAGGAGGCTGGGAAACAGCTGAGCACTAAGTGATATGTCTAACGCAGCTTCAGCATCAGTATTTTCATTCCTCCACCTCTGGTCTAGGCGTGCTCTGAAGCATGAGAAGACATGGCTGTGGATGACTCCTGGAGGCCTGGCCGAGGTAACAGAACACAGTGAGTGCCTTTGGGAAGGCTGCAGCTGCCTTGCTCCTCCTCAGGCCCTGCAAGTCCTCCTGACTGGTTCCCCTGCAGCATCACTTGCTCTGTGCAGCACGGGCTTGTCCCAGCATAGAATCATAGAATAGTTTGGGTTGGAAAGGACATTCAAAGGTCACCTAGTCCACCCTCCCTGCAATGAGCAGGGACATCTTCAACTGGATTAGGTTGCTCACAGCCCTGTCCAGCCTGGCCTTGAATGTTTCCAGGGTTGGGGCATCTACCACCTCTCTGGGCAAAACATATTTTGGGTCCTGGCTCACCCCAAATCCACCCGCAGAGCTCATGCCTGGGGCACTCACTGCCCTACGTGCTTGCTGCTGCCACAGGGACAGCTGGAATGAGGGGGAAGGCTCTTTCCCTGGGGATGGTGCTTGATGGGGCAAACTATTAGGAGAAAGGCAGGTGACTGCAAGGTGCCATCCCCTCTCCCATCTCCCACAGGGATGACAGTGGCCTGAGGGAACGACCCACGTCCCCTGTGGGCTGTGACTCACCCACCAGCACACTCAAGGCAAGAGCCTGCCTGCGGGTGGCATTACGCTGTTGCCTGCAGCCCTGGGCATGGTCAGGGGGGCTGAGTTACTGCTCTGGTGTTCAGACAGCCACCTCCTGCCAGGCAACGCCAGCCTCATGCCAACGAGCGAAGGGGCTGTGTGACTGGGGCCTTGCCTCTGCCCAGCGATCCCTCGGGGTGTCTGCTCACTTGGCCAAGAGCCAGCAGAGCGGCTGCTTCTACTCCTTGTGTTGACCCTTTAATGCCCCCACCGGCTGCCGAGCGAAGCCTTCACACCCGTCTCCCTTGGAGGGGTGATGCTCAGGAGGGCTGAGCCTTTCTCACTGTCACCGGCTGGGTTTTCTCCCTCTGCCTCTCCCTTTCTGAGTTGGGTTTATTTTGTTGTCGGGCTGATAGGCGGATTAGCATTTATCACCAGGCTGACTACCGGAGGGTTATTAAAAGTGATTTGCAATGTAAATACTTTCATCATCAACCGAATTTTCTTTAGACTAGGGTTGACTTTTATGAATATTAAAGCCACGTGGATGGGTTCAGCGGGTTTGTGGGAGTACGTTTGTCGGAGGGAGGGGGGCTGGCTGCCTGTGCTGTACTGGGAAAGGCAATCTGGGTCTGCCTGAGGGCAAAGGGATCTGGTGCCAGAGGGGGGGAACTGGAGCATGAAAGGGTGTGTGAGGCAGAAAGAAAGCCTGAGTGCCTTGGAGAGGGACAGGAAGAAAGGAGAGGGAGCAGGCAAGCATATGCATGAGGACATCTGTCTATGAGCAGGATGGGAGGACAATCTGGGGCCAGGGTTATGGCTGGGAGCTGTAGCAAGCTGAGATGGATCATCAAGGTGACCACTTGCCACTGGCCTCTGCATCTCCCACCTCAGTGGTGGTGGAGAGAGGAGTGGCTTTGCTTGTTTCTAGGTGTTTGTGTTGGTGTGGTGTGAGGGCAATTTTTGAGCTGGTGGAGACTGGTGGAGCATTGCCAACCGATAATGGAAGAAGAGAATTCGCTGATTAGACATGCACAGGGAAGCTTTAAAAAGCAAAAGAGCTCTAAAAAGAAAAGTAAGACAAAGAAGCCATCCAAAAATGGAAGATGGAAATACCGTGATGAAAAAAAGGCAGATGTGCAGTTAGATGAAATGTGCCCAGCTTCAGGAGCATCCCAGATCCCTACAAGGTGACATGTGCTGACTTTTTTTCCCCAGGTACCTGCCGGACCCAGCTGTGTCAGTCAAGCAGGATGGCAGGACACAGGCTGTCACAGGTCCTAATCCCAAAAGAGAATAAGGAAAACACTTCCTTTGCTTGGGGCACTGAACATGGAGACAGGTTAGCCCCTGGCTTCTGAGATAGATCAAACATAAGTCCCTCCTGCCCCACTCCACAGCCTGGGACAACATCTCAGGCCAGGGGAAGGGCTGGAGCTGGGGTCAGGCTCTGGAGAGGAGTTAACATGTTTCATGGCTGGTGCCTACATGGCTTACAAAGGAAGGTGATGTCACTTTGGTGACAGCAAGAGGGGCTGGTGAAACTGCTGGCAGCCCATGAGCAGGGAATGTGCGAATATGTCAAAGCAAGAGAAGCAAGTGCTATCTTTAATTGGAATATGTATGGGGAGTCAGAAACTCTACTTCTGACTAATGAGAGTGAATAAAGCTAGGCTAAAAGTTAAAAGTTGAAGTTTTGTGTTCAATTTGGTTATGCATTTTTATCTCCATGACTGATCTGCTTTGGAAGAAACCTTCTTGCTGTTCATTACAGTCTTCTGTCTGTCCATGGGGAGTTGTATTTTGAAACGAGAGTCCAATCAAATAACCCAAATCCAGTGCAATCAAATTGCCTTTGAAGCAGATATTTCCTTGGTCTGATGAGTTCACCCAGAGCATAGCAAAAGTTTTTTCACTTTAATATTTCTTTAGATGGGGAGAAGGAAGAGGAGTGAGTAGTATTTATCTGAGGTCAGGGCTCTAGGGTGAGGCAAGACACCAGTTAACTGGCTGGAGTCTCTGACAGGTTTTGGTCAGTGATTGCAAAAATGGGGTGGGCAGATGTTAAGCTGGCAAAAGCCAGGGAAGCCTCCCTGTGGTCAGTGTGGTCGTGTGGCTCTTCACCAGCTGACACTGGGAAAGCTTTGTTTTCTCACTCCTCAAAGAAGGCAGGGAAGAAAGTGAATACTGGTTGACTGAACACTCACTAGAGAAATGTCAGGATCTGGCCTAGGGTGACCAAAGTAAAGACAGCACACCTGCCTCTGTGCTGTGACAGGGGCCTCTCAGTGAGCAAAGGCAGCAGCTGAACTGTGGATGAGAGTGCTGAGGCTTTAACCTTTCCAAGGTAAAGAGCCAAGCACTTGGAGCTGAAGATGTGTCATCAGGGAAAATTGTCTGAATTATCTTACAATGTTCTCTCTGCTGGGATTCAGAAATGCATCTTCCTCTCCAGGGAGAAGATGCCAGATTGCATGACCTGGGGAAGAGAAGAGTCAAATCGGTGAACTGGGCACATCTGGCTAACATTTGAGATGAGACATTGACATCAAACACCAGCCTTTAGTTAAGTGCTACCTCCCAGAGCACGAGATGTAAGAGAGGAGGGTGAGAACATGAAGGAGGGGATGGTGGGAACTTGTCTGAGACTGTAATCACTCAAAGAAGGGAGAAAGTGAGGCGTTTATTTGTTTATGTGTATTTATGTATGTATGTGTGAGCGCCAAGCAGATGGGGAAATGATACCCTTGTGTGTCTGTGAGACAGTACAACTGAGAGGCAGAGGGTGGGTGAGAGAGTTGGTCTAGGTATAAGCAGAGAGAAGGAGAAAGGTGTTCTATAGAACAGGGAAGACAGATTTTTTTTTTCCCATTTGTTTCTTCTTGTTTGACACTTTCTCAGAACTGCAGTGAAAGGAGAAAGCAGAACCTGTGGGGCAGTCAACTGATAGTGAAACCGCCCGTTGATGTTTTTATTTCCAGGGGAAAACCCCAATAACTGGTGTTAGTGACAACCCGGCAGAAAGTTCATTGTGCATTTCAAGTTTGCGGATGTGTGCATCAGGACCGGATTTTAACTGTATTTTGGGGGCCGGGGAGCACACCGAGAACGCCCTTTGTCCGGACTGTGCCGGACCCCGTTCCATCTCTCCCGGCGCCTCGCTCTCTCCCTCCTTGAGGCCCCGGGGCTCCCGGCGCTGCCGGCGGCAGCGGAGCGGCACTAACAGCTGCCGGTGTCCGAGCGGGGCAGCTGGGTTCGCGGGGGCAGCAGGGGCTCCCGGCCGCGCTCCGGCTGCGCCCGGAGGGACACGGCGGCGGGGAGCGGGCGGGAGCGGGCGGGAGCGGGCGGCGCTGTCCGCGGTGCTGCAGGGGAGCGATCCCGCCGGCCCGGCGGGGGGCCCGCACCTGCCCGGTACCGACCCCCCCAACATCTGGGTGGCGGGGACGGGGAGCCACATGTAGGGGTGAGGAAGGGCGTAGAACAGCACCGTGGGGCTTGCCCGCGGCTCCCTGAAGTCGTGGTCCCCTCGCTCCCGCCCCGTTGCGTCTTTGCGGAGGGGAGAGGAGCGCACATCTGGGGGAGGCACATCTGGGAGCGGGGGAGGGAGGGGGTGGGGGGAGGACCGAGCGGAGCCGGCAGCGCCGGGCCCTCCCTTCCCCCCGCCCCTCCCCGCCCCTCCGCCGCGCACGACGCCGCCGGGAGCCGGGAGCCGGCCGGGGCCATGCGAGCCGGAGCCCCCGGCTCAGCGGCGGCGGGCTCGGCGCTGCACCATGGCGGCTGAGAACCGCTCGGCGGCGGGCGGCGGCGCGCCCTGGGGGCTGCCCGGTGAGTCGCTGTTCGGGGGCTGCGTGTGCATGGGGCGGGGCGGGCGGGGCACCCCGCGGGCCCCCCCGGAGAGTCCCTGCGGGGGTGGGGGGCAGCATGGCTTGAAGGTGCATGGGGAGGGGCGGTGTGCACCCCTGAGGGATGTGGCACCGGGTCGCCCCAGGAATAGGAGGGTGTCTCTCCACCAACTTTCCCACACTCCTCTGTCGCTCCGAGAGCCCCGGGCGTGCCCCGCGGGCCGGGACCCCTGCATTGGTTCACCACCCCGGGATGTGTGGAGTCGTGCAAGGCTGCAGCCCTGCCAGGACACCGGGACGAGGTTTGGCACCTCCCTTCCCTGCTCCCATCCAAACCAACACCTCTCCCCGGGAACCGTGGTCTAAGGCACATCAGGTCCCTCTGATCACCTGGGAACTGGCCCTGTCGGGACCCTCCCACGGGCATATGAGCAGCCTGCACCCCCAGGGGCAGGCACTCCCACAGGGGAGAACCCAGGGTGGGGGTTATTTGCTTCCCTGTTATCTCCTCTTGGAAGGAGGTTTGTTTTCTGGGCAGGAAACTACCTGCATGTTTTCTTTGCTTCCCTTTATATTCCAACAAAAGCAGCAGGGACAAGGTTCTCTATCTTTCAGATACTTTTTTCCCGCACTGAGTAAAAGCCCTCTGACCGTTGTAGCCACCTCCCAGGACATGACTAGGCAGACATCCCCGCACCTCCCCACAGAGCCCTTCGCTGGGTTGGGTGTTGCAAGGGGGACCAATCTTGCCCCCTCCCTCCCAAGAGAGGTTCCCATCTCCCCGTTATCCCTTGCTGTCCCAGCTGCACCCTCCTCACTGGTAATGGCAGAGCTGCCCCATCCATAGTGGCCAAGAGTAAGGCAACCCCACCCTTCTTTTCTCCCAAAATAATGGCATTGGCTTCAAAGCAGGGAACAATTATTATCTCCCCCCACCGCGACTCTTCCTTTAAATCAAAGCAATGCTGGGTTCTCTTCTGTCCTGTTTGAAACCTCTCTGACCGTGCCGTGGCTGCATTTTCCAGCTGGTCTTTTTCAAAGACAAAGGCTAGGAAGATACCTTCCCACCTGAGCTGATGGCTCTGCTCGGGCATTTGGAGGCTCCCTGCTTTGTCACAGGTGCCCTGAGTGACCTCTGAGGATGGCTCGGCTTCTCCTGCCACTACTCGAAGGATGAGTTCCCCAGCTCATCCTGCTGGTACCCACCCAGTGGGGTAGTTTGTGGATGCTGGCACTGTCTATCGAATTACTCAGATGCCAGGGTCCTAGAGCCCAGGGTTTTGGTGAAACATCACCAGTGACAATGCTCACATTGAAATCACAGGTGACAGCAAGATGCTTTTCACTGTCACTACTGCTGGGCATCACCTTCTGCTTCTTAATGCCTTGAGTTCTGTGATCTGAGCACCTGCTGCTCCTCTCTAGCCCGTACTATGTTCCTGTGACACATCCCAGCAGGGCAGCCGAATGGGAGACTTCACCTGCACAGGGATCCTAAGAAGTATTGACCCACCCCCAGTTCATGCCTCAGCCAGCCTGCTGGGTGGGGAAGGTGGGGATGGGAACAGGTGTCTGGTGGTGTCCCTGTGTGCAGCCAGCCAGTGGTCCCTGCGGGAGCCAAGTCCATGTGCCCTTGTTCAGAGCCAGCAGCAGGTTGCCAGGTCTGCCAGACTGAGTGGAAGCAGCACCGGGAATGACCCAGTGAGTGGGCAGCAGGAAAGCTGGTGGGAGAAGGAGGAGGAGGGCTACTGGTAAAAGCAGTTGGTTTATCCACAGAAGGGGCATACCCGTCTCAGCGGGTCAGTCTGTTTTCTTTCACAGTAGAGAAATGAACTGAAATGATTAATAAATACTGTGATCCAATTACTCTGAGTTTGCAGAAGGAGCATGGTTTTTCTCTTTAAACTATTCCCATGAGGATCCTATTGATATCAGGTTTTGTCATGGTTAGATGTTTGTTGGGTTTAGTTTGTTTTTAAATTGAAGTGACAAACATCTCCCTAGAAAAAAAAAAAAAAAAAGACAAAAGACAAAACCAGAGTAAAAATAGTGAGAGCAGGACTACTGGCTGATGCAGAGCCATCCCTAGCCACCTTCTCTGTGGAGCTCTTCTCTGCCTGCCCTGCAAGGCCCCGGCCAGCAGCATCTACAGAGGTGAGAAGAGCTGGTGAGTGCCCAGCCGAGGTGGCAGATGCAGCTCTGCAAAGACAGCGGGGGAGAGCAATAGCGAGATAGCGAGAGGAGAGGGAAATGGAGGCTGTTTGCAAGGGGCTGCTGCTTTCTGCACAAACGCAGCTCCTGTTTCCTCATGCATGTACATGCAGCAAGAGTTTCATGTGCACAAGCTGACCCCTTCTCCTTGGCAGGCTACATCAGGACTTCGATGGGCATCTTCCGGAGAAGGAGGTGTTGTCCTTGAGCCAGTCTCTTCTCAGTCTGACGTGGGGCTATGCCCTTGTTGCTCTCCAGTAAGCCAAGGGAGGAGGTTTGCTTTGCACTTCAGCATCCATTCTGGGCTTGCTCTAAAACTGCATATTCAAAGGGCATGTGTTTCATGGAGATGTGAGGGAGCGGGACCTGGCACAGCCAACAGGGGGAAGCTTGGACCAGATCATTCCCGTCTACTTCCTCTCTTTTCCTCCTCCCTCTCCCAGTATCCCACTACTGACTGCTCCTTAGCCCACCTGAGCACCAACGCCTGCCATGAGTGTGCCAGATGCTGCTGGGGGATGGGGGGACGCTCCTCAGCACCTGGGAAATGTTGAAGCCTCTTCAAGCCAGCGTTTGGAGCCGTGCCAAGACCATCCCTCTCCTGAGGGATTCGGGCAACCAGTTAGAAAACAGCCGCCAGTTTCTAGGGAGACTTTTCTGTCCAGGCCCTAGCAGGCCAGGTGGTGAGGAAGTTAATGGGTGACCCTTGTCTAACTCATAGCCAAGTGCAGAAGTGTGGTGGCCTTGATACATTAATTTGCTGAAATTTCGAGGAGTAAGGCATTTCCTGGACAAATTAATCTGGGGCAAGTGCTCTCTGGGCAGGTTTGTACACTACACCAGTATTTTGTTGATGGGGCTGCAGTGGGGCAGCTGCCTACTGGTGCAGGAGCAGGGTGTCTTGCTTACAGGTCCTCCCCCTTGATGCTAAAACCTAGCAGGGTTTTAGGGGCAAATGCACAACCAGCCCCATTCTCCCCCTGGCAGACACCCGGGTGTCCCCAGCCTGTGTGTGTGTTGACACCCACCCCGCCTTCCCTGTGGATAGATGAGCAGGTCCTGCTGCACCAGAACACCATCATTTGACCTGGCCTTCAGACTTCGAGTCTCCCAGCACAGTGGGCATTGGTGAGTGAGGTTCTGCTGAAGGTGTTCCCCACCCTGAACCCTCACATGCCGGGCATGGCTTCTCCTGCCTTTGCCCCAAAGCTGCTCCTGTGGCCCTCCAGAGATGCCTTCAACCCAAGACTGCTCTGTACAGAAGAGGAACTCCAACAAAGGCTCTGTTTACACCTTGTAAAATGTAAGTTTGCAGAGAAAATTAGCTTCACCAGCCTGTCCAAGCCTCCAAAGGCACCAGCTGCAGGCACAGATTCTCCTTTCTCTGACATCCCCAAAACCGTTGCTGGTGGTCCTGGAAATCAGAGCCATGGGAGCGACACTGACCTTCCTGTCTCACTGTGACCCCATTGTGTCCCCATTGTCCCTGTGCATCCCATGCCTCACTTGGTACATGTGGCAGTGGCAGAGATGCCAATGTCCCTCTGCTCCCTTCCCGTCCCCCCTGCCCCAGCATTAGGCAGGCTGAGACGTGCCGGTACAGAGGACCTGCACCCACCCAGGGTGCTGGTTCCCTGACTCAGAGAGGGCTGGGCAGGGCTGTGGGAAACCACAGGGGCTGTGTGCCTGTCCTCAAGAGCCTCACAGAGGAGTTTCATCCTAGGTCAGCTGGCACAGGAAGAACCACAGCCGGGAAGTTTGTCCTTTAAAGGCAGGACTCAGTGTAAACCGTGGAGCTCCTTGGATGCAGTGGGTTTGGCCAGAGCTATTAACGCGGTACCAAGCTACCGAGGCTGGCTGCACTCCTCTATCCAAGAAAGCCAGCCAGAGAGGCAGCCCCTCTGCTACCACAACTGCTGTTAAATCTGATGTATTTTAGAGCACCTTGCAGGCTGGCACAGGGGGCAGCGTGGGCTGGCACCAGGTGCTGGGTGAAATGTCATTCACAGGTTTAAGGCTCATGGCGGAGTTGGTTTGTGTTGGCTAGTAAGTGGGTTAACGTCTTTAGGCTCCTTAAGCAGAATTAGATTGATTCATCTGTGGGAAACTCGAAGCTCCTGTTGTGCAATGCCGAGGTCTGAAAACATCACTCTGCAAACACGATGTCCCGGCGTCCGCTCCAGGTCACGGGGCGGCTCTCTAGAGGCACGCGTGGCGCCTCGCTTCCGTGGCCCCTCGCTCACAAACCCTCCCGATGTTGATGTTAGCGGGGCTCCCCCACGGGCAGCACGGCAGAGGAGGGACAGGCATCCTTCTGGGATCTTTGCATGACTGAGAAGGGGAGGAGCATACCCTGCATCTCACTGTCTCTAGTGCCTTTGGGGTAGTTTGGATCCCTGCTCTGCTGGCAGCTACATCACGTGCAGTCCCGTTAAAGCCAAAAATGTGTGTGCGTGTGTGCAGAAAGGAGTGAAACCCTACTGGCATTAGCCTTTGCCTGACAATAGACGTGAGTTGCCTGGGCTTGGGTCTGCCTTTCTGCAGCACTCAGGAACAGCATCTAGCACAGTCTCCTTGAGGTTGTTTGCAGAGCTCAGGTCACCCACCGTGGCTCATAAGTGGTGCCTGACTAATTAAACTTTCTGCCACCATGTGCAGCCACAGGCAATCAGGTGGTTAAAGGCCCTGCCCAACACTGAGGGGTGCTGCCTGTGGCATTGGTGTAGGGCCATGACAGGCTGGGGACCACCATTCTGCAGTGAGAGGGGTGACTCCTAGGCAGAGTTGGGCTGCCCAAGTGGGAGAGCTGTGGCCCACAAAGGTTTCCAGTCCCAGCACGTCCCCCACTTGACCAGCAGGAACCTCCAGGGAAGGCAACAGGGAGAGACTTGCAGGCAGAGTTCCTGTGCAAGGTCTTGCCCTCTCAGAAGTATTTCTTAGGGCTCTTCTGTGGGGGAGATCTGTAATCCCATCCTGGCAGCCTGAAGCTATTCCCACCCCCTTCCTCTCCTTCTCTCTCCTTCTCTGTTGTTGCCATGGACAGGAGTTTCCTACCTGCTCTCACCCGGCCCCCCACGCTTCCCGTGCTGCCTGCCCATGCCCTGGACTTCCCTGCACACCTCCTGCTCTGGCTCCTGTCCTTCACTCTGTCCCCTTGCTCAGGTGTCACCTCCAATACTGAACCCTTTGGCAGGTCTTGTGGCCAATTAGGAGTCTAATGTTTTCAGTTTCCTTTTTTGTTAGCACCCCAGAGATTCCCCTCTGCTGCCCATCCCCAGGACTAGGGCTCTCCTCTTTCACATCCACATCCGCCCAGCATGTGCCCTTGCTCTTGCCCGATTTTCTGCCCTTGGCTCAGGGCATCAGCTCTCTTTTATCTTACTTGTTACATAGCTGGCTTACTTGTCCTTTCAAAGCCCCACAGAGCCTCGCCCTGCTCCATGGGGCAAGGGGCTCTGGTTCCTGTTGTCCACTCTTTAAAATTTCAGATGAGCACCTTGGTGCTTTCCCTCTGTGGCTCTCAGTTCTGGGGCGAGTTGCTTACAGAGAAATCTGTGTGTGCCCACTCTTCTAACAGCTCTGCTCTGCCTGGGGCAAACACTGCATCCCTACTGCACAGACCCAAGCATCCACCTACCCCCTGCCTGACCTGGGATCCTCCACTGCCACTTGTAGCCACCCAGTGCTCCTGGAGCCTTCTCCCCCTGTGCAGAGCTCAGGAGAGAAGCATCTGATCAAAATCCTTTAGTATCGTTGAGAAGCGAAGGATTGCCCAGGGATGTTAAATCATCACTGGGAAGAGGTGGGGAAGTAGAGAGGGTCTTTCCCAGCTGGTCTGACCGAAGGGCATCTCCTGGCTGGAGCCCTCCACAAGAGCCCAGCACCCAGCAGGCTCCTGCACCTCCCTCCTGGAAAGGCTCTCACCCCCGATAAGACTCAATCTCATGGGAGCAGCAGCCTCTCCCAGCTCACGTTTGGTGCTTTGCCTGAGCCACTTCCCCAGCCTGTGGGGACCCAAGGAGGGTGGGCGTAGGGTGCTGCAGCTCTCCGCATGTGGGTCAGGCCCCCTTGCCCAGTGCCCCCCTTGTCTCCTGGGGGAATGGGGTGGGCTGGCATCCTGGACAGGTAGCCAGCATGGGCGACTGTGTGGGGCAGTGGCAGAGCGAGTGGGTTCCCTGCAATGGGCTCCCCCCTTGCTGTCCCCAGGCAAGACTTGTCCTTGTCCCTGGGGCAGGGAGAGCTGCTTTTCTAAGCAAGGGGTCTTGCAACTCCTCTTCCCCCTAGTCCTTCCTCCAGCACTGTCTGTCCTGCAGGCATCTGACCCTGAGTGCTCACCTCTCCCTGGGGAGTGCCCAGCTCATCCAGGCAGCCACTTGTTGCTGTGATCCACCGTCACCCTCCTTCACCTCTCTGCCAGCTGAGCCCAAAGCCCTTCCTGGCAGCAGGACCTGTAGCTGCAGCACGGTTATTTCTGTTGCACTGCCTTTAAACAGCTGAGTCTTATTAAAGCTTCAGCCCAGGGATATAAAAGAACGTGAGCATCTCTCTCAGGCAGAGAGCATTAATGCAGTAGATGGGAGGGAGAAGTGTGGCTCTATCCCAGGCTCAGCTGAAAGCCAAGCACCTTCCCTGCTCACGGGCATGGGCTGAACTCTGCCACCAGCCCAGAGCTACAGCCCTGGGAGGCCCAAGGCAGAGGGCACAGGAGGGAAGGCATGACAAGCCCTCTGGCCCCACTGCAGGATGTCCCCACAGTGAGCCTTCTCCCTCTGTGGTGTCACCCACCAGAGCTGGTGTGGGAACTGCTGGGGAACCATCAGTGCCTGAGAGCCACGGGCTGGGCACAGTGGGGTAAGGCTGGGGTTGGGTTGCATGGCATTTGCTGGGCCCACTCACTAATTAACATTCCACTGATTGATTATTTATGGGCCTATTAATTGGGTGGCAGATGGTTAATTAATTGTCAGAGCAGCCAGTGTGCTGGAAGGTTATTTATAGGAGTGACTTTTGACCACTTAAACCCACTTTCTCACCAATTTGCTTCTTGCCTGGTAATGCTGGGGGTAGATGGTATGTGGCCCCTAGTGAGCTGTGTATGAAATGGGGCACATTAGGGTTACAAGCAAGCACTGGGAGGGGTCTGCTTGGGTGGAGGGATGCAGCTGTGCCAGCTATGGGATGCTGGTGAGTGTGCTGGGCTGGGCACCACTTAGGTGGGCCACTTGTAAGCTCTGACCTGTAAGTGCTTCTCATGGCCAGGTACATGCCGCCTTGGATAGGGTGCCTTGGTTTTGCTTTGAAATCCAGTGACAACCACCTGGTTACAAGCAGTGGTGAAGGCAGGGTAGCTCCTGGCTTGCCTAGTGCGGGTGGTCAGGTTAGGCGACTGCAATACTCCCTTCCGGCCTCAGTCACAGGAATTTTTCAAAAGCTGTTGCACGAACACCTGCTGAGTGCAGGGGGGATTCTCCAGCCCCGCTTACCTTCCCCTGAAGGCTGGCAGCTCCTGTGCTACTGAGCTCACTGCTTCTCTGGTGGCTCCAGGAAAAGCCATCAGAGACTCCCAGCTTGTGGGGACAGAGGAATTTGCTTTGCCTCATGAGAAGCAGCTGAATGGCAGAACAAAAAGAGGAATAAATTATTCAAAGGAAAAATAAGATGCCCAGATCAGCCCCATACATTACTGGCAAGGAGCAATTCCTCCAGCAGGATGGCTCAGATCTCTTCGGGAGTGGGATAAGGACTTCGGAGCCCATCAACCCTTGCCGTGCCAGTGCAGCTGCCAGCTGGAGCCAGGAGGGCAGAGGGAGCCCTGCCATCTTAATGCAGCAAATCCTGCTAGCCCCTCGTCTCCTTCTGTCTTTTTGGTTGGTTTGTTGCCTTCTTCACTCCCAATGCAGAGGCACGGGAGCAGCCTGACACCAGTCCTCCCCAATGGTGTAAACACAGGCTAATCCCCTGCCAGGCACAGGCTCCCCTCTGATTCTCTCCCCATACATTGTATTTCTAAGGTGCCTGTTCCTGGTATCTAGGAGCTCTATTTTCACACTCTTCAAGGGCTGTGAATCTGTCAACCAGAACAATCCCTCACTAGATGTAAACTGGTGGCATGACTCAGGAACTAATTAACGGCTATTAGATAACGCAATTAGCACCACAAACTGTCACCCCTCCATGGAGTGTCGCCCCTTCCCTTTGTGTCACAGACACGCACGAGCCATAAACGCAAGTATCTGTTCAGCATCTTCTAACCCTCCCATCTTCTTTGCCCCTCTCCCTTCCTCCTCTCCAGAGGCTGGTTGTGGCTGCACTAACTGCCCAGCCCTGCGTCACATCAGCAGTTTGACGTGATGGAGCTAATCCCATTAAGATTGTTTCACCCTCTTGGCGCTTTTAGGAAGGCGAAGACAAGCAGGGGGCCAGTAGCAGGGCTGAGAGGCCTGGCCAGGCTCCTTCCCATGGTGACGCTGGAGCTGATGTGCCCTGGATGGAGCCCTGTGTGCCCAGCCGGAGTGGGCAGTGGTGTGTGCCTTCCCCCGGTATGCCGCCATGGTGGAGGGGTTCAGCTTCCCTCCCTTCTGGAGTCAGGCAGCTCCTGGAGCCCAGCATGGTGCACCCAGTCAGGAGACGGCAGCCATGGCCACCCCATCCTTGCTGGGGCAGGAGCCCCCTGGGCTTGGGGTCTCTTCAGCTTTGCTGTTCCTCCAAAGGGCTGATTGCACCTATGCAGATCAAAATCCTGTCTCCTCTGGGAGCAGCTCACACTCGGAAGCCTCTGGGAAAGTAATAGTTTATCTAAATCCTGCCCTTCCCCTATGAACAGCATCTTCCCCTGACAGGTGTGTGAACGCAGGGCTTGGTTTCTGGTGGCGATGCTTGCCGAGCGGGCTGGGTGCGTGCGCAGCCCTGCTCATCCCGGACACCTCACTTCAAACCACCTCTGCCCCCCTGCCTCTGCTCCCCCAGTCCTGAGACTGGGGCTGGGATGGATGCAGTGATGGAGCAGGGAGGGGGCAGCTGGCAGTGGCGTGCGGGACAGGGGCCGTGGAGGGGCCCAGGGAGGCTGTGCAGTACAGCGGGCAGAGGCAGGGGACACTGGAGCAGTACAGCTGCTTGCTCTAGGAGCTCATCCCACAGCTTGACGTGCCACCATCACGTAGGCGTGCATAAATACCAGCCTCTCCCGCTGCCTTTGCTGCACTGGTGGGGAGGGTGGCCAGCTCCTGCCATGCAAGGGGCAACAGCGAGGGCAAGAGGGAGTGAGGCCCTCCGTCCCACACAGGTTGAGTGCTTGGTCACTAACTGCACCTGACTGCTCCTGCCGCTATCCAGTGCAGACTTCTTGGGTCATCAGCAGTCCACAACAGGGCTTTCTACTTTGCCATCTGGTGGCGGGCTGCAAGGCACTTTGCAGGAGCTGACAGGTGGGAAGCTTTGCCAGAGTGGCACACGAGGTGTGTGGCAAGGAAATAGCAAGAGCTCTCCCCCGTGCCCTCTCATGTCACTGCAGAGGGGTGGGTAGGACTGGCTTTGCTCTGGAGTTGTCTTCTCACCCAACAGTAGTGGCACCCATGTTCTCTGACAATGATGGGGACCCTGTTGTGCCAAGCACTGCCCAAAAAACATGGACCCCCACCCAAATTGCAACCTAATCTGCGTGGGTCTGTGACTGCTGGTGTGCTTCATGTCTTCATCCACAACATCCAACATAGTGGGTGGGAAGGGAAAGCCTTCCCTGCCTTGAGGACACACTCGCTGGGTGCTGCAGGGGCCACTAAAACTCAGACCAAAAGGTGCTATGGGTCAGGAGCTTGAGGCTCCTCATGGCTTTGATGGAGAGGAGAAAATCAGTTGTAAATCACTGCCAGGAGTCCTAAAGAGGGAGAAGGCTGGTGATGGAGTTTGCTGTAGCTGGCTGGTGAGAGCAGGTCTGGGAGAGCACCCACTGAGCACAGCAGACAAGGCACAGCATGTGCAGGGAGAAAAACCAGCTGATGTTGCAGGTAAGGGGATCAGTCCCAGGAGCTCTTCTGAAGTGTCCTCAGGGCTTTGCTAAGGCTGTGTCACGTCCCTGGCTGCAGTGCAGGCAGGGAGCTGTGGGGCAGAGGAAGATGGAGACAAGGAGAACAATGTGGGATGGGGCGTGGGGGGAGGGAGAGGAGAAATGTACTGCTGGAAGTGCAGGAGGAGTGAGATGGGCATTGGAGGGATGGGTTGGTGAGACTCCAGGGTCTGGAGAGGTCACTTGGTGTCTGGGGACTACACAGTGTCAGAGGCAGTGATGTATCTGGCATGAAAGTGGAGCGGGAGTCACATCAATGGGTCCATCATTGCACTGCAGCTCTCCTGTGTGTTCCCTCGGTCCTCAGACACATCCTGGCTTGCAGGCAGAGCCAGGGCTGCCCGAAGGTTGCGCCTCCACCCAGACCCTGCTGCACAGCCCAGGTGCCCTCAACCCCCATGGGCAGTTGGGGAAACCAGCCTCAGCAGGCTGGAGCTGCTGCTGCGAAAGCAGAGTCCCCCAGGGCAGAGCAAGGCAAGTTCACCCCAAGGGGGGCTGGCAAAGCAGCTCAAAGGCAAATGGCAGGATCTGTCCCCAGTGCCTACGCAGGCATGACACATGGCTTGGTCAGCTGCTCTGAGACCCGGGAAATTCATAACATCCTTGGCCTGCTCCCAGCTCTGGGCTGAGCTGCCTGCCCTGCTCGAGGCAGCGAAGGCAGCGCTGGGCTGTCCTGGCAAGCTCAGGTGGGGTGTCCTGGGCAGAAGAGCAAGCCAGCAGGATGGAGAGAGCAGAAGATGGGGAAAGAAGGCGGGCTGGACTGCTAGGGCACAGCAGAGAACAGCCAGGGTGTGTGAGACAAGGGTGGGCACTGCACACATCTTCTCGCTGGTACATGTCGTTGTGTGTCTTGTGCCATATGTATCTTCACACCTTAACCATTCTCCTTCTCCCTCCTGCCCTCAAACCGGAGATATTGCTTTATTTTTGCCCTTCACTGAGGGCTCATTTTCACAACAGCCGTTCAGGTCCTTCTGCCCGAGGCTGCCACCGCCTCTGTCCCAGGACACCAGTTTCCAGCATGACCTCTGGGTGGCATCCCAGGACACGCGAGGGGGGCTGCGCCGCTCTCCTCCTCCTGGCTTGTGGCCTGTACGAGCGGTTCCGTGGAGTGGGATGAAATAGACTTTTCTTACTTCGGGCAGCTGAGAACACAAGCCTCTGTCAAGGCCGATTACTAATTTATTACAGTTAGAAGGGGACGCTGGTTCATGAACTAAAAGGAAAAAACTGAAACCCTCATTTTAGCAGAGATGAAAGAAAGGTTTCTTTTCAACATTTTCAAATCCTTCCTGGAAGAGCTGGGGTAGATGTCTGGTTGATTGCTAGCTTGTCTGATCAGTTTGATTAGCCATCACAAGAATGGCAGCTAATTCTCCCCATCTCGCCAAAGTGAAGAATTTAAAACTCATTTGAATTGTACTGAAACCAGTCCCCAAACTGCCGTGATTATGTATTTCTAATCCATTTTAAACACTTATCACCTCTCCTTGCATCCCTGGCTGGGTGCCCAGGAGGGATGGCAGCAGAAACCTGTTTTCCTCTCCCTCGGTGCATCCCTTGCGCCTGCATCTTGGTGCAAAGCTGGGAAGTGCCGTTGGGCTTCCTCACCCCATCGGTATTTAGCACATAGTATTTAGCAAAAGGTGTTTCTTTCTTTTCAAAGCACTTTGTTTTCATAGGTCACGTCTCACAGGGTAATGGTACTGAGGTATTTCTCTGTCCCTCACCCACTTGCTTTCCCCTGCGTGTGTTAGACAACCCCAGCCGCTCTTGCAGCTGTAGCCTTGCTAACGCAGGAGCTGCCTTAATGGCTGCATTGGTACCCCAGCTTTAGCATCTCAGCAGCCATGCTTCCATTTTCTCACACCTGCATCTCTTTAAAAAGCAGTTACATTAAAACCTTGGATGTTTGCTGGCAGTAGAAATATCCTACCCTCACCACAAACAAAATGCAAGAGGAGATTTTTTTAAAGACTTTAGAAATACAAACTGATCCCAAAGCCTGCCTAACTCTGTTTTAGGGAGGCGCATGTTAATGGAGTGTTTATATATTTAGTAAAATCAGTTTCAGGAGCCCTAGGTGTTTGGTGCCAGGACCGTTACCCAAGGCAGCTTGCAGAGATGTGCCGTACCAAGCACTCCCGCTGTGCCACACCAGCTCCCATAGGCTACTGGCAGTGCCCGTGGGGCTGGATGGGCAGCCTGGCAGGACCCCCACCCAGCTGGAGCTGCTGGAGAGGTTGCCCTTGCTGGGCTGGTGGGGTCGGGGCTCCCCTAGCACCCAGGATGAGACTGGTGAAGGCCCAGTGGTTTTGGAAGCCCAGCTGATGTAGGAGAGGCAGGTCTGATGGGAAGCTCCTCTGTCGAGCCCACCTCCCCAAGCACCTTTGCTTCTCCTTCCTCTTCCAGCAGATTCACCTTCATCCCAACACATCACTTTTGGTCCATTGATTTTTTTTTTTTTAAACTGCATTCTTCTCTTACCTTGGGGAATTAACCACAGGCATTTTGGTTTGGGTGAAGACAGCTTTTCTGTCTATATTTTTTGCTGCTTTCCATAAATAATTCCACGCAGCAGGCTGAGATGGCTGGTTTCACCCCATATGTCTCCATGGCCAGTGTGGCTGCAGCTGCAGTGTGATGTGGGATGGGTGGAAGGGGCCAGCATCTCCCAGCAGCACTGGCTGATTGCACTCGTGCAACCCCTTCCTTCTCCTGTGCCTGTCAGGGCTGGGCTGTGAGCTGGGCCAAGACAAAGTATCCAGTTTCAGCCTTGTTTGGGTTTTCTGCATCCATCTCCAGGCAGTGTCACCCTTTTGTCAAGGCCACCTCTGTTGGAAAGATTGGTGCCCCTCAGTAAGGGGAACTTGTGGGACTTGCATGGACTCCTTGGGGGCTGTAGCTGTAGGGTAACTTGCTGTTTTCCCTGCCCCAGATTTTGTCTTCCAGAAGGAGCTGTTTGCCGCCAGAGACACAGGTGAGCTGTGCAGGCCATGGCAGGGGCTCTGTGGGGTGCCCTGCCTATGGTTATCACCCTCTTGGGGGGGGTGGGAGGTGCTTTTGGGAGGCCAGCAGGACGTGCCCAGGGCACACCGTAAACCCGCTCTTGTCCTTGGGGCACGGCGCTGGCTCCGTGCCATGTTGTCCTTGCAGCAGGCACTGAGCATCACCGCTCAGCTCCACAGCCCCTTCCTCCTGCAGCCCCTCAGCCTCTCTGCCAGCCCCCCTGGGCATGGGAGGGCTGTGCTCCTGCTGCCAGATGGTCCCTGGCCCTGCAGAGAAGGGACCATTGCACCCCCCAGCCCTGTCGCTGCTCCTGTCCCTTAGGCTCTGTGGGTCTCCATTGCTAAATGAGGACACAAAAAGTGCCTTCACAGAGCTCCTGGGGGGAGGCTGTAGTGGCAGAGTGAGAGTTTAAAGCACTACCCAAGAGCAGCTCTGGCCTGGGAAACTGAGGAGGCAGCAGATGCTGCCAGCACGGGCCTGTAGACATGATATTTTCCCTTTCTGTCCCCGCTCCCCTTGCAGACCCCATGCACAACCTCTCTGCTCAGCCCTGGCAAGCAAAGATGGCCAACCTGACCTACGACAACTTCACCCTGGGCAACCGCTCCGAGGTGGCCATCCAGCCTCCCACCAACTACAAAACAGTGGAGCTGGTTTTCATCGCCACAGTCACCGGCTCACTCAGCCTCGTCACTGTGGTGGGAAATATCCTGGTGATGCTGTCCATCAAGGTGAACCGCCAGCTCCAGACTGTCAACAACTACTTCCTCTTCAGCCTGGCCTGCGCAGATCTCATCATTGGGGTCTTCTCCATGAACCTCTACACGGTCTACATCATCAAAGGCTACTGGCCACTGGGGGCTGTGGTGTGTGACCTGTGGCTGGCTCTGGACTACGTGGTGAGCAATGCCTCTGTCATGAACTTGCTCATCATCAGCTTTGATCGGTACTTCTGTGTCACCAAGCCCCTGACGTACCCAGCCAGGAGGACCACCAAGATGGCAGGCCTAATGATTGCAGCCGCATGGATATTGTCCTTCATTCTCTGGGCCCCTGCCATCTTATTCTGGCAGTTCATTGTGGGCAAGAGGACAGTACCTGAGAGGGAATGCTACATCCAGTTCCTCTCCAACCCAGCAGTGACCTTCGGCACAGCCATCGCTGCTTTCTACCTGCCCGTGGTCATCATGACGGTGCTGTACATCCACATCTCCCTGGCCAGCAGGAGCAGGGTGAGGAGGCACAAACCTGAAAGCAGGAAAGAGAGGAAAGGCAAGTCCATCAGCTTCTTCAAGGGCCCCTTGGTCAAACAGAACAACAACAACTCTCCCAAGAAGGCCATGGAGGTGAAGCAGGAGGTGAGGAATGGGAAAGTGGATGACCAGCCCTCAGCGCAGACGGAGGCCACTGGCCATCAGGAGGAGAAGGAGACCTCCAACGAGTCCAGCACAGTCAGCATGACCCAGACCACAAAAGACAAACCCACAGCAGAAATCTTGCCAGCAGGGCAAGGACAGAGCCCGTCCCACCCTCGGGTGAACCCATCTTCCAAATGGTCCAAGATTAAGATCGTCACCAAGCAGACTGGGACCGAATGCGTCACCGCCATTGAGATTGTCCCAGCCAAGGCAGGAGCCTCTGACCATAACTCCCTGGCCAACAGCCGCCCGGTCAACGTTGCCAGGAAGTTTGCCAGCATTGCCAGGAGCCAAGTACGGAAGAAGCGCCAGATGGCAGCCCGAGAGAAGAAAGTCACCCGGACCATATTTGCTATCCTGCTGGCCTTCATACTCACATGGACTCCATACAACGTGATGGTCCTCATCAACACCTTCTGCGAGACCTGCGTACCTGAAACAGTGTGGTCCATCGGCTACTGGCTCTGCTATGTCAACAGCACCATCAACCCAGCCTGCTATGCCCTCTGCAATGCCACTTTCAAGAAAACTTTCAAGCACCTTCTCATGTGCCAGTACAGGAACATTGGCACAGCCAGATAAATTGGCACTCAGGGACCACTTCAGCAACGTTACTGAAGCCCTTCCCTTTGCCTCCTTTGCTGGGGGGGAAGTCCTCTGCTCCCCACTCATAACAGTGCAGACTGTGCAGTGATGGCAGATGATGCCCTTCATCCAACGCTGACAAAGGTCCAAGGCACCTCTGAGCTGCAGCTCCTTCCAGTCACCCTGGGCCTGGGGACTAGCTTGGGGGAGCCAGTGAGAAAGCTAGAGGCAAGAGCTGTAGTCACCAGGAACCCTCCCCATCTCCCTGCTCTTTAGAGGTTGGCCAAATGTCATCAGTGTTTGTCATAAGACTGGATGGCTCTTCTCCCCCTGGCTGATCATCTCCAGGGCATCAGAGCTTGTCTGCATGCAGGCAGCCTGCTGCTGGATGCTTTCAATAGACTTTCAAACCTTTTATTACCAAAAAAATGAAAAGAAACTTGAGCCAAACACTTGTCAGCCGTTTTGGACCAGGCTGGCTCAGGCATGCCCATGGGATGTCCTGCTGGCCCCCTCCCAATGCGGTCAAGATTGTGCCCCAGCAGATGTGGCAAGCTCCTGCCTTTCCCTTGAGAGATGCCATCATACACCCTCACCTAGAGACCTGGGGAGGAATTTTTCGCTGGACTTCAGCTCCGCTCTCCCCTTTCTGCCCTCGGCCAGCAATCAGCTGGACAGACAGACAAACCAAGCATCTCACTTCTGGTTGAGGAGTGTGAAACCCAGTTGCCTCCTACTGCAATGGAAACTAAAACTGCAAAGAGAAGCAGTGGTGTGGTGCAGGACTTCTCTCCAAGGCCCCGGGGAAATGTGGCCCCTGAGAAGTGGGCAGCAGCAACAGTGACAATAACTGTTCTTAGGAGGGATGGGGGGAGCTGGAGGTCTTGAAGAGGATTGGGAAGAGGGTTTGAAATGTGGCCAATGTTCCCTGTGTCTCATCTGGGCCATGAGGAGGCCCCCGTTCTCTCCATGGTGGGTGTGGGAGGTCTGATGGGGGTGGGAGTGGATGGTGGTGGTCCCCAGCCCCACTCCTGTGCTGGGTGCAGGGGGACACCCCAGGAGGCCAAAGGAGCCGGCTGCTGAGCTTTGTAAATGGACGTAATCCTGCCGTCGGTGTTGTGATGGAGCCCTCAGCATGTGGGCTTCAGCCAGCGTCTCCAGCCCCCTCCCAGCCCGCCTGTGTGCCCAGCCCAGCCCACCCCGGGGCTGCTCCTCAGCCTCTCCAAAAGCCAGGTCTCTGCAAGCCTTGGCAGGCAAGGCCAGACGCAGCCAAGGGGTGGGATGGAGGCACACGGGCACTGGAAAGCTATGTTTCCATATGCCCTTCCTGTCTCCATGCTGGAGTGAAGCTGTGCAACCTGGAGAAAGGCTGCCCCAGCCCAGGTGGGGACCCCCCCGCCGCTGTCTTTATGATAATTCACGTAGCGGTGCCCAAAATGCCTGGCGGGCNTTTTTTTTTTTTTTTTTTTTTTAAACTGCTACAACCACAGCCCAACCCACCCTGAGACAAATAAAGACCTCGGGCCAGAAACCAATGGCTGTGGTGTGAAGAGCGAGTAAGTCATCACCCCATCACTCCTTCCCAGCGTCACCCACTGGTGACATCCTGCAGCATGCGGGTGGCAGCCCCATTCCCCCTTCTGAGAGCGAGGGGGGCAGCTCAAAGTACTGCTGAGAAGAGGCCGTGAGGTCCGACCCATGCGCCTTCTCCAGGACCATGTGTGTGTGGCACTCAGGCCACTGATGCCAGCCACAGGGTGACTTCACTGCTGGTCCCGCTGGAGCCGGCAAAGCTGGGGTTTGCCGGAGCTTCCAGCACCTTGTGGAGATAAGAGGTGGGCTCAGAGTATTTTTTTTTTAAAGATTTTTATTGGAAAAGAAAACCAACCCCATTTTCCAAAAGAAGTGAGAGGTCCCACCCAGCACCATGTCGGTGCATCAAAGGCAGAGGGGCTGCGGCCCCAGCACCAACACGTCATTTGAAGAGGGGATGTGGTGGTCCCCAGGCGCGGTGGTTTGTTTTCCCTGGCTGCTGCGGGAAACTCCTGCTTTGACTGAAGGGAGGCTGGGAGAAGCACCCCCGAGCTGAAAGCAGTCCTCATACGGGTAAGGGCCGTGAGTGATGGGGCTACTCGAGTGTTCAACAGCCAGCCCTTCCCTCTGGCACCGGTACCCAGCAGAGGAGTGGGCTCAGAGTATGGCTTGCCAAAGGATGTGCCAAAGGCAACTCATTTGTGCTAGAGAGTGGAAAAATGTGTGTTCCCGTCCCAGCTCTCCAGGCACATCCCAGCAAACCCCAACAGCAGCCAAGAGGAGGTGAGCAGGATGCACTGGCAGGGGCAATGGGGAGGGCAGCAGCCCCTCCTGCGGGGTGGGTGGGTTTGCTCTCTACAACACTAGCGATTAAAACAAGGCATCTCAGTGAAAGAGGAGGTCATGGAAAGGAAGAAGAAGAGGAGGAGGAAGACTGGAGCACGGGCTGACTGCAGCGGGCTTCCAGCCCCGTGGGCACTGTGTCAAGAGGCTGATGAGGATGCTGGCTTCCCACTCTAGTCCTTCCCCTTGCCTTTCTTTGCTGTATCCAAGAAGCATAGGAGATAAGAGTTAGTGTGTCCACCAGCAGAAGCCCAATCCCCCAGGTGCTGCCGTGGCAGGAACGTGGCCAGCACAGCCAGCTTGGCAGGGCGCAGGGGCCGCACCCCTGCAGGCAGCCTCCCCCCATCATGCAAAGCCGTGCTTTGCACCAGCCCCACTGGGGAGAAGGAGAAACCACCATCCCACCAAAGCTGGCAGTGACTTGAGGGCTGTTGCATGTTCTAATGCAGAGGGAAAAGCATCCTAGGTGATCCCCCACATCCCCAGCAAAGCCCAACCCCAAGGGGCCAAACTACCCCGGAGAGCCCCCACCCATGGTCCCAGCAGGACCCTTCTGGGGACAGAAGCGGTAAGGACTGACCTTTGGACTTCGACTTGATCTTGGAAGAGCAGGGTTTGGTCACATAGACAATTTCCTCGCACTGGGCATTGTACAGGGCTTTCTTAAGGATGCCGGAGCGAGTCTTCACACCTGTCTGAGCACTACATCCCCCCCAGCTCTCAAATTTGTACTTGCAGTCAGCTGCAAAAAAGGTGATTGGCGTCAGAGCCAGGCAAGACCCAGTGCGGCCACCAGCCCCAGCCACCCAGCCCAGGGTGCTCCCCAGTCACTCTACCACCATGCACCCACCTCCAAACTTCTTCTTCCAGTTGCAGGGGATTTTGCACTTGAGCTTCTTACTCTCGTCTTTGCAAGTTCCCTCACGGTAGCCCAGGCCACAGTCCTTGCTGTTGGGGACGCAGGGTCCCCAGCGCCAGTCCTCACACTCAGAGCCGTCCTTCTTCACCTTCTCTGCAAGGGAAGGGGGAGCAGGTGCTCATTTCAGGAACACGGGAGCACACCCTGGGCTGCTCACCGGCCCCACTCTCACCTTTTTTGTTCTTGCCAGCCTCGGTGGTGGCAGCCAGCAGGATCAGCGCCAGGAGGAGGAGGAGGCCCTGGACCTGCATCCTGCCTGGGGAGAAGGAAGAGGGTGAGGTGCGTGAGGGGTCAGGGCATGATGTGGCAGCGAGGAGGGGACACGGTGGGCTGGGGGCAGCCTGCCTAGGTGTGAGATGGCAGCTGCCTTCATTGCACACAGGTACCTGTGTGTGTGTGCACCCCCACACCCTGCTTGTTGCCACCCATCAGACCGTGTGTATTAATTGCAACAGGAAGGTTAACTGTGCATCTCAGCAATTGTGTCCGGCCAGAGAGCTGTTGGGCTGGGAGCTCATTCCCATCCCTGCAGCCCCTCACTGCCCTGCATGCGGATGATGGTCTCTGCAGGGATCCCCACACCCCCTGAAGCAGCCGGGGAAGGCCCTGTGGTCGGCTGTACCCAGCACCAGGCTGCACCAGTGCCTGTGCTGCTCCTGCCCCCACAAAAGCAAAGCAGCCCCCACCTGCATGCTGGCAGTAGGGGTCTTGCTCCCCAGTCCCTACCCCCCTGTACTTCTCTGTGGTTCCTTTATCCAGCAGTCAGCTGCCCCACACGAATGAGCCCCAGAGCCAGAGGAGTGCAGCTGCCATGGTACCTTTTTCCAGCTCCAGAGGAATCCAGGGAGGGAAGAAAAAAGTCCAGCAAAACCAAAGCTGCTGACATGAGGGGTCTGAGAACTAAACCAGTGGATTAAACACTAAAAACAAAGTCCCCACAGTGTAGGAGCTCATTGGAGAGATGGCACAGGAGAGCTGCACCCACTGCTGGTGCTGCAGCCACCACAACAGCACTGGTGCATGCAGGATGGGGGCTGCATGCACGTGCCTGGGAGCAGGTCAGGGATGAGGGTGCATGCACACAAGGTGCAGCTCCTGGGGCCCTGCCTACCCCACCACGGAGGGCTTGGATGGTTTCCCTTTGGCTGCCACCACGAGCCCCCGCAAAACACTGCAGCCAACACTGGGGTCCCAGCTCCAGCTCCCAGCAGGAGTGCAGCTGTGCAAAGCTGGTGTCTCAAGTCTGGTGGCCCCTTCTCTAGTTCCCCGGTGCCCTGCTCTTTAGGACGACACCTATATCTGTGTGGCAGCAGCTAGCCAGCAAATACATTGCACCTGCCCTGGCTCCATGATGGGCTTGGCAGGAGTGGGTCGGAGAGGTCAGGATGCACAGCACGTCCCAGGGGAAAGCAGTGCAGGGAAGAGCCCAGGGTCAGCATTTGCTCCCTGCCCCCAGGCTCCGCAGGCAGCATGCTGGAGAGAGCAGCTCCCCGCATTATTCAGGCTCCAGTGCATTCACCTTTCATGCATCCATTGCCGCGAAGCTGCCGGCTTCGCTCTGTATTGAACTGTCAGAAGGAATTACACAGCCCGGCTGGCTGAAGGCGCAGGCGAGGGGGTGAGAGCTGCCTGCCCCCTCGCCCAGCCCAGCTAGGAGCCAGCCTACTGAGCAAGACATAGCCAGCCCCGTTCTCACAAGGGGACAAGGGCTCAGCCCAGATGGGTGGATTAGAGATGGCAAGGTTAGGGCTGAGCTGAGTTGCTGGCACTCCTGCCCCACTTTCTGAAACAGCTGGGCTGGGACAGCACCTGGCATGTGGAATATTCACAGCATTCCCCTGATTTTGGGTGCTCTGTAAACTTCATCCATCCTTTGCTCCAGAGTGTTTCCCTGTGCTCCTGCACTCACCTCCCAGCCCAGCACCTTCCAGCTCAGCTCTTGGAGACGTGGTGTCTGAGTGCCCAGGCAGACAGCCTCCCGCTGCTGTGCTCACCCCTGCCTCACCTGGGGGCACGGGCACCCTCTACTCCCCATGGCATAGGTACCACGGGGCTCTGCCCATGTGTACACAGAGATGGGAGAGGGGGCTCCAATAGGCAGCACAGCTGCAGCCCCAGGGACTCCTGGATCAACTCCCAGCTTCTGCCCAGCACATCATGCCCCCCACACAAGGTCTGCAGGGACCTCATCCTAAAACATTCATAAGGGAAAGGGAGTGCAGTTTTCCAAACAATCTGACCCCTTCTTTGTCCCCCTATCCACCAGTCAAACAAGAGCTGGCCTCGGTCAGGCTGCCAGTGCCTTCCGGCGTGTTCGCACAGCCCAGCTCCTCCCACACCCCTGCAGGGCCCTGGCTCCTCTCCTGCTCAGATCCCCACTGGCTCTCACACGGTCTCTCCCACAAATGGGCTGCACAAGTGGGGCAGCCTGGAGTCTGGCCACACCATGGCAGTCCCCATTTTCCCTTCCTCTCCCTCCTCTATCTGCTCTGGGTTTAGCTAACCTAGGGTCAGCTCCATAAAAAATCACCAGGTGATGCTGAAGCAAAGCACAAGTACCCACCACAGTGATGGACCCCTCTCTGGATCCCTCAGGGACAGGCAATGCCATCAGCGAGTGCTCCTCCTAGCAAGCACCACACCAGCTCCTGTCCCCCCTCTGCCACCCCAATGGTCTCCCGGGGAGCGGGGCGGCTGCCGGGCTCTCAGCCTCCTCACAGCCCCTCTTCCAGCAGCGGGACCTCTCGGCTCAGCTCAAGTTGCAGTTGGCTCCTGCAGAGGTGGGCACAGGACCGCTGCCCTCCCTCCGCGGGCTGAGCTGTTCCCCAGCCTCGGGGGCCCAGAACTTGGGGATCCCATGGCTTGGGGTGCCCAGCACCCCACCAGCGGGAACTTCCCTGTGGCCAGGAGAGGCGGCTGAGATTTTCCCCATTAGCCAAGGCTCTATCATGACCAGGGGGGCTCTGCTGGAGATACTGGATGGGAGCAGAGCGAGGAAAAGTTGCTACAAGGGGAAAGGCTTTGCTCTGCGTTCTGCCTATGCGTTGTAAGGCAGAGAGGAGAGCAGGCAGCGCCCTCCAACGCTGCTAACCCTCTGCTCCCCCCCAGGGCAGACGCTGTGCCGTGACCCCCGGTACAGCCCCCTCCCCTCCGGCCGGCCTCCCCCTGGCCCCCGCAGAGGCTGGCGGTGGCTGGGTCGCGCTCCAAAGCAGTTCCCCGGGCTCTGGCCGGGGCATCTCCCACCACCTGAGCCCTCCCCGACCCGGTGTGGGGTGTCCACCAAGGCGGGGGGGGCTAGGATCCCGGGCCACTGCCTCAACCCCTGTCTGCTCTCCCGGAGCCCTGCTTTCCTCCGAAACCCCCTCCTCCTGCACCTTCAGCCCTCCAAGAGCTTTCCTGGTTCCCCGCAGGCGAGCCCGCCGGGACCCCGGCTCCAGTCGCCCTTCTGCGGCTCCTCCTCAGCCAGGGCCATGTCCCCCACGCCGGCAAAGCCCCTTCCCCCGCCGGAGAGCGGCGAGAGAGTGTAGATCCCCACGGAAGAGAGCTGAAGGTCGCCACTCGCCTTGCCGGAGGCGCCCATCCCCGTGGCGTCGGGCGGGCGGCGCGGTCGTCCGCGGGGTTTGGGGGAGCGGTCCGGCCCCGAGCACCGGGGGTGCCCCACTCACCTGCGGTGCGGTGCGCGGAGCGGCGCGGAGGGGTGCGGAGCTGCTGCCTTTGTGTAGCGGCCGCGTGCGGAGCCCCCGCGCAGCGCACAGCGGCCCCTGACGTCGGGCTCGGCTGGCAGCAAAAGGTGGGTTTTTAGCCCAAAACTTTTCGCAAGCTCCTCCTCTGCCCCCCGGCCAGGCACAAAGGCAGGCCGGCCGGCAGAGGGGCGGCCCCGGGGGGCAGGCTGGCCCCCCCGGCGGGCGGGGAGGGGGGCGCTGGGCCGGCGGCGGGCCCTGCTGAGGCGGGGAGGGTGCGGGGCTGCCCGGCACGGGGCAGTGGGGCCCCAGTGGGGCCCGTCCCGTGCGCCCCTACCCCGGGCAGGGTGCCTCACCTTCCTCTGGGCTCTGCAGCGCGGTACAACGAAGCCGTGGGGGTTCAGCTGAGTGCACGCCCCAGCATCCCAGAGTAGCTGGAGGGGTGCAAGCTGCACAGTCAGGCAGGGACAGGGCTCCTCTGGAGCCCGCCACCCTGAGACCCATTGGAAGATGGCCTCTGGGGCACCCCTGGGGCTAGATGGAGTGAAGACAACCCACCCCATGTCTCCACCAGCTCCATGGATGCCTCCTTCTCCATCAAGGCCACTGACATTGATGGATTGACCTTTCATGGTCTCTGCCCATCTTATCCTTCCCTGCTTGCTCTGTGCCTCATGGAAGGCTATGGGGAAGGGGTACCTGAAGAAGCACATTCACTTTCATGCTGACCCAGGCCTCTCCCCTGCTCCATCCCTTGAGACCTGCCAGTCCCCAGCTCAGACACGCTATAGCCCTTCTCCTTGGACCAACCAGCAATATGAAATCAGACTGATGGCGGGGGACTAAAGGACCTTGCAGACCTGACTGCTCCCTTTCCCCTTGTCTACCCCCTTTACTCAGGAGGTGAGAAGAGGCAGGGGCAAAGTCAACTCTTCTGGAGTTACCAGCCAGAAAGGCAAGTGTCATGCCAAAAGAATGGGGCTGTGGTGGGGAACGGAGCCATTTTTCCACCCCTTACCCTGGAAGAAGGCTGCCAAGCGCAAGGCCGCCACAGGTGGGGTTGTTGGAGGTTGGATTTTATGAGCTGCTTCACAACAAGGAATCGCTTTCGGAGAGATTCCCGCATTTAACTCACACCCTGCCAGCAGTTCGCTGAACATCTGCAAAGGTTTAGAGGAGCGCTGGCAACTGTGGGAGCAAGTCATCTCCCCCGCCTGCTGCACACACAGCAATAGGTGCTGCTCTGGGTGGTAAGGGGTCTGGATGTGCCAGGCTGTACCTTTGAGCACAGGGTGCAGAAATGGGTCCTGACAACTGGACAGGTGGCAAAGCTGATAGTCCCCCCAGCCCTGCATCACTGGGCCTTTAAACCAAAGCTGAAGAAAGCTGCAGAGACAAACTTCACAGTCAAAAAGAAGAGCAAGGGCCTAAGTGTGCTGCTTTGGGCTGGGGTTCAGTGGCATCAGGTTTGCAAGTCTGAGTTATGAGGCTGTGATGAGCAAACCAGGGCCTGGTGGAGCTGCGAAAGAGCTGGGTATGCGACAAGCCCTGCTGCTTTTGTTCAACTGTCTCTGTCTGGGAGCCAGAGACCCCACTGGGGTCCCCAGGGCAGAGCAGCCCAAGGTACGGCAAAGCCCTGTGCACATTTTCGCTCTTTCCTCTGTTTCCAGCCATTCTCATTTCCCCCGCTGCTTTCTTGGCCTGGGGACCAGGCGACAGGTGCTGGGCATGTGAGAGAGCAGAGATGCACTGGTGCACGTCACTCCCAGCAGCGCCTGTGCTTGGTCCCTTCAGGCCTCTTCTGAGGGATGCAGGGGGAGAATGGCTCCTTCCTCAGCTCAAACAGGCAACAGGAGACTGTGTTTGCAGAAAGGGGCCTCATACCAAGGGAAGGAGGGAAGAGAAGGGAGCATGACCAGCCCAGGTGCGTTTCCCTGCAATTGCTTAACTTGAGCTTTTTACGTCTGAAAATGTCACAAGATAATTCATGGCATGTCAGCTCCGCGTTTTCCATCTCCAGCCGAAGCCTGGTCCTTGGGGCACTGTTACTGCACAGCGCAGTGGTGCCAGTGCGGGGACGCAGCTGTGCATGGGGAGGGGGGATGACACACGGCACGTTTTCCTTGTTCAGACTTGCAGAAGGGGGCGTGTGGCAGGTAATCATCAACATGGCCAACCGCTGTCACCCCAGCTCTGCTGAGCTGGGGCACAGCCTTCCCCAGCCTCCATGCATGCCTCCCAAGCATACACCCCCGGATGTGTTTCTGTCCCATGGGAGGCCAGACAGACCTCTGGACCCCCAGCACCTGGCTGCAAAGGAGAAACCGGGGATGCTGAGGCCCTTCAGAGAGAAGGGCAGGGCTCTCTCCCAAAGGTAGAGTGCCCCTCATCACAGCAATTGCATTTGGGAACGCTTCTCTCCTCCACCATAAATTTGACACCGGGGCAGCTGGAGAACTCTCATTGCCATGGTTACTGACGGTGCTCTTCACTGAGACATGGGCCAAGCGCCAACGTGCTGGGGTCTGGGCATTGAAGTGGAGCGGGCCCCCTCCTCCCCGTCACACGTCTGCCTGGTCCCTGGGCAGCGGCCCAGGGAGGCCAGGACAATTTGGTGTGCCTTACACCCACTACAGACCCCCACTGTTAACTCTGGGCAGGAGCTGAAAGACTGAAGGCGATGAAAGGGAGGTGGGGGGTGGAAGGGACAACACAGCCGGGGAAGGAGGCTGCTGCTCCGGGCAGAGAGGGGGCGGCAGGAGTGACAGGCAGACTGCCAAGCTGCCCTCAGGAATCCGAGTTTCAGCTCCCCATCACCCACCGTGTCCATCTCCAGCTCACTCACCAGCACGCCGTCAGCCAGAGCGATTACCTCCCTTTTGCAAAGGAAACTCTGCAGGAGAGGTGGTGTTGGCCACAGTCATCCTTACAAGTCCAGGGCTGGAAGCAGAAGCGTCCCTAATCCCCTGCTTTTGTAATCAGAGAGCAGTCCTCCCGACAGACGGAGATAATCCCAGCCCTTGATGCTGCAAGCCCAGTGCTCAGCACTGGAAGCAGGACCCCAATGCTCCCCTCTGGAGCTGGGAATGAACAGGAAAAGGCCCCGAGCAGGCTCATCCCACACAGAGCAGCGTGGCTGGGGACAGCTCATCACAAGAAGGGCCGACAGAAACGTTATGAAATCTGGAGGCTGAATGCTGCTGTCATACCCATTGAAAGCCGTGTGGCTGCAAAGGGCATGGCAGGACTGATGCTGGAGCTGCCGCCTCCTGCCCCAGAGGGGAACAGGAGCAGGGCGGGAGCAGCAGGCTGCCAGCCCCTGATGCACACTTCCAAGCCCTTCTGGATCCCGTGGGACAGCAGTGCGGTTTCTCCCTGGTTCCATGTTACACCAAATATTGATGTATGCCACAGAGTCAGGGAGAAGGTCCCTCAGGACAAAGTATCCAGCAGCTGTCCCCAGAAGGATGCTGTACAGGGAAGTGGGCAAGGACCTGGCCCAGCAGAGAACTCCCCAGAGCATCCCCAAATTAGGTCAGGGGCAGAAGCCTTGGAGTACAACCTCGAGGGGTGGCACTTGTGCAGTGGCCACCGTATTCTCATGGATACAGCTGGAGACAGGAACTAAAACATCCATCTCTTTATTTCAATGGCAAGAAACAACAACATCCAAACAGTCCAAGTCAAAAAGCAATGGGAACACAGGCTCATGCCAGGCCCTCAGCCTGCTGGAGCCAACACCCTCACAGAGTTACAAAAATACATTCCTACCACAGCGTCTAGGAAACACAGATTCGGGTATTGCACAGAACCCCTGCCCTCCATGGGCAGGGCGACCAACATCCCCTCCGCCGAAATACAAGCTGGGCTTGGAATTGCACAGCAACTCAGCTCACGCGTGCACGGAGGGGCCAGGCAGGGAGGGGGACAGTGTGTCTCTCAGCTACCTGTACAAGAACTATATGGGAAGATAAAAAATGGGGAAGAAAGGGGGAAGCTGGGGCTGTAAATGCCTCCAGGCCAGGCTGGATGTCCTAGCTGGGGGGGCAGTGGTTTGCACCTTTGAGAAGAAGACAGTGCCTTGTCTGTTGGTGGCCAGCGAGCAGTGCCAATGGGAACTCCAGGCACTGCTGGAGCATCCCAGCTCTGAATGTGCCAGGATGCTATTGTTATTAATGACTACTACTGCCACTGGGTCCTGGCATTCTGCATTGCCCTGTGCCTCTGCTCCCCACCACAGCATCCCCTGTCCCAGGGAACTCTAACCCCTGGTCAAAAAGCCTGAAGGGTATTCCGGTTCCCTGAGGCATCCTCATATCTACTTTTTGGTATTGGTTTTAGGAGAGATCCGAACAGTGCCATCCAGCACTACCCAGCGGGCACAGCTGGGCGTGAGGGCAGGTGAGACCGCACAGATCCCACGTGGCAGCACCACCCTCTCCTGAGGCCCAAGCTGTGAGCAGCAACCCTCTTCGCAACCGCTGCCTACCCGAAGATGCTGAGCAGGTCTGCAATGCCCAGAGCCATCCACTCTCCTCTTCTGCTGGTACCTCCTGGTCCCAGAGACTGTCAGTGCTGCAAAAGCGTTGCTGAAGGGCTGGCCTGATGCCACTGCGGATGCTTAGCACCCACAGAATCCATGGGAGATGAGTCATGGTCTCTCGTGCCCCCTGGCAGGTGGTAGGTGAAATGCCATCCCACTGCAGGTGTGACTTGGGGCTGGGAGCCCTGATGCTTCCTATGCATCCAAATCCCTCTTTCTGCTAAAACTGGAGAGGGTGAGCTGGCGGCCTGCCCAGGGAACTTGGGTCTGCCCTCGGTGAGCTCCCAAGTTTTTTCTGCAAAGCCCTGCATCCCGTTTGGGGGATGGCAGGAGCTGGACTCAGAGGATGCATGTTGACAGGTTGGGGGGCACGAGGGGAATCCCTGAGAGCAGCACTGACCCCAGCACTGCCCCTCCAGCCCAGTGCAACATCTAGCATCGGGGGTGGGGCTGAAGCAGGGAGGGAAGCCGGATCCAAGTCAGCATTTGGAAAACATATAACAGGCTCCAGCACTGCCCCTGCCCAGGCCAAGCACAGCTCTCCACCACGGCTACGTGCTGCAGCAGGCTCACAAAGAGATGCCCAGCCAACACCGGGTGCGCAGGCTGCCCTGCCCAGCCCTGGTGCTGCCGAGGAAGGGTGGTGGGAGGGCTCAGTGGCCTTCCTTCCTGACACCCCTGACTGGCCGAGGGCTAAAGGCAACTGGGAGGGCAGCAGCTGCCCTGCTTCCAGCTGCGCCAGCCCCATGTTCTGAGGGAAGGCGGGGTGTGCCAGGGACGTCCCTCCCACTGCAGAAGGCCCTGGCAGGGCAACACAGGGACCTGGGGCAGCCCTAAACCAACAGGGGGGAGGAGGAGGCAGGGGCAGTAAGTCCTGGTGCTCCCCTTGGGACAAAGTCTGAGGCTCACAGCCTCTGCTGTGTGCCTGCACAACCTGTGCCTCCCGCGGCTGTGCCAGACAGGAGGAACAGGACACAAAGCTAGCCAGGCATCTAGAGGAGGGGCACTGCCAGCAGGGAGAGGTGGCGAGCAACGATATCCCACAAGGATCATAGTTAGGAGCCTGCAGAGGGGGTACTGGCATCACTCCAGTGCACACAGGTGACTGGGGGCTTCAGCCTGGTCTGCCCCAACAGAGCTGCAGGATGGAGCCCATCCAGGGCAGGAAACACGGTAGATGAGGGGCAAAAGAGGGGACACACAAAGAACCAGGCTTCAAGTCCTAAATATCCACTGTCCTCATAAACAGAGTCTCAGCCCAGCCTGGGGTAGAGCTCTGCTCTCTCCATCTGCTCCGGGGACCAGGTTGACATCTAGGGAGGGCTGGGCCAGACTCACAGCTCTGCCCGTTGCCATCATCCTCTTCTCCACCTGCCTGAGCTGGCTTGGGCTAAGGCACACCGAGCACTACACAGCTGTCTCTTGGTCCTCCCGCTGGATCATCTGGTAGTGCTGTCGGTTCTCGAGGTAGGCAGCTAAGTCGGGGTCGTTGGCTTTCTCAGCACGGTGCTTGGGGGTGTCTCCCTGCACAGGGGAGGCAAAAGATGTCAGAGCGCCGAGCACTGCCTGAACGCTGCCTTGGCACCCAAAGGTGCCCCCGTGCCCCTAACGAAAGGGTGGCTGCACCTGGGTCCAGCAGAGCCTGCAGCCGAGCCCCGAGGCAGGCGGTAGCCAAACGCCCAGGTGCTGGCCACAGAGCAAAAGCATGGTGCTGAGGAGCCCAGCTTTGCTGCGGGGCTGGAAGCTGTCCCCTGAAGTGCCATTGGTCCAGGACAGAGACCATCCCTGACCGTCACCAGCCCTCCGGGAGGAGACAAAGGTTGGTTCCTGTGACCTGCTCTTCCCCAGCGCTGCAGAGGCAGGCAAGAGAGGGTGAGGAATGTCTGGGGAATGCCCGGGAATACCAACCCCCCTTCCCCCTCGCAGCCTGGCTAGCGCTCCTGCTCCCGGAGGAGGATCACATTTCACCAGCTTATTGCAGCCATCTGGACTGTGTCCACTAATGAACTCCTGCACTCCATAAAAAGCAAATCTGTTAACAGCTCCCAGCTCCATCTCCTCTCTCCATCCCCCCCTCCTCCCTGCTCCTCGCTTCTCTTTGCCAAGCGCCCAGGCTCTGCCATGCTGCTGAGAAAGACCACGGAAACCTGGCGCTCTGCAGCTGCCATTGAAAACCAGCCCCAGACGGATGCCCGGCCCGCCTGGCTGGTCCCCTGGTGCACAGCAGGGCACGGGCAGCTGTGGCAGGGTGCCGGGGCCTCCAGGGTGACCCACAGCCATATTTCTGCAGCAGGAACAATGGTCAGACACGCAGAGCCTCTGCCAGGCCTGGATGTGGCTGTGGACAAAAGCCCACCCCTGCACGGGTGTGGAGAGGTGCGATGCACACAAGAAACCCCCTCTTTCACACACGCAGCTCAAGACTGGGCATGCCCCACTGTCTCACACACATCCCTATGCATACACACATCCCTGTGCATTCACACAGGTAGGGGGATGGAGACCACTCTCGGTGCCGGCTTTCCTTGGGGGCCTCCTCTCCAGAGCCCCTCAGTGCAAGGGCTCATTTAAACAGAGCAGGGGAAAACGAGAGGAGGAATTGAGTTTCTTTCCCGTCCCCCTGCGGAAGCCTTGCTGCAAGGCTGCCTGCTTACAGCCTGAAACCGGAGCTGCCAGGGCCCCCTGCCCAGCCGTGCCTCGGCACGCCAGCCGATAAGGCTCAGCCTCGCTCACCGCTGCGGGGTGCGGGATCAGCCCACTCCGAACTCGTGCTACAGGTCTGACACTAGGCTGGTTCCTGCCCGTGCAGGCCGGCTGTGACCTGGAGCCCGGGTGAGGTCAGTGCAGCGGCACAGGGGTGTCCCCAAGCAGCTACAAACCTGGACATGCATTTGCACAGGCACATGCAAGCCCAGCTCCCCAGAGAAGCCGTCATGCCTGAGCAGGGCTGCCTTTTGTGCTGGCAGGCTGGGGGCTGCTCCTCTCCTTCAGGCAGATGAGGGGTTGGGGGCAGAGAGGGGCCGTGCCCCCTTGCCTCTGGCAGCTGAGTCTCCAGCCAGGCCAGCCCCGCTCTGGGCGCTGTGCGAGGCCCAAGCCTTGGCCAGGACCATGGAGGAGTGATGGGTTTCGGAGACCACCTGTACAGAATCTCCCTGGTAGCTGGCTAGGGGGCTGTGTGTTGTCTAAGGTGGCCCCCAAGCTCCAGTGGCCCCAGCAAGTTTGCACCCCCCATCTGGGCTACCACCCTGTATTCCAGACTCAGAGATTGCACTTTCTTGACTTGTTATTACATCTCCCCTGTTACAGCCCATTGCTATGACCCCCCACCAGATGGATGTGACCATGTCCCCTCTGCCGCCCACCAGCCCCACGAACCTTCTGCACCAAAACACAGCCTTAAGCTCCCTTCCTGTGACTCCTCTGCCAGGGCTGGCACAACTCCCTGGCACCAATGCATATCTCAATTAATTCAGCATGTGAAGAAAAGGGCTGCCACTGCCCGCTCCCACTCCCCATGGGCTGGCTTCACCCACTGAGAGGAGCTCCCAGTGCCTCCATCACGGCCGCCTGTGGGGGGGTGCGGGGGGAGCCCTGCAGCTGGGATGGAGCTCCCAGCGAGACTGTCCTTGCTCTGACCCCGGAGGGTGGGAAGAAGGAGACTGGGATGAGACATTCCAGCCCCTTGCTTCTAATTTAATAAAACAACAGCGAGAGAAGTGCAGGGAGGAGAGGCATTTAACCCCTTTGTAGCTGGGTTCTATTGGGTGAGCGGGTGCTTCATGTCAGCTCCTTTCCGGCTGGCAAAGACCCCAGCCAAAGCACCCTTGCTCTGCTGTCCTGCTGCCCCGCTCCTGCCAGCACACCGGTCCTCCCGAAAGCCCCGCTGCCATGCCCCCCACCGTCACCTGCAGGTCCGTCTTCATGAGCGAAGCCCCGGCCTCCACGATGTAGTGGCAGATAGTGCGCTGGCGTAAGGCTGCAGCCTGGTGCAAGCTGGTTTCGCCGCTGGGGAGGAGAAAGCGGGAGATGTGAGACGGCCCCCCCAAATGGGGACAAGCAGCACATGCGGGTGTCAGCAAGGGACAGCAATTCAGCTGCAGCAGGAGCCTGCGGTGCGTCGCGTGTTTGTCCAGGCAGCCCTGGCAGAGGAGGGGGTGCTGCCTGGGGACGGTCAGTCCAGCATGGACTGGGAACCATGGCTGGTAATTAGAGCGAGGGTGGCTGGTAAGTGCCCAGACAACTGGTCACCTCACAGAGGGTCTGGCCAATAGGTAATGCAAGTCAGTCAGCAACTTACTTCTCCTCCTCGGTGGCATCAAGGATTTCTGAAGGGGCTGTGGAGAGAAAGTACAGGGCAAGTGAGACCCGGCTGCAAGGCAGAGACAGACCCACTGACTCCCCAGTCACACTCTGCATCTTTCCATAGGGGCTGCTGTTTCTTTCCATGCTGCCTGCAAAGGTCCTGGCTCCAAAGCACTCAGGCCAGCAACAGCATCTGAGCCCAGCTGAGACCAGAGAAGAATTGTTGTGCACTCATTACAGAGAAATACCTAAATGAAAATAAAGCAGCCTGTACTACAGTGGGAGCTGCCAAAAACAACAGGTCAGCTGGCCTGAAGGCAGAAGCAGGACACTGAGAAATGTTTCTGAGAGATATGCTGGTCCCTGCAACGATGGGACCACACCAGGTAACAGCCATAGGGACACCCCAATGCTGGCAAACAGATTCCAGGGAGAGCCCATATGCCAGAAGGAGTATGTATTAATAGCAAATGCAGAGGGAAGGGATCTAAGCCCAGAAACACCCTCGCCGAGCACAGGGTTGGCCTTTTTCAGCTGCTGGGCTCTTTTGCTAAGGGTGGCCTTCTGGCCTCAGCTCACCATTTTCAATGATGTATTTGACGATGTCCTTGCTCCCTGATTTGACAGCATGGTGGAGGACGGTCTGGCCTGAGGAGTCTCGCACCATCAGGTCTCTTCCAGCCCGGTGCAGCTCTTGGAACTACAGGATTGCCAGATTGCTCAGGATCAGTTGCCTTTCACAGGTCCAAGCCCCAAGCCCCAGAATCCTGTCCCCAGGGTGCCCAGCAGGTTGTGTGGATATTTGGGGCCTTGTGGGGAGCTTTGCCCAGCTCAGCCACACCACCAAGTCCCTTCCCACCATGTCTCCCAGGGGAGGAATAGGGCTTCTTGCCAGGAGCCTGTCTGTTTTCCAGCTACTGCTCCCGGAGGAAGGCCCTCAACAGGAGCTGCTCCAGGGCAATCATGGTGTGCGCCTGGCAGGGCTTCCCGCAGCCCAGGGGACACGCCAGCCGAGCGGGCTGTGGGGCCAGTGCCCAGAGCCAGCCCTGGCTGCACATCACAGCAGGCAGCGGGAGCACCCACCTTGCAGAAGTTGCCACTCTTGGCAGCTTCTATCAGAAGGTCATCTGCAAAGAAAGGAAATGGGTCCGGGGTCAGAAAAGCCTAGCTGTAATGTCATTTATTTAACCCTGGAGGCAAGGATTGGGCACTGGCAGCTCAGCAGTCAGCTGAAGCTCCTCCAGGTGCTAACCCTTTGGTCAGACTGGCTTTACATGACTTACCTTCAGGCATGTGCACAACAAGCCAGGGGAAGGAAGGAGACTCCATGTAGCTGGGGGCACAACCAGACCTCAGCCCCAAGGAGGTGCATGTGCAGGGGCAGCCATCTCTGCACATGGGCAGGATGACTTGTGATGGAAGCAGGGAGCAGATCTAGGCATCAGCCAGTGGCTGAGACATCTCTCACCCATGGCTCACTCACACTGCCAGGCACTGGGCTCCACTCCAGCTCCAGTGAACTCTTTCCATTTGCTCAGCTCAGCGAGGCCCCTGACCTTGTGCTCCCACCTCCCAAGCTCCCACCATTGCCTGGCAGAGACAGCCCCTCAGCCCAGCCCACAGCACTGGCTCCGCAGGTGGGGGATTAACCCCTCGGCCATGCCAGTTCCCACATGGTGAGTCAGGAAGGTGCCTGGCCGGGCTGCTCCACAAATCACTGTCAGGTCTCTCCTCCCCAACTCTGGGCTCACTCACTTGCAGGGCTCTGTGCTCCTGCCTAGCACATGGACAGCAGAGCTCCTGTTTGCATGCCAGGGAAAGAACAGGCCAAAAAAAATGTGCCAGGGACCCAAACCAATGCAGCCTGAGAGGGGGTGTGACAGGCGGTGGGACAGGACTCACCTTTGTGAGCGAGGCAGTGTGCAGGCTCAGCGCTGGAAGAGAAGAAGAAAAGGCATAACTAGCCCTGCCAGCCCTGGCAGATCATCCAGAAGGGCATGTTGCGGCTGGAGGGACGGCTGTGGAAAGGCTGCCCACGGCACATCTCCAGCAGGTAGGAGCAGAGGCAGGCCAAGGGACATCGTTGCTCTTCGGCCACACCACCTGCTTCTTCCCCGATGTGGGTTCTTCCCCATCCCCACTCCCATTTCTACTGCTTGACCCCACAGCTGAGCCGCCTGGTGTTGCCCCACCACCTCCAGCAGCACTGGCTGCTGAGCAAGGAGAACAGGACATCATCTCACCCCTTGTTCTAACTCTGCAGTGAATTCCCACTTGCTTCCAGGGAGCCTCCCTGTAATCTGGCCCAGGGATCAATGCTATGAAGCCAACCCTGGCTCACTACCCATCCTTCCTGAGTTCCAGCACCCGCATTCCAGACTCACCTGGGGGCAGGAGAGGAGGGTGGAGTAGAGGAGGAGGAGGGGAATGCAAACAGGTGTCCTGTGGGTGTGGCAGATGAATCGACAAGGTCAGGCATAGCAGGAGAGGTGCCCACGGTCTGGGTGATCACCAGCTCTGGGTCCAGCACGTAGAGCTCATCCTGAGATATCTCTGTCACATAGTTGAGGTGCTCCTGAAAGGCACAAGTCAGCCTTGGAAGCAAGATCTGCTTCTGTACAGCTCCATCTCCCATCCCCTCAAATCCCAGGCCTTGTAGCCCATCCACTCGCTCAGCAGAATTATGGTGGCTCGAGAGGCCTAGGACCTGTGCCCAGGAAGCCTCTGTGTCTCCTCCCAACTTAGCAGCTGACCCATACATCTCATCTCCATGTCCCCCTATCCAGACCACTAGGGAAAGTATTTACTGCTGGATAAGATGATCCCAGTTGCTGGGTGCCCTGGCCAGCCTTGCTACGTTGCTATTCCTTACCCCCTCCACTGTAGGGTCCTGCAGGCAGCTTCCAACCCAAGTCTCTGTGCTCCCACCCACACTACCTCCCTTTTCCACAGGAACCTGGAGGTGCAGGGGCTGGTCCTGGGCCAGGCCCACCATGCCACCCCTCGGCTGATGCCCCAGGGCAGGGCAGTGCTGTGAGACATGGGCATCCCCAAGGCTGAGCCTGCCTGTTGGTCCATGTGAGTGCAGTACACCCAAGTTCCTTCCCAGTAGATGCTGAGGGGGACAATGGCGGAGGACAAGGCCGCACTCACCTGTGCGCGGTCTATCCTGTAGAATCGATCAGCCGTGGTTGCTGTAAGACAGGGACAGAGTGAGACAGAATGATTCTTGGCATGGGATGAGGGAGACAGCCCCTTTCTGCCACCAAGTGCTAGTGAACTAACCAGCCACTTTGTGGCCTGCATGGAGGTCACAACAAAGCAAACAGCACCCCCTGACCAGGAGCACCCCGGCTTCCCTTTGGGACCCTGCTGTTCTCTTTACCCAAGAGGCAGCCCCTTGGGCTGACAGACTGACATGCCCCTCTGCCTTTGCTTGCTATCTGTTCCTCGATGAGTCCTGGCAGGGAGCCACAGGGAAGGCAAGAACACACCTAGCTGATGCTCTGGCCCTTCTGGGGGCTTCCAGGTACTCCAGCATTAGCCCGACCAGATGAAACTCAGGACTGTGCTGTGCACATTGCAGCATTCAGTTGCACCAGGTGAGGAACTACTCCAATTTAACATGGTGCATCTTGTTGCAGAGTTCCAAGAAGGGCTGTGAGAAGAGGGAGCTGAGCCTCCCACTGACTTGTCTGAATAACGTGCCACAGACCACCACAAGGCAACATCAGAGCTTGTGACTGACAGGTACAACGGAGCACACCACCACCAGTTGTAGATCCAAGTCCCTGTCTCCTAGAAGAGCAGGACAGCTTCAAACCAGCCTCCAGCCTGTTGCTGGCAGCACCCTGTCCGAGTGCATCCCTCTGCTCATCCTTCCTCCTTAGGTAGATCCCACATCAGGAGAGGAACTCCTTCAACGCCAACGGAGCAAGTGGCTGTGCTGGAGCCAGACCCATGCAGCTCACCAGGGGAGAGCAGGACAAGCAAGAGCACAGTGCCAGGACAACTGGGTCCCCACACATAAGGTGGCACTTCCCGCATGTCCCACCAGGCTGCTGGAGCCTGCCCAGGCAAGGTTGCTGTGGTGGGACCCTTGGGGACCTGGGGAACTCTCTCCACAAACACAGTGGGGACAGAGCAGAGTGAAAGAACCTCATTTATCCTGTCCTGGCTGGAGATTTACAGCCAGGGAGCTGCTGCTGAAGGCCTGTAATTCAGCTGCTTGAATGAACCTACGCTGTCCTCAATGAGGCTCTGGCCTCTTTCCTGACACATTTTCCTGAGCCCAGAACCCACTGCTGGGAGACCGGCAGGATGAGCCCTGGTAGTCACATCTGGGAGCAGCAGTGCCAGTAGCCCTACACGCAGGGCTGGCCCCCAAAAGGAGAAGCTGCATCCTCTCTGCCCAGCATGAGGCTTCCCAGGCCCCACCCTGCAACCCATGGCTGTGCAATATGCTCTGCTGCTGGGAAGGCAGGGAGACTAAGTGCCACCAGCAGGCACTTCACAGAATCACAGAAT
>VWYH01006332.1:40376-65174 GCA_013399365.1 Pampusana beccarii | reverse complement strand
TCAGCTCCTTCTGCGAGGGTGACTACAACTAAGTGAAGTAAACCACTTGAGCTTACCAAGCTTCCTTGCCCTGCCTGCCTGCACAAACTGTTGCACTAACTGCTTCACCCCTGTTTGTTGGCCCTGTTCGCTGCACTCCTAGTCACCTGCGCTCCCTAGGAGGGCATTTCAATCTCCCCTGCTTGCTCCTGGAAACGTCCCTGACATGTCAGCCCCTCTCGTGTGATGAGCCGCTATCATGGCAATTCTCTTGGCAGGACCATGGCTCCAGAATCTCCTCCTTGTCTCCGCAATCCGTGCCCAGCCTCAGTTCTTACCATAGCTGCTGCTGTGCACGTTGATTCACCACTTTTAAATCTCCCACAGTTGCTCTGTAGCTGCTGCTGTGAGTGCCGCTCACCACTGATCATTCCTTTCCAATTTAGAGAAGGATGTTGTGGGGACTGTGTCAAAGGCTTTACAGAAGTCCAGATAGAGGACTTCTGTAGCCCTTTCTTTGCTCACTGATGTAGTTACTCTACCATAGAAGGTCATTAGGTTGGTCAGCCAGGACTTGTCCTTGGTGAAGCCATGCTGGCTGTCCCGAATCACCTCCCTGTTCTCTGTGTACCTTAGCATAGCTTCTAGGAGGATCTGTTCCATGATCTTCTCAGGCACAAAGGTGAGGCTGACAGGTTGGTACTTCCCAGGGTTCTCCTTTCTACCTTTTTTAAAAATGGGTGCAATGTTTCTCTTTTTCTAGTCACCAGGACTTCACCTGAGTGCCATGACTTCTCAAATATCATGGAGTGGCTTGGCAACTACATCAGCCAGTTCTCTCAGGACTCTGCGATGCATCTCATCAGGCCCCATTGATTTATATTAGTTATTACTGATATTAGTTATTATTTATATTAGTTTAGGTTCCTAAAGTGGTCATGAACCTGGTTCTCATTTACAGTGGGAGGGACTTTGCTCCCCCAGTCCCTGTCTTGCAGTTCATGTACTCAAGAAATGTGGGAAGAGAAGGTTCCCATGAAGACTGAGGCAAAGAAGTTGTTGAGTACTTCAGCCTTCTCCTCGTCTGTTGTTACCAGTTTACCAGTCTTGCTCTTCAGGCGGGGTACACTTCCTTTGACCTTCCTTTTCTGCCTGACATACCTGTATGTCTTGTTATTCTTTGCATCTCTTGCCAAGTTCATCTCCAGCTGTGCCTTGGCCTTCCTGACCCCATCTCTGCACAACCATGAAGTGTCCCAATACTCTTCCCAGGATCCCTGTCCCTGCTTCCACTGCCTCTGCATTTCCTTCTTGCCCTTTAGTTTGACCATCAGGTCTCGACTCAGCCGTGCTGGCCTCTTGCCTTCCTTACCTGATTTCTTACACCTGGGGATCAAGAGCTCTTGTGCTCTATGGAAAGCATCATTAAAGATCTGCCAGCTTTGTTCTGCTCCCTTGTCCCTGAGGGCAGTTAACCAGGAGTTCCTGTTGACTAACTCCCTGAAGAGCTGGAAGTTATCTTTCCTAAAATGCAGGGTCCTGACCTTACTCTTTGCCTGTCCCACATCCCTCAGGAATGTGAACTCCATGAGTGTGCAATCACTGTAAGTCCCTTCCAACTAAAATCTATTCTACTCCTATTCTATTCTATTCTATTCTATTCTATTCTATTCTATTCTATTCTATTCTATTCTATTCTATTCTATTCTATTCTATTATTGTATTATACTACAGATAGCTATACCTGTGAATCTATCAGTGTAACCCCCTTTTTAAAAGTCTAAATTGAAATTGGAACAATCTGGTATTTCAAAATTGTTTTGCAAAAGTTGAGAGTGATTTGCTACCATTTTTTTAAAAATCTCTGGCCTTTTTTTTTAATTTAAGATTATGATTTCTCAGCATCTTCACAGACCCTATGAATTACCACGTTCATTTTGATCAAAAGGGAGTTAGGGCATGAGTTTCGTAGTCAAAGGGACTTTGAGAGTATCAAAAGGAAAGGAAGATTCTTGGCATAAGGCAATTGCTGTCAGACCAGCAAATCCTGTCCCAAAGTTGTATTTTCCGTGATAATTTTCTGATTTTTTTTGCACAACTTTATGCATAGAAAGTGATTTAGAAACAAAGAACTTGCATGAAATTCTTTCTTATCCTCCTCTAGCTTCAGCTCTGAGTCCTCAAGTCAGTAAACCTCTTAAACACAACCCTGGAAGCTTAATTGAAATAAGGCTTCAATGACCAATGAAAACAAAATAACACTGCTTCAAACTGAACATCAAGGAGAACCATTCCTTCACTAAGCAAATGCAGTCATAAGCTCCAGCAGCAGAATCAGATTGGCCCTTCAGTGAATTAGATTGATAGTGGTCAAGATTTAACAGGCTCAACAAGGCTGAAAACTACACCTGTTCTCTTTAGCATGCGAAGAGAGGCATATAGTTGGGACTGAGAGTGTCTGTGGCATGACTGATGACAAAGACAGCACTCCCACAGGAGCTGTGTTCCCTCACTTTCTCTGGAGGGTGTTGTGAGTGGTTAGAGAGGACGAAGAGCTTCTCAAAGAAGTAATGCTGGCACCAAACTGTGCCATGCTCTCAGATCCTCTCACTTCTTTCATCGTGTCGAAGGTCATCTCATGGAAAACCCATTTTCTTTCAGAGGGAGAATTTGGGAAAAAAAAAATCCTATAGTTTAAGGAATTGTATTTTTTTTCTTATTTTTTATTTCCTACTATTCTGGTCTCAAACTCATACAGAGAATTTTGTCGGGAATTTTTCAGGTTCCCTCCCAGTGATAAAGGAGCAAATCCTTTTACAGAAAAAACCCAGGAAGGGCCTTACTGGTTTTCTTGCTTTGCCACGGATAGAGGCATTTTGTCACAGTCTTCACAACAACGACAACAAAGAGAAAGCAGGCACTCAAGTTATCTTAAGTGTAATTATAGAAAGAATTTCTCCAGAGTTTTAGGTTTCTCTGCTCAAGGGTCTAGGTTAGAAAGGTGGTGAGGAATTACTGTAACGTGTTCCTCTCAGAGTTGTTGATTTCCTACATTAGTTTGCCATCAAATCCCTACTTCGCAACATAACATTGAAATAAGAAGGAAACTCCATTGAGAATTTGTTGCATGGTATATTCCAAGTTAAAAAGATTTGCTGTTCAGCTAGACAGTTTCAGAATTAAGAGCACCTCTGAAAATTTTAGCCTGTGAGGCTAGTGATATTTGTAGGTCTCATAGGAGTTACAGGAAATTCCAGAGACACAGCAGTGCGTAAGGTGTACAGTTTTGTCATGCAAAGTGGGTGTTTGCCTCTGGTCTGGCAGGATGCAACACTCGCAACTATGGTTTCATCTGATAACTGCTGAATCAAACCTGTAAGTATGGCTAATTTGCTCTGTCAAAAATCAGTGACAGAAGCTGTCTGTTCCACTTTGGGAGGGAGTTTTCGTTTTGACTTCCTTAGACCTACTGTGCACTTTAAAACTAGCCATTCCACTCTCTTTTCTTTCTCAGAACAGCAGATTCCCATCACCTGATGAGTCTGGTGGTTTTTAGCCTTTTTACTACATCTGAGTTTTCTGATATCCATTTTGCTGTGTAAGCCTTTTTTTTTTTTTTTTCTTTTGGGCTTAGGCAACGTGCTGCAGGAATGAGAGAGCAGCTAAGCCAGACCAATAGTAACAGCCAGCAAAAGCCTGCACATTGCTACCATCAGCCATCCAGCAAAGTCTCCTGAGCATTTGGTTTAACATTAATGCTCTTCCCCTTTGTGACATAGGAAATTCACCCAAGACCAGCATCTTGGGAACTGCACCCTACCTGCCTTCATCATCAGTATTTTGGTATAGCTGTCATACTGCTTTGAGGCAATTTCCAGTCATTGATAAGAACCAGTTGATTGACCTTAGCTTCAATGAGGTAGAAGCTCATGCCTACAAATGCCTTGTGTGATTACAACTAAACCTTTAACTTTATTGTTTATGTAGGTAGTAAACTCCTGTGGCAAGAAGGAGTGCTGTAAATTGATAGCATCATGGAGAAAAGAGAAAGGAGATTTTTCACAGTGAGCCCTGGGAAGAGGCAGCAGTCACCTTTGGTAAGGGTCCCACTGGCAGTTTTTCTAGAAAACACATCAAAATCTTCGCAGGATCCCATTCTGACGGGGGCAAGCCATTAGAAGAGCAAGACTAGCCATCATTGAGACGAGCTGCTTTCCCTCTGAAGACCTTCTCTTGTTTGCAGTATTCCTACTGCTTTATCCTGAGTTAGACTGGTCTCCACCTGCATAACCCAGGAATTTGTGCAGCTCTGTTTCCCACTTGTCTAAATGAAGCAGGAAATTGAAATATAACACTGCCTACACACACTCATAAGTACCTATTTAGAAACACTCCTGGAATTATTTTTTTGGTGCCATAAAGCTCTGCATACAGACTTGCAATTTAGGACTAGACAGGTCAACCCACAGGAAAATAGCTGAAATGTGTAAACAACTAAGAATAAACTACTACGACTTGGGTAGGAGTTGTGGCTGCCAGACACATCAAGGGAAAGATTTTTCGAAAGTCTATGCACTGTTTTGTGCATTAATTGTTGTGTTGGAAGCTGCTTGAGTCCGCTTTTGAAAGGCTCTGTTCCATTTGCTAAAGCCCTCACCTCTGTACATTTCTGTGGTTATCACATGCTGTATGACAAGAGTGGAGGAATCCAGCTACATAGAGACAGCTTACAGAGACATCAGTTTGTACTTAATTCTCTAGAGATAGGCTTGTGAGCCTAATTTTAGGTACCCAGGTTTGAATATTTTATTCAGATTTTGGCAGGAACCAATAAATTAATTTGCTAAACTTTGGACAACGAGAGCCTCCCCTCTCCTCTCCTCTCCTCTCCTCTCCTCTCCTCTCCTCTCCTCTCCTCTCTCTCCTTCTATCTTCTCACTTTTTCTCCTTCTCCTCCCCACAAAATGGAGAAAACGAGGCTAAAAGTAGAGAAGAATGTTCAGTAAGGACTTGATTGGAAGAGGTTCAATGGAGACTATCAAGATGGTGGGGCTAGAGCATTCACCCTGCAAGGAAAGGCTGTTGGGACTTGTCCACCTCATCCTGGAAGACAATCAACTTTGGGGCACCTAATAGCACCCTAGAGCCTATGGGGAGGAGATCGGCAGTGCTTGCAGGATGGGGAGGGACAGTGGTCATGATTTGAAACAGAAGGATTTCTAACTGGCTATACAGGATGGAGAAAAAACATTATGAGAATAAATAAGCAACAGAACAGGGGTCCACAGCAGCTGTGGGATCTCTGTTGGTGGTGGTTTGCAAAACACTGGCTTGGCAAAGCTCTGAGCAACGGGGCCTGAACTAATAGGTTACCCTGCTCTCTAATAGGTTACCCTCCCCTCCCCTCCCCTCCCATCTCCTCCCCTCTCCCCTTCCCTCCCCATTTTCTCTGGGGAAGGGGAAAGGAAGGGAAATGGTTTGAATATGAATTTGATTTAAGAAGTTTCCCCTCAGTGTTGTTTCCATTTGAACTCATTAGCATGTAGCTGCTTCCACAGTTTGCTATTCCAAATGCCTTGCTTGCTGCCTTCCTCCACATGCTTATGCCAGTTATCTACCAGCTAAAATGGCATTCAAAAATCTTGTGGGACCTTTTGCTGCAGCAAATTCTCTTTACTCTGTCAAAGATCTCATGTCCTTTTGATTGATCAACCAGAGCATAGCTGAGAGCCATTGTTCCAAGGATTTATCCTGTTACTAGCTTCCATTATTAGTTTGCAGATTGTGTGGGAAAGTGAGTTATTAACACTATAATGATGCTGTGTCATTACAGGCTGTTGTTAGTCTGAAAAGCTGCTGCCAATGGAGTGGAAGTGCTAAAAGATTTCATAAACCACAATCTATAAAATATTTATTAGGTACATCATCATTTATAATTTTAACCCATCTTCTGTCATACAAAGACAGACCTCCAATAATCTGTAGTTTTTGTAGTTCTCTCAGGCATCCTAAATGTTTCTGCTGCAACTGTTATGAACAAATGCTGTTATTTTACCTTGTAATCCTTGAAGAAAGCAAATGAAATTAAAAAGGCAGGAGCTTCAAAAGGCTTTTTGTCGTTTCAGAGGATCATTTTCTCTGGCCTTCAGAGAATCTAGTTGCAATTTGTCGTTATATATCATGGCATGGTCATGAAAAAGACTGAAGAATCTTCTAACGATTCTCTTAATAATTAAAGGGTTTCCTACAGTATCAGTGGCTGTTCTCAGGTCTGTAAACCAATCTGTGGTCACAGAACATTAAAACTTCAAAAATCCCTCCATTACCCAATGACAAAGATAAACACACACATCTCCCACCTCCCAGAAAATATTAGAAGACACTAGTTTTGATGGAAAAGCTAAAAGTAAGGTCCTTCTTTTGTGGTAGTTACTGAGGCCAGCTCCCTGTTGATTATCGTCTCCCTATTGACATCAGCCCCATATCTTACTGGCTGGACTATCCAGTGTGTGATAGTCTGAGATTGCTATGGGCTGTTAAATTTTGCAGATTTAGTTGGGAGCTCACTCCTTTGGTCCTGCTCTCACACTTGCCTGGCAACGTACACTGTTTACCATCGAGCTCCTTTTCCCAGTCCAGGATACTAGCTGCCAATTGCTGCAAAGCCTTACCTGCACAGCACCCAGTTGCTGATACATGGTTGTGACTTTTATTGTCAAATGTCCCACTGAGGTGTTTTGTTATTTAGATGAAAAGTCCCCTGAACTTCAAAGTAAGATCTGCAATGCAGACCTCTTAGCATTAGGCATAGTTGCACAGTTGGAACCATCTTGTGCTGATGCCTTACAGTTGTTCCTGTGAAAATGAGCATCTGTTCAAGAACAAATTACTTAGCACCAAAAAGACATTGCCTAGGTCTGCTCATCCTCATCCTAGTGTCAACCTATCCTCTCAGCCTCATGCAAAGGCAGACCAGAGTTTTTTGAAGGCTGTTTTCCCAGTCATGTAGGATCCAGCAAACATGCAATGAAGGTGCAGTCTTACAAGGGCATGTTATGACTGCATTCTAAATGGCCCTAGTTCTTTAGGTTAAGCATGGTGTATAATTCGCCTTAATGGCAAGAGGTTATTTAATAGCATTGCTGATGAACAACTGTTCTGAACTTTGTTGCTCCATCATATTAATTTTGATTTGTAAAAGTGTGCTTATGAATGTGGTATTTTGTTACCCTGGACCTTGTACTTGTTAGAGAGAGTAACAAATGGTTATTCCATGTTGGATTCTCACAAGAGGAGAATATTTGTGTCAAATCTTTTATTTTGAATTTGGTTTACTAAAATCTGTACCATGTTCTCATCTAAGCATTAAGTGTGTGCATTTTGACACTTCATATCTTTCTATTAACAGGTGCTGCAAGATGTTCAGAGTATTGCAAAATTTGCTGCTAAGAGCAGTTCCCAAGAGCATGATCAGGTGATTGCTTGTGCTATGAATACAGTGCTGCCACTGAAATACGGTTGCTGGTCAATCACTTGCTGCTAGTTCACTACAAACTGCCAGTGTAACGGCAAACAGCCTCTTAAAGTGTGCTGATCAGATTGCTGGTGCCAGCCTGGTCATGCTCAGATGAACTGCTCTGCTTGTGTTTGTTCATAAACTTAGATTTTGCACCTGTAGGGAAGTATGTCACAAATCCTATGCTGTAGGCTATGTGAAGCTGGAGGAAATTCCTGCCACAAGGGCAGTGGAAAGTTTCAGCAACTCCCTTCCTGTGAACACCCAAATTTGTTGCTTTGAGAAGGCATCACCAGAAAGAAGGACATACTGATCAAAGAAAGGCTGAGAGAAGGGTGTAACGAAAATAAAATCTGCCACAATGGAGACCAAAGCTCTACTACAGCTAACTAGCCCATGCTCAGGAGAATAAATTACAATGGTTACAATAATTCTAAGATGTTTGCAGTGCCTTGTTGTGGAAGCTGTCATAGGGCCAACAGAAATGGATGTTGCACCCCATGGTCTCAGGTGGAAGAAATCCTCTGTGTTAATGAGTTGATTCTAGTCGGCACAGGTACCCGTATGTGGTTCACCAGAGACTATGATTCCTGCTGACTCCAATGTCTGTGAAATCACAGGCTGGATGGCACTGCTGGTGGTCCTCTGTGACAGGGAGCCTGTGATCTGACAAGAGCTGCAAATGAGGAAGGGAGCCTACAGGAAACCCAGTTCTCCCAAAGGTGTTTGAAGTGGCATATAGAGTCCACTGTGAGCTTCTTTGCTGGAACAGGAACCATTCGGAAATTTTGGGTATACATTTATTTCTGTGTGTATAGTACACCATATTGCATCTCTTTAGCAATTGTGTGCATGTTTATACTTAAGCATTTGGTTTTCACTCTTCGAAAAACATGAAGTTCACAAAAATACTATCGGAACAAGCCAATTGCAGCATTCTTGCATACCAGAGAATCTGGGTGGGAATCAGTTTTGTAAATCTCATCCTACCACACGTAAGTATAGTGTCTCTTCCTGCACAAGGCAGAACCACGTCTCTGAAGGTGAAGAAAGTATTTCCCACCTCCTGAGATTCAGCTGCCCAAACATTCCTACTGATACTCTGGCATAAATGTAAAGTCCTGATGTGTATCACACACACGCATAGACATTTTGTGTTTGTGAGGGAGAGTGTATATATGCAAATACCGAGAGAAATTCAGTAACTAGGATCTGTGGAGAGACCCAAGGTGTGAATCCCAAATTCTTAAGCCAAGGTTCTTCTCACAAGGCTGCCTTTACATGATACAAAAATCTACCCTCTTTTCTTCATCTCTTTTCCCTGTACCCATCAGGCATGCAGTAGCATTCTCTAAAATGGATCTTTAAAGATCTACCTCTGACTCTAGTGGTTCTTATAAAAGCATCACTAGTTCAGGCATGCATAGCTAATGCATCATTATATGGTAGAAAACACTGCAGCCTGACATGAAGAAAGATATATTTGTAGACATAGTTCTTTATTTAAAAAAAAAAAAAATTAACATTGTACTATCGTACTCACTTGGATGTGTATTTGAAAACTTAGATTTTGCTTTCTTTAGTCTAGTTTACCTTCCAGATCAGGAGGAATGCGAACAACTAAACTTACAACCCCTCGCATGCTCTGGGCATGTTAGAATGGCCAACTGCAATAGATCTGTTTGTGAAAGCCAGAATTTTCCACTCACAGAAGGCTCAGCTGATTCTATTCAGGCTTGAAACAGAGAATTAAAGAGGGCATTTGACTTTGGGCGGAGATCTGAGTGGGTCTTCACTAACAGGCATTTGCTAGACAACTTTGTCCGAGGTGCGTAAAGCCCAGAGGTAATCCCATTGCCGGCATAAGTATGTAACTAAGGGCAGCTGTATAACACGCATGTTGGGGCTGGCTTCTGCTGTGAATTTGCAGTTGAGGGCCGTGCTGAGCTCAGAGAAAAGTTAGCATGTATGTAAGAGTTTTGCAAACCAAGGCTGAGGAAGTAACACAATCCCAGCAAAAAGCACAATTTCTTCCCCTTCAGGCTGGTCACTTTTTGGGCACAATGTTACATGAATGGAGAGTCTATACTATACACACATGGCATAGAGAAACAAACAAAAAAAAATTATTTGATGGAAACACAGAAGCACAGAAAGAGAGGGAGTTAATTCAGTTAGTAATTATTGCAGGCACTACCTATTATATAAATGCTGTAATTCTTAAAAAATGTCAGCATTCCTGTGCAAATCAAACAGATCAGGCCTGTGCATGTGACAGAGCACTCAGCAAAAGCTTGGGCCTGTGTCACTAGGATGGAACGGCTTGAGATTTTGCTGAACCAGCTCCTGGCAGTTTTCACAGTTAATTATTTTATATCTGTAATTTAAAATTTATAGAAGTCATTGCTCATGTAATTTAATGTAAGAGTTACCCAGTGTCAACCAAGTTTGGCTTATGATAGCATTAAATATTTTGAAAGTCAATAGGAAAAAAATGTCTGCATTGTACCAAATCTGCAAGAGTAAAGAAGATTTGGACTTACGATGAGAGAGAAAATGATCTATGGAGCTTGCAAAAAAGGTACTAGCAGCAGCTGAACTGGAGGCTATTGTGCCTTGTCTTGGAAAATTAAGGAAGAGGTTACTAGTTTTGAAAGAAAAAGCATCTCACTGCAATACACACAGAAGACTACTCAATGAAAAATGCAGGTTATTTATATCAATAATGTCTCTAATAACACTTTCATATATGACAGACGTTATTTAATAAAAGTCAAGATAAACATGCAAGGCAAGAGATGTATGCTTTGCATATTGTTGGGGGTTAGCATTACTGGCTGTACAGAGTAAAATATTTTCTAAAAATGATCCTGCAGGTCAGTATTACATTTTGTGTCAATGACATTTATTAAAATGGTGGAGGAGGCTCTTTCATGTGACAAACTTTTTTTTGTGGGGTATTAAATGTTAGGCATTCAAATATTATAATAAGTTGTTAAACATGAAACTGAGATACATGCAATCTGAAAATAAAGCAAATAATTCGTACTCCTGCCAGTTAAAGTATCTAGGGTATTACATTTCAGATTTGCATGCTTTTCTCTAAGATTGTTACACCTTTAAATGGATCCAGGTATCTCTCAGGGCATCAAAGGATTTTACAGTTACAAATTCCGCAGTTATAAAGCTCAGCTTACATGGCTGCACATTTATTAAAACTAGGCTGTTATTGAAGCGAAATAAACAGACGAAGTCTTTAAACTGCCACTGTTGTAGTAGAGCTGAGTGAACTAGCCGCAGCATTTCATGGTTTATTCTCAAGTGGCTTTTTCCTTCAGTGAGTACTGAGGAATAAGAAAAGTACCAGCCTAAGATGGAGCTTTTCATGGAGCACAAGTCCCTTTCCACAGTCAGCTGTCAGCAGGCAGTGTCCCAGCAGTGACAGAAAGGACTGTAATGATTAGTTAATTTCCTTATCATAAGCACAGTGTTGTGTTCATCCAGTGTGTCCTTTGTCAAGTTTATACAGTCTGAGAGAACTGTAGGCTAGCAGTTACCCATATGGAGCTGAAATACCTTGAACCAAATAGGATCAGACACAGCTTTAGCTCAAGTATTCCTTTGGCTCATTAGCCACTCCAATTAATGAAATATCTTGGACCTTATGTCAAGCTAATTTATTGCTAGGCTTAGATTCCAGTCTCGTGGTCCTGTTAGAGACTGATAGCTCCCCTGGAAGGGACAGTGGGAGGTGTCTCATCCAACATCCTGCTCAGAGGTGGTCACCACTCAATGTGAATCAGTATTCTGAAGAATGCAGTCACTGTTTTGAAGCATACAATATCTGGATTTCAAATACTGTGGGATATTGCAGTCATGCACCCCACAAAGTGTAGATGAGTGCAGGAAAAGGTAAATTGAGCAGTGACAAAGGAAGCTGGGAGTTGTGGAACAGCTTTGATGTGTTCAACAACTAAATGGACAAGCACTCCTCAGACAGCACATACCCCAAGCCACTATAGCATGACACCTGACAAACTGTCGAGGTCCCTTTATCATGTATTTGCAATAGCAGGTGTTAGTATCCAGTGCTCCAAAGTCACTTCATGCAAACTTTGAACTGATTAACAACCATTTGGCATGCAGAGCTTGGATACAATCAGCAGAAGACAAAAAACATCCCCTCTTCAGTAAGATAATGTTTTTCACAAAGCAGTCGCTCTATTTGTAAACTTTCAATTTGGATCTTCAAATGAGACCTCATTAAACACCTTCAAATGACAAGCCAAAAAATTAAAAGTCCTTAACTGTCAAACAAAGTCATAAACTCTGAACAGGTATTTTTTGTATTGCACATTATTATTTTTCATAACCATCAGACATAATAATCTATTCACCTCTCCTGCTGCTAAAATTCTTCCTCTGCCCCATGAGAACAGGGCACTTTTTTTGGTCTTAGATGGTCTTACGAATTACTGTGTCTAGCAAAAATCAAAACAATTATCCTCAACTTTCAAGAATGCTGTTTCTGTTTTATACTTGAAAATAAAAAGGCTTGTGTGCCAAAAATTATGTCTCTTTTTCCCGGCAATATTATTTGGACCACTAGAATACTTAATCTCCTTCCAGAAACCTCTCTATAATTACATCATGAGCTTCATTCCCACAAGAGTGCACCCTTAGTAAGTTTGCAGATGACACCAAATTGAGTGGAAGTGTTGATCTGCTGGAGGGTAGGAAGGCCATCCAGAGGGATCTGGACCAGATGGATCATTGGGCTGAGGCCAAATGTATGAGGTTCAACAAGGCCAAGTGCTGGGCCCTGCACTTGGGTCACAACAACCCCAGGCAGCGCTACAGACTCAGGGAAGAGTGGCTGGAAAGCTGCCTGGTGGAAAAGGATCTGGGGGTGTTGATCAGTAGTTGCCTGAATATGAGCCAGCAGTGTGCCCAGGTTGCCAAAAAGGCCAAGAACATCCTGGCTTGTATCAGGAATAAAGTGGCCGGCAGGATGAGACAAGTGATCATGCCACTGTAGTAGAAACTGGTGAGGCCTCACCTTGAATCCTGTGTTTAGTTTTGGGCCCCTCATCATAAGAATGACATTGAAATACTAGAGAGAGTGCAGAGGAAGGCAACAAAGCTGGTGAAGAGTCTAGAGCACAAGTCTGATGAGGAGTGGTTGAGGGAGTTGGGGCTGGAGAAAGGGAGACTGAGGGGAGACCTTATCACTGTCTACAACCACCTGAAAGGAGGTTGTAGCATGGAGGGTGTTGGTCTCTTCTCCCAAGTAGCAAGTGATAGGACAAGAGAAAATGGCCTCAAGTTGCACCAGGGGAGGTTTAGATTGTATATGAGGAAAAAATTCTTCACGGGAGGGGTTGCCAGGCATTGGAACAGGCTGCCCAGGGAAGTGGTAGAGTCACCATCCCTGAAGGTGTTTAAAACGCATTTAGATGAGGTTCTTAGGGACATGTTTTAGTGCTAGAGTTAGGTTACAGTTGGACTCAATGATCCTGAGTGTCTCTTCCAACTGAAATGATTCTATGATTCTAAGATATTCAGAAAAATATGAATATGACTTTTTAAAATGGCACCTGGAGGACACAACAGGAAAGAATTACTCTGTTTTTTTTAATCAATATATTTTCTTAAATTAGCTGTTAGTGACGGAACACTAGGCTAGATGGATCTTTGGCCTGGGTGAGGGCAGCTCATATTGCTTGCTTACAAATCACCTACTGTCAAATATCTATCCATTGGGTAAGTTTTTCATCAAGTCACTGTTTAATTATATCTTCATAGCGCAATAAATAAATAAATAAATAAATAAATAAAGCCGGAACTATGTCTGGAAAAAGGAAATCTATGGGATTTTTAAGGTTAGCATCTGAAAATGGAGAGCATAAGTCTCTGCGTAAACATGCATTTGCCACAGACTTTCTTTTAGAGTAAAAATAAATCCACAGTCTGAAGATAAATAACTGGACTCCAGTCTGGTCATAGCAGGTGTCCAAATGAATCTTCCACTAGTACTGCTTGGAAGCACAAGCCCATTTTTAATTAGGCATTATTTTATTTGTTCAACATGTCTCAAATGCATATATAATGCCCGAGTATTGCATTATCTTCCTGTTATTCATATTAACTCATCCTTATCATTCACGGTTCTACATTTGACTGCTAAAAGCAGTGTTTTCTATTCATATTCAGCTTTATGCAAGGCCACAGGGCAGGAATAAAGCAGATTTTAGCATCTTGGACTAAAAAGAGAAAAATATGTTTGCTCCTCTTCATCCTCATTAAACGAAAAGTATTTTGGTTCTGCTTCTGTATTACCTTGCATTTGATGTCATCATTTACAGCACAAAGTTTGGATTTAACCATCTTTTAAAGTTTTTGTTTGTTTGTTTCAATGGGTATATGCTGTGTAGATTAGTGGACGACTGGGCTCTTCCTGTTAACATAGAAGCAGGCACATCAATTAGCTATTTCCTGCTTTTTGTCACCCTGATGACTCCTTTGGCAGATGCCAATTGGGACTGAGAATTAAGAGACACCTCTTTGTGCTCTGACTGCAAAATGACTAGGTTATGAGATCTTATCTCCAAAGCTGTTTCCAGGGAGCAGATAGTCACTTTTATCAATCATATACTAAGATATTATCATTACAAATTAAAAGATACACAGGCGACTTTTGGTGGAATAAATAAAAGGATTTTCATGTTGTCCTGAATTCTTTTTTTCAGTCAGCTCAGTGCAACCACAGTTTTGTAAACTGAAGGACAGTGTAGCTTTACATGTATCATAAAGATTAACTTTGTTTGGCTGCAATTACAGTAAGTATTATTTTGGGGGTAATATAACTACCAAAATCATAACTGACTTTTTCTCTAGTGTGGGGCTCTGAGCAGCCTATCTAGTTGAAGATATACCTGCTCCTTGCAGGGAGGTAGGGCTAGACGGTCCCTTCCAACCCAATTTATCATATGATTCTATGATTCTTTTTCTAATTATGTCCTCTTTCTTTTCACATTGCTGAATTTTACTGATGTGTTGCTTCGAAAAAAAATGTATTTTCACACTTCTAGTGTGATATTTGATGTGCAATTTCTTCATTTCACACTTCATTTTTTAGAGCACTTTTGGAAATCAAAATAAGCTTTACTGGAAATTCAATAGAAACTGTTTTACCTATTTGTTTTTTGGAAGGTGCAGCTGGGCATATGCAGTAAATTGGCTCCTTCACCTATGAAATAATTAGTTTTCCCCTACAGTAGTTCAAGATGTTTTTCCAACTGCAAATGAACAACATCTTGCAAATGCTGTGATTCCTTTCTAGCCTTTGGCTGTTAGTCATTGTAGTGTTATGTCTCAATCATTTAAAAAAATTACTATCACTGCTAATCAGAGACCAAAAACCAAACAGAATAATTGAGCTACAATGTCAATATTGATAAATATGTAAGCACACCAAAATTTTGGCATGTGCTTTGCTTGGTACATAGAAAACCTCAGAGCTGCTTGCAGTTTTCTCATCTCAAAATTACTACACAGAAAAACACATTTTAATTGAAACCCAGTTATTTGTAGGAAAATATCTTCCTTCTTAATTTTTTAAAAAATTTATTTTCAATCTTTTAAAAGCAGTTCTTCCAGACAAGATGTTTTTACTGANTGGACGACTGGGCTCTTCCTGTTAACATAGAAGCAGGCACATCAATTAGCTATTTCCTGCTTTTTGTCACCCTGATGACTCCTTTGGCAGATGCCAATTGGGACTGAGAATTAAGAGACACCTCTTTGTGCTCTGACTGCAAAATGACTAGGTTATGAGATCTTATCTCCAAAGCTGTTTCCAGGGAGCAGATAGTCACTTTTATCAATCATATACTAAGATATTATCATTACAAATTAAAAGATACACAGGCGACTTTTGGTGGAATAAATAAAAGGATTTTCATGTTGTCCTGAATTCTTTTTTTCAGTCAGCTCAGTGCAACCACAGTTTTGTAAACTGAAGGACAGTGTAGCTTTACATGTATCATAAAGATTAACTTTGTTTGGCTGCAATTACAGTAAGTATTATTTTGGGGGTAATATAACTACCAAAATCATAACTGACTTTTTCTCTAGTGTGGGGCTCTGAGCAGCCTATCTAGTTGAAGATATACCTGCTCCTTGCAGGGAGGTAGGGCTAGACGGTCCCTTCCAACCCAATTTATCATATGATTCTATGATTCTTTTTCTAATTATGTCCTCTTTCTTTTCACATTGCTGAATTTTACTGATGTGTTGCTTCGAAAAAAAATGTATTTTCACACTTCTAGTGTGATATTTGATGTGCAATTTCTTCATTTCACACTTCATTTTTTAGAGCACTTTTGGAAATCAAAATAAGCTTTACTGGAAATTCAATAGAAACTGTTTTACCTATTTGTTTTTTGGAAGGTGCAGCTGGGCATATGCAGTAAATTGGCTCCTTCACCTATGAAATAATTAGTTTTCCCCTACAGTAGTTCAAGATGTTTTTCCAACTGCAAATGAACAACATCTTGCAAATGCTGTGATTCCTTTCTAGCCTTTGGCTGTTAGTCATTGTAGTGTTATGTCTCAATCATTTAAAAAAATTACTATCACTGCTAATCAGAGACCAAAAACCAAACAGAATAATTGAGCTACAATGTCAATATTGATAAATATGTAAGCACACCAAAATTTTGGCATGTGCTTTGCTTGGTACATAGAAAACCTCAGAGCTGCTTGCAGTTTTCTCATCTCAAAATTACTACACAGAAAAACACATTTTAATTGAAACCCAGTTATTTGTAGGAAAATATCTTCCTTCTTAATTTTTTAAAAAATTTATTTTCAATCTTTTAAAAGCAGTTCTTCCAGACAAGATGTTTTTACTGATTTTTTAATAAATTATTTTTCTTTAATTCAAGTGTATGAATGTAGATGACTTAATTCCTGTTAGAAAAATGTTGCAGACATTTAAATGTTGAATTGGCATTAGAATTCACATGGCAAAGAGTGAAATATTAATTTTAATATTTTTAAATTGCTAATGTTGTATAACTTTAAAGTACTTTTACCTTAAATTCAAATGCAAAATAAAGTGCAAGTATTTCTTCCTATGGGTAGAAAATCAGAATATCACCATCTTTGTCTATGTGTTTAAGCACCTTCATAAAAAAGTACAAAAAATTGAAAAGTGTTGAGTATATGCATTTGGAAAACATGACTCATTATACACTTGCTATCTGAGTCTAGCTTTCACTACCATGCCACTGATACAAATAGCTCTGCTTACTCAGAGGACATACATAATACCATGTGTGTGCGAGTGTGTGTGCACATGCATGTCTGCGTGTGTACACATGTCTGCACGTGTGTGCGTGTACAAGTGGGACTGTCCCGGTGCAAAGCATGGAAAACCAGAGGACTCTCCCTTGGTAGATGATGTGGCTGTAGCTGATGGCTCAGGTGACAGCATTAGGCTGTCTCCAAAGTGCCTGCAACCACGCTTCTGTGCTCCTACCTGCAGGCGAGTTTCAGCTAAAAGCTGCCCTCAGACTGGGCAAGGTTTGCTTCAAATCCGTGTGGCTAGTGGGAGGAATTTGAGTGGTAAGATTGAGGAAATCCTTCTCTGAAGGGGAATTCCTGTTTAGAGGCAGATCAGCTAGGCAACTCTGGCAGAAGACTGATCTTTTGGTATCCAGAGCAGTAGCCAGCAATGGAGATAGCCTGACTGATATCTGCTGTTCTGCTTAAGAACAGCAGCCACCCACTTGGTTTCTTGCATAGCCAAACCGATTGCATCAACATGTTGTGCGGTGCTGTGTGCATGTCTGTGAGTGCAAGCCTCTACTTCCGAAGTGACATACTGTTTGACATCTCTGCATACTACTTTGTCTTAGTTGAGGACAGTGAACTTTTAATGTAAAATTTATTTTGACAGTGTTCCCTGAAACGCCATGGGGTGTTTGGGGAGCACTTTTGCAGATTTCCAGACCAGGGAAAAGAGTCAGATTGTCCTGGTTTTGTCTGAGATAGAGCTCATTTTCTTTCTAGTAGCTGTGTTTTGGATTTGGTATGAGAAGAATGTTGATAATACACTGATGTTTTGCTTGTTGCTGAGTAGTTAAGGGCTTTTTCGGCTTCCCATGTTCTGCCAAGTGCACAAGAAGCTTGGAGGGAGCAAAGCCAGTACCACTGGCTCAACCTGGCCAAAGAAGTGTTCCTAACCATAGGATGTCATGTTCAGTATATAAACTGGAGTTGCCTGGGAGGCAAATACTGCTGCATGGGGACAGATTTTCAGTGCTGATGGCAGTGAGCAATTACATTGTGCATTACTTGTTTCATACAGTCTATTATGATTTTTTTTCCTTCTTCCTTGCTGTCCTATTACACTGTTCTTTTTGCAACCCACGAGATTTCCAACTATCCCCCTGATTTCGTGGCGGGGAGGGGAGCGAGCCAGCAGCTGTGTGTCCTAGTTACCAGCTAGGGTTAAACCATGACACAGATCTTTTAGGCTGGCCTCCTGCAGAGTATGAGCACTAAAGCTTTGCTCTTGTATTTCTACTGCTAAATTGACTACCCTGTAGATGCTCTAGGGCGGCTTATGTTGGCTGAGAATGACTTAAGGTGGCTTGGGTTCCTGCTCAGTAATGTGGATGCATCTTAGAAGGCCTGAACTTTAGAAAACCACAGGCAACCTTCTCCTTTCCTCTGTGTGTGATCATTTCCATGCTATTATTTTGATAAATGAACAATCATACATACCTTTGTTATTGATTGGTGTAAAAACTCTCACTTCCATTTTTAAGGTTAAAAACTTAACAGGGCATGCTCAAGAGTGAAAAGGGAGAGTGCGGGAGGCGGGTATCCCTTGGGATGGAAGTGTGTTTTGGTATTATAATGAGATTGTAATGAGCAAAGTTCCTCCACAGAACAAATGTCTGGCTCGGTAACTAGCATTTTGGATGGAATTGAACATTTATATTTTTTAGTTGAGAGGAGATATATCTTATCTTTTTCAATTGACAGCAGCTATACCATCTGGTTCCTGTACCTGCCTTTACACGGGGCCTGGCTGTACTTCTTAGCACCAGAACAATGGGCTCCCACATGCAGTACCATCCAAGAATACAGGCCAGGTTGCAGCAGGGAGTGGAAAACATGCAGAGNGATTGGTGTAAAAACTCTCACTTCCATTTTTAAGGTTAAAAACTTAACAGGGCATGCTCAAGAGTGAAAAGGGAGAGTGCGGGAGGCGGGTATCCCTTGGGATGGAAGTGTGTTTTGGTATTATAATGAGATTGTAATGAGCAAAGTTCCTCCACAGGACAAATGTCTGGCTCGGTAACTAGCATTTTGGATGGAATTGAACATTTATATTTTTTAGTTGAGAGGAGATATATCTTATCTTTTTCAATTGACAGCAGCTATACCATCTGGTTCCTGTACCTGCCTTTACACGGGGCCTGGCTGTACTTCTTAGCACCAGAACAATGGGCTCCCACATGCAGTACCATCCAAGAATACAGGCCAGGTTGCAGCAGGGAGTGGAAAACATGCAGAGCAGATTTCTTACCCACTGCACAGCTTCCTTATATGCTAAAGATGTGGATATAACATTACCCTCAATAACTGTATTCTTGATAGTTAGTTTCAATAATTTGCCCCCTCAGTAATTCTTCCACAGTAAGTCACTTACTTAGTGAAAAGCCTAAGAAAACTCAAAGTGATTCTTATCACACTCAGTTTACTTTTCACCAGGCTTCAGTGAAAAAGCACAGTACATTGACTACTTCTTGAGACATTTAATCTGAATCAGTTTCGGAATAAATCACAACAGTATGAGGCAGATAATATACTGTAATTTCCTCCTCTTCTATCTTTCTTCGTTTCTTCTTCATTTCTCTCTTTCAGTGTCATTGACTAACACATCACCTAGACACTTGAGGCCATCAAAACATGAGGGCTGGGGAACAGTGGACACTAGAAGGCTAATTATTTTGGGGAACTAATCAGTTCTTCTGACGTGGTTCCTTGTAAAAGCATGGGACCAAACCTGCTGTTCTATATCTCATGTGGTCATATCTTTTCTATTTAAATTTTTTACACTCTGGGTGGTATCTGCATGTGAGCGATTTGTTATTTACATCTTTAAGGATGCATTTTAACAAGAACATGGACTACTGCCATATAGACTGGTAGAAGTAGAAGTCTTTTAGTGAGCTTAGCTAAGCAGATACCACAGATGGATATATTCTCTGAAAATAAAGCGCTTGAGACTGCTCAGGGTGCCTACATGGGCTCAGGAGTTGATTTGAGTTGTACCATGCCTTACCACAAGGGTTTTGGCAGTGGTGGCATGCAGCTGTGTTACTCTCACTCTGGAGGGACTTTGAAAGCATGGTCCTTCTCGGTGTCTCAGGTACCTGTTTGTGAAAGTGACTGCTAATTCCCTGGGCATAATGTAAAAAACAAACCAACAAGGTGTCAAGGGGCAGATGGTCAGATTCTTGCTCCTGCCATCTCTGCTTTCCTGCTGAGACATGAGGTACCTTTGCTGTCTCAGAGCCAGGTGGTCCTTGGGTTGAGTGAGAGTGCTTTCCAGTCCTTTGTGCACCCCTGTACACTCAGGGCACAGGGAACTACATGGCACCTCAGCACTGGCTGTTCCTCCCACTCCCTGAGTGCTTGTATGTACAACTGATTGCCTGAAAAATTAGCAAGCCTGTTGGCCAGACTTTAATTTGCTTTGATGAAGTGCAGGCATGCTGAGAATTTATGTCTCTTTACAAGAAAGGAATAACTGAATCTTATCAGATACATCACGTTTGAAGGGTGCAAAGCTGATCTCTCAACTTACAAAGTATCTGCAGGAGAAAAGGACTGCTTTTCCTCCTTGTTCCCTTGGCAACGCTTGCTCTGGTATTCAGCACCAGTCCAGCAGCCTAGAGAGCATAATTAGAGAGAGGTGGTGGTGGGGAAGGGTAGGGAACAGAGCATCATGTAATTAATTCTGAGCATGACTTGCTAGGAATGGCAGACTTTCAGTCTCTGGTGTAACACCTCCGTCCCCAGCCAAGGGAGCATGTAAAAAGAGAAGGGGCTTATGGGGGTGGGATGAGGGGGAGCAATGGGAGGGTGGGGATTAGCTAGGTTTCCAACAGGAGAGCTGTGATTTCCAAAAGTAACCCTCCCTGCTGATTGAGCTACAGATGTGTCACTACTTATCAGTGGACCAGGCCATCTGCTACAGTGTTTCCCTGGAAACTTCTCGTCTTCTCCCTGCCCCCTCCATCCCTCCGCCTTCTCAGTCCTTTGCTATCCAAGTGGGCGAGTGCCCTCCCACGTACAAACCATGAAGATAAAATCAAAGTCTTTCCCAGTGACATCACTGGCACTTTCTCACCTGGGGAATCCCTAAGCAGAAATAAATTCTCTTGACCACCAGACAAGTAGGAAATCTAGATCCATAAAAAATTGTAGGAAGAAAAGGAACTGCCACCATCCACAAAAACAGTTCTTCATCATTATTTTGTTTGACAGATTTCTTTCCTTCTGCCTATTTCTCTTGGGGAAAAAAACTAAAAATAGAACTGATGTACGTAAATGCTTGCTGAGTAGCAATGCCTACTCTGTAGCTGACTGTTTTCATTTTTCATTAGTTGCTTCAGAAATGTGGAATAAATGAAGCAAAAAACGCAGTGATTTTTTAGGTCCTCCAGACCCCAGATAAGCTGATGAGGGCCAAAACCCCATCACGCAAGTGATCTTAATGCAGAAGTTTGCTCCAAGATTATATTTTCTTTCCAACCAAAAGAATCAACAGAAGCACATTAACATGTCTTTGTTTGCCTTTCACTTATATGTGTATTTTTGTAATAGAAGTACCTACAAGCTGTAGCCCCATGGTGCTATATGAAAAGGTAAAGTGCAAAAGGGATACTTATTCTCTTCAAGATCCTATTTGGACATGAGATACTCTAATTTTGTATTTATTGATTTGCCTCTTAAGAAAAAACAGAACAAAGAAAAAACACTAAGGGCAACAAATATTCTAAGAACAGCCTCTCATTTTTCTGGATCCAATACAATGATGGGGAGAAATCCCATGATATTGTTAGCCACCAGCTGGCTCTGCTGAAACTGCACCTCACTCACTGAATACAGAAGAAGAAACAAGTTAGATGTCATCTTGTAGGTGGGCCCTTTCCTCTCTTTCAAGATAATTGGAGGTTATTTTTTCAGACTGATGCAGAAAGTTTCAAATTGCCTGTCTTCCTCCCATATTAACTCAAAGAAACAGAAGAATCAATCTTAAAGCCTGTACTAATATTTACTATAACATAAATGTGAAGGCTAGATTACATTTAATTCAGAATTTTGAAGGACAACTGAATGTTACTCTAATCTATGGATATGTTTGTAAATTAATGCCTTAATTACATCTTAATTGTATTTTTTATTTAAATAATTGGAGAATTTTTTTTTTTAAACCCAGTAAAGCTTTTTATTCTAGCCATTGCTTCAGCTTTTGGATTTTTTTCAACATGCACCTCAAACTATTGTTCCCATTTAATAAAACCAAAATATAGCACCTGCACAGATAAATACAAATTCTTATTATCCAAAATAGATTTTAACAGAATTTTTGCTCTTACTCAAAATACAATCTAGAAATAGATTTCCTCCTATTAGATTAGTCTGGAATTCGTACAGTCTTTTCCTTTGCATTTTGGCTCCTCAAAACCAATAAATTGATTTACCCATGTATTTTATTTGTTTGTTTTTGGTTTTAGGGAATTAACTGTAAAAATGCAGACAAGCAATTTCTTCAGTTTTAGTATTTTAGAAATGTCCAACAATGCAATCTTATCCTTGGTATTAAAAAAAAAAGAAAAAAATAAAAACACTGTATGATGACTTACTTACAATGATTAAAAAAAATAAATTTCACTTGCAGCATCGAAAAGTATGTCCTAAATAAATCAGGATTTTTCTTTTTTGAATTAATCATCAGATGGCTGATATGTTGTTGGTTAGTCAGATTATTATAATATGCATACCTGGGAAGATCAAAACTAACTCTACGTTGGTAACATTCTGCATAACTTATGTTCTTCAAAGAATGCCAGCACCTTATTGTGGCTTAGTATTTTTTGTTTTGTTATTTCCATGTTTGTTTCTTAATTAAGAAAATTCCACAACTGAACACACAAGAGAGGGCAAATAGAATTGATGACTCAACAGTTGCTAGGTATGTGCTAGAAATGTGGCTCACAAGTGCACTTCTCTACAACTGTGAACTTAAGTCATGTTCTTTCTTCGAAGAAGACTACAGGTTCTGTTTAATTTTGTTCCCAAAAGTAGTAATTTAGCTTTGCATTTATACATCACGTCTGATACTGGGGTTTTTTATATATTCCTTAACAATGTTGTATTGCAGTCACTGTGGAAACCACAATCATGGTATTAGTAACGCATAATGGGCAATGTATTGATGCTCATAAAAAGTGCAGACAAAGAATGAATGTTTGAATGTTAGCCACTAGCAAACTTCAGACTATTCAGTAGGTTGTGTAAATTGTGCTATTGTACCATGGGTCCTTCAGGAATTATGACCCTACATCTGATTTCTTACCAGTAAGCAATGGGAGGTATATGCGCAACACAAAGTGAATATTGGCAATGTAAGGCTCACTGGCGACCTGCAGAGTTGGAGTCACCCACTGAATTGAACGCCTGTTTATTTGAATGAACAAATCTGCCTCTGAAAGGAAATATGGGACAATTAGCTAAATAACTTAGCAAGGCAGGTGGTACAGGCAACACCACTTCTTTGACCACTGCTCACGTTAAAAAAAAAAAAAAAAAAAAAAAGTCTGGCCTTGAGGACATCTCAGTTCAGTTTAACAAGATGTGGCAAAATCCAAACTAAGAGTAAGACATTATTGCTCTTAAGGTGAGTTAATTTTGTTAATCTCTACATTTGGATTGTTTGCAATTAACAATGTTTGGTGCGGGGCTGCTGCACAAATTGGAGCTTGTCTGATGCTCAGATTTTTATTAAGTGGAAGACCTGTTTATTTTGGTATCCAGGCTCATATATTGCACATAATTCGTAAATCTCCTTCAGGGCTGGGACTGAGAGATGGGCAAGTTTTTGTGAGATGTCTTCATTTTCATAGGAGGCTATGTTTTTCCTTTGTGACCTGCTGTGTTTGTTTGCAGTGAACATCAGTGACAGAGCGGCTGGGCTGCAGGCTTCTCAGGAGGGCCTGCATCAGGCTGGTCTGCTGCTGCACCAGGCACAGAACTAGGACTTGTTCAGTTGTGGAAAGGACACAGAACCCATCACACGACTTCACAAAAGCAGACTTCTTATATCATAAATTCAGAGTCCTGGCAGATCGTTGTCTGAAAACTGAGCAAGTCCACTCTCGGTACTAAGATGCTGCCTCCTGCTTCAGGAGTTTGTCATAGAAATTAATCATACAAAACGGAGATAAACTTATAACAGATTGCCTTTTCACAGAGAAAAAACATTTCTGAAATGCTGGGTGGCCAAACTTCAGCTTTCTACTGTGCATGGGAAGAATGGCAGTTTTCCCCCCTCAAATCAAAACTGGTTGAATGATTGTGTGACTCAAACCTACAGTCAGTCCACAGCTGTTTAGCTATTGTCATGTTCCTTTTTTTCGGGAATAACAGTGAAATAATTTTCCTTTGGACTACTTTTGTGAAATAGCATTGTTCTTTTCATCTTTAATGCTCAAACATTCTCTATGTGGATCAGGAACCTGCCCTGCTAGTTTGCATTGCACCACTATTGGTAAGTCCACAGCCTTTTACAGCCAGGCTTGTGCTTAGGCCATGCTTTCCTGGTTGGTGGAGAGTTTAGTTTTCTGTTTAGTTATGTGAAGGCTCCCTCTAGCCATGCCTTAACATGTCAGTATCAAAAATTCAGTCTGCAGCAGGTAGTCTTTAGTAAAAGTTTGAAAAACTGTTATCCTAGTTAGCCATTGAGTTTATAAATGAGATAAAGAACTTCTGAGAGTTTGAATCTGAGTGGCTGACACGCCAGAAGGCTGTGCTGCAATCCAGCGAGATCTGGACAGGCTGGAGAGTTGAGCAGGGAAAAGTTTAATGAAATATAACAAGGGAAAGTGTAGAGTCTTGCATCTGGGCAGGAACAACCCCAGGTTCCAGTATAAGCTGGGGAACGGCCTATTAAAGAGCAGTGTAGGGGAAAGGGACCTGGGAGTCCTGGGGGACAG
>VWYH01006332.1:0-40313 GCA_013399365.1 Pampusana beccarii | reverse complement strand
GTGGAGCATCTCCCTTATGAGGAAAGGCTGAGGGAGCTGGGTCTCTTTAGCTTGGAGGAGACTGAGGGGTGACCTCATTAATGTTTATAAATGTGTAAAAGGTGAATGTCATGAGGATGGAGCCAGGCTCTTCTCGGTCACAACCAACGGTAAGACAAGGGGCAGTGGAATCAAGCTGGAACACAACAGGTTCCACTTAAATTTGAGAAGAAACTTCTTCTCAGTGGGGGTGACGGAACACTGGAACAGGCTGCCCAGGGAGTTTGTGGAGTCTCCTTCTCTGCAGACATTCAAAACCCGCCTGGATGCCTTCCTGTGTAACCTCATCTAGGTGTTCCTGCTCCGGCAGGGATTGGACTAGATGATCTTTCGAGGTCCCTTCCAATCCCTAACATTCTGTGATTCTGTGATTTTGTGAAACTGCCCAGAGAAACATGGATAAGATGGCAAGCAAACCTATAGGAAGTCATAAGGAGCAAGACCCAGCTTTGAGAGTACTGTAAGTGTTCCAGCAGGATTTTGTTGGAATGAGCAGAAAAAAAAATACCCTGTAGGGGGTGATATTTGCTTTATTTCTTTTTATCTCTTTCTAGGTTTTGTATCTGTTCATTAACCTCTCATTCTTAGTAAAAACCTATTCATCCTTTACATCCACCCTAACATTTGCGTAAAGCTCAGCATGATGTGGAGTTGGCTGGCTAACCACAGGTGTTTCACTCCTGAGAACAGTAGTTCACAGCTTCGGCAGCTGCAACTGCACTTGCAACACCCTACAGGAGACCACAAATACTCAAGAGCTTCTCAGCTGAAGTACCAGGTTTTGGGTGGGACCTGGAAACACAGGCTGCACATTTGCGAAAGGTATTTTGCAGTCATAGGTTTTAACAAGAACCTCCTGGGATACAGCAGGACAGGCAAAAGAGTGCCTGCAGTTCCAAGATCTCCTCCAATGTGTGCTGTAACACAAAAATTTCTGTTACCTCCTTAGACCATCCCAACAACAACACTGTTGATGCAATGTGAATAAGTAATTTCCAAGGAGTTACATGGCTGTATATTTGAATATTTTCCCAGCTCCCTTATGGTCAGTTTAGTTTCACATTCTGCTTGCTTTACACAGTATCCTACACTTGTAGTTTATACAAGGCTTTCCTTGAATGCTGATCACCTTGTCTGTGCCACTCAAAAATGGCAACTGGTTTTCAATACACAGGTCTTACATTACGCATATAGTCATGATGTTTTAAGTAGCCTTCACATTACAAAAGAGTGGTGCTACTATATGCAGTTGCAGTGCAGTAATTTTTACTTTGCTGTTGAATATACCAGCATTCCTTCCTATGTGCTTCATCATTCAAACACAGAAACTAGTGTCAGCATGATTTTCCTCTGTTGTGAGCATGGCAAAGTATGTTGTTAATAACAGTACAAAGTTTGGATTTGCATGGTTACACAACACCACATTGCCCAGGAACCTTACAGGAATAATTTAAAGATTGCCTAGTTATTATCTGTTCCTACAAGGAAATTGCTTTTATCTGTGTGTCTGTGGAGCAAAAGACAAGTTTCAATTTTTAAGCACTTGTTTAGCTTTAAAACCAAAATAACAGGTTTTAGTGCCTAAAGCAGCTGTAAGAGATTGATCTCTGATACATTTACATGAAGATTCAGAGACCGCCACACAGACTTGAAAACCTCCTTGTCTGGTCTTTCACAGTCCAGTTTACAAGGAGAGTTTGACATCGCCAGAAAACTGGTTTTTGTTGCTAGCTGTCCAGGGGCATATACCGTTTGAACTGTAATTGTCTGTGCACAGGATCAAAGATGAGAATACCTTAGCAGAGAGCAGCTGAAATGCAAACACATGCAGAACAAACTCTCTTATTAAAAAAAACCCTGCGATATCACTGGCCACAAATAAGAAACTACCCCACTGCCTCCTCCTCCTCTTCCTTCTCCTCATCCTCCTCTTCTCCCTCCCCTCCACTGGCTGTGTTAAGGTACAGGGCCAGTGACATCCTTATATTATTGGTGCACAAATAGACATAACCTAGTAGAGTCCCCTAATTATTTCGTTGTACAAAAAAAATCTCCCTTTACACTCAGTCTCCCAGGAGCAGGCTGCCCACGTGGAGCACTTCCTGGAGTGAAATAAACACCAACTTCAATCAGGTTTGACTCAGCTCTTCAAACTGTGGGCATTTTGGGTAGCAGTGGAAGTGCTCTTCTTTATAGCTTGTCTTCTGTAGCACAAAGATTTCGAGCACACCAGTGCTGCAGATGTGATGAAGGAAGAGATTTCCTTCTGGTCAGTGACTACAAAGACTACATCATGTCTCTGAAAACTTCTGCACTGGAAGCTCTGAGACATTTCTGAAAAAAAATCTATGCTTGCTTTCTGAAAGCCACTTTGCAAAAGTGCCTGTGAATTATAGTGCCCTAGTGCCACACTAGCAGCTGCTTTGGAAACTTATTTGGAGGAAGCTTTTCTCAGTGTCTGAGTCAGTTGTATAGGTGGAGGTAGGGCCAGAACCTTCAAGGTACTGGATGCCTTTCTTCTATCAGATTAACACGACTGAAGTGCTCATTACACACTAGTGTAATGCATTGCCTGAGACTTCTGAAACTACTCTATAAAGTCCTTAGTACCATATTCAGAGGAGCAAAAAGACTAAGGATTGTTTCATTTTATTCCCACGTTCAGCACAGCCAGCTGCAAAAACCAGAACATGATTCTGACCTACTGCTCCCTAAATTACTTGTTTCATCACCTCAGTAGGCAGTTTCCGTATATTCCTAGGCTGGAGAGGGTCAGCCAGGGAGGTGGAGTGACTCATCTCCTGACATATTCACTCTTTGCAGAATAAAAACTAGCATCATCTGGCAGCAGTCAGCCAAGGTGAGCACGCACTGTATCATGTGGCAGAAGGAAAGGCTACTGGTGAAGGACATTTTTCATGTCTCCCACAAATAATTTTGCAGTCATTAAGCTTGTATTGGAAAAATGGGCTAGCAAATTTGGGTCTCCTTAGAGCAGCTCCACAGAGTTAAGACCTGATGATCTGAAGTCTGTGAAATATTTCTCAGCTGGGCAAAGAGAGATACAGAACAGTCTGATTCTGTTGATATCAGGGCTTTTTTTTTTCTCATATTCTCTTTTTTTTCTTGAGGCTGCTCCTTCCTTAACTTTTATGTTAACAGCTCTTTTGACCAGGAAGATTCTTTCTGTAACATTGATGTTTCTCATCTCTAGACGTGACTCACACTGAGTGCTGGGGCTGCCTGCATGCCAGGATCTTCCTCCCCATGAAGTTTCCAGACAGTGTGTTGTTGTTTAGAACTGTACTGCAAACCCACAGCATCCTGGAGGGATGCCTCTTCATCAGGGGCTTTAGCAAATTGCTTTGTAGCGTAATAGCATAAGCTTTGGATAACAAATAAGGGCTGACTCACAAATCCATCACAGGAATGTGGTTCCAGACTTACGCTACTGCCTACAGAACAAGGGGAAAGGTCACTGTGCCACTGTCAGCAAAAGTATCATAGGTTGCTGGAGACACCTCACACTTTTCATAAGAAATCTTGCCATCCAAGGATATATAGTATAAGTGAGTAGGTAGTTTTTTCAAGGGGAAACAAATTCCTAAGCTAAAAAAATAAATTTAAGCATTAGAACTAGTAAGATGGGTGTAGTATGTATCTGGTCAGGTCACAAAAAGATGTTAATCTATCCCTGAAGGGAATGAGGTATGCCTTTCATTTCAGCCAAAGCAAGATAATACATGAATCATGATGTACGGATGGAAAGGGATGGATCAATAGGTTGATAAATAGATTATATCTTTATACACTTAGATTTTACTTAATGTAGTAAACTTGCCAAGTAAAACCAATCAACTAAATAACTCCAGTATTTTGGCTAAATATTATGGGCTGGATCTCTGTCTAGATAAAATTGTTATGGTTCCACTGACAACGGTCAACTTGATGGAATTACTAACTACAAACTCCACTTTTTCAGGTTTTGATCAGGAAGCAGCACTGGATCCTCTAGCTTAACCTGCATAGCAAATACCATCACATTCCACTTCACAATCTGACCTCCTGTTCTAATTCAGCTGGATGGTATCTTTAGAGGTATCCTATTTTGAGTAATGGTTCGAAGTACTGAGAACCCACAAATTTATTTGAGCTGTTTGTCTTTAGTATTAAAATGGAAATAATTACAATTTTTAAAATGAAGCTTCTTTCTAGTTTGAATCTGCCTTCAGTATCCAAGCACTGCCTGGCTTCAGACCTTACTATGTGGCTTGTGTATATTTTCCTTTGCAGCAATACTGGCTTATGGAGCTTTTCGTGTTCAGTCTGCTCTCAGAACCTTTTCCGCATCTCTATTCTCTTTCGATTGTCTGACAGCCGTTTAGGGCTAGACACTCTATCAGTTCAGGTTTTCCTTTGCAGGACCGTTCTTGACCTAGATCTATCTGTTGATCTAACTTTCAGCCCCATACACAGTTGGGTCACACAACTGAAGGGGTGATGTGGGGGAAAGAACAAGGACTTTGGATGGATGAAAAGGAAAGGATCCGTATGTTGCCAAGAAGAAGGTAGGTGGTCCCACATCCTTGCCTGCTAAAAAGAGTTATCAATCATCATCTTTCCACGGACGTATTTAAAATTAATTTGCCTTTTGCCTTTCTGTTTGTTAAGTTAAAAAAACCTCAGTTTCAGTCCTTCCTGAGAAGCAGATTTTCCATATCTTAGATGTTATTTTAGATTCCCTTCCTTTTATTCCCCAGTGTCCTTTTTGAAAACGCATCTGGAAACAGACACTGCATTGCAACAGTGGCAGAAACAAGTTACCCTCCTTGTCTCAGAATTTGCCATATTTCGTAGAGATGGACTTGCTTAACCGACCATACAAGACAACATGCTCATCCCAGAAAATTGCCTACAGGTCTGGTGTTTTGTGGCCAGTGTTTCGTTATGCTAATAGTGATTTGCTTTTTCACTCTGTTTTGGGAATAGCTTGTTTTATTTCCTTCCACTTCCAGTCTTTCTGAAGCTTCTGTTGGTCAGTAGGCCTGAAATGGAAGGTTCAGTATTTTATTTCCATGCCTTTTCCTCATTTTGGCTCTGAACCATGGATAAGCTCATGAACTTTGGAATTAAAACATCTAGCAGCAGCCAAGCATGTCACAAGAGTCAGTCCAGAGCCACTCATGGTTCTCTGCCCAGACTTGCAGGAATGAAGGAGACTGAGACCTCATTGTCATGCTTTGAGACTTTCTAGCAGGGTGTGTCTCTCCTCTTCGCCTGAACTTGCAAAAGTGAAGGTTGCGCTGCAGCACATTCAGTATACACATAGCCTGCTGTTCTGTTTTAAAGGGAATGTCAGAGCAGGAATGGAGAAATGTGCCAGCGGAACACAAAAAAGTAAAGATTTCTCAAATGCTGTTTGCCGCTCACCAGGACTTAATATAGTTCTCTATATCAGGTCTCTGGATACATCTGTTTCTTAGAAAACTGAGAGGCAGGCAAGGATGCAATACCAAGGAACCTGTTAAAATATCAGGTTTTGCCAGGCATTACCACATAGCTACCATAGACGAAGAGAAAGGTAATTGCATAATTTGCCTAGTGCCAACAATGTGATGAGAGATTTAAGGATACTTCTGTGTGCTGTGAGACTCACCCAGTTTTTCTCTAGCTTAGGCTTCCAATACTGGGGCACTGCAGACTCTGCTGGATGTACTCTGCAGTGTTTATGAGATCAGTCTCCTCCAAGAAGCACATGGGAAAACCAGTGCAAACAGAAAGACATTGCACAGTCTACATAGTGGTTTTTCTAATGTTCATTAATTTCAGCGTACATAATAACAAAATGGCTGCAGTACCTTTTCTGAATACTGGGTGTGAAAAGAGATGATGAGTTGCTCTTGTATCTGTAGAAAGCTGTAGCTTAAATAGGTTAACCTAACCTGAACTTGCCTGTGAACCTCATGAGACTTTAAAAAACAATAATATCTTTAGATTGGTTTATCAGCTGACCTCATTGTGTCTGTGATTTGCCTTTCCTGTAAGCAGCCCTTGTGGGTACTGTGAGGTGATTTATGTGCAGGCAGGAGGTATCCACAAGGCATATCACATGCAGAACCAGTCTGCTGTACATCCAGGACAATTAGTCTGTGTTACCTTTTTTAACTAAGTAGCTGAGTGTGAGCAGTGTGTCTGCAAATTATCTGGTACAAAAGTGTTCTGAAATGAAGAAATATTGTGTGTTTGTAAGTTCATTACACCTAACCCTCTTGTGAGTTAAACAAGATGCTGATTGAACCTCCTGTGGTCTGTGCCTACTACCACTACATTTATGGAGTTTGTTCCTAGCACGCAGAGAGGATGGGTAAGACTAATGGTAGCAAGTCATGACAGCTACAAAGAGTCCCTGGGAAAACAGGCAAGATAGAAGTACAGAGAATACAGAGAATAGAAGAAAAGCTGGTAGGGGAGTGTGCTTAAGAGTTTTGCACAAGGAAACCCATCCGGCCATCCCGTATATTTCTGAGGAAGAAACATATATATATATATATAGCTATATCTACTTGTCCAGTAATTACATCAGAGATAATATATTTCCTGCCTGCCTAGGTTGTTGCTCAGCTTCTGCCCTGGAAAATGAGGTTATATTCACTTTGATTTTGTATATCTCTAGGCGTAAGAGTGAGCTCCACTACTGTTACCCCATTACACAGGTAATTTTTGGCAATACTCTTGTTATGGGGACAATGATGTGAGCAATGATTCAATGTATTTCATTATGCCGTTGAAGCACACTTTATGAGTTATTATTAAGCATGTTTAAGTGAAGGCTGTATCTTGTCACTTACTGGCTGCTGAATCTTTGCATTCTTCACAGTATCACCTTTGTTTTTGAAAAACTGCAAGTAAAATACCTGGCCTAATGCTAAGGAACTGTTTGTGTTTTGTGCTCCAGAGTTCATGGCAGTACCTGTAATGACTCTGTAATGATATGCAAATGGCAAAGCAGATGTTGCCTCCCACAGAGTGTGATTGTGGAATACAAGCAGCCAAGGACTTTGCATCCAGTAGTCACATAGAGCAGAATCCAACATAAATGCTGATGCACTGCCACCTGATAGAAGTTAGTTTTAGGCTGCTTCTTATAATGTATTGTTGTAACTCAGTGGTCCCGTTGTGCAAGGAGCTATACAAACACAAACTGCGAGATACCAAAGATATGCATGTCAGGGAGTAGACAGGAGCCTGTTGAAGCTGAGGTAAACCTCAGAGTTGTATTTACAGCCTGGTGAATAGATTCACGCACCTCTGCATGTACCCAGTTGTTGTGAGTAGGTGCTTTGTCTGAGGCACGTGCAGAGAACAACTGGCTTGTCTACCTATAGCAACTTTGTCCATTCAGCTGTTCCCTTTAGATAATGATTATAAAGCCAGAAAAAGCTGATAGATACAGCTATGTTTATAGAAACTGTCTGCACCATTACCTTTCCACTCCTTGAACTCCCACATCAGTCATATGCCTGTACTAAATCCCACAGCAGAACCAAAGCACTCTGCAAAGATTGAGTCATACAACATTTGTAACCCCTCTTGGATTAGTGCTTGTGCATCTGCATGTGATAAAATTAGAGAATCTTATATACTGTAGGATCTGAAGTTGTAATGCTGCATGCAACAGGCAGTCTTTTGATCTGGTCTTTGAATTGGTGCCTGAACATTAATCTTATTAGTACCTAGTACCAAACCAAATGCAAAGACTAATGCCTGGTGGTATGACTTCTGTTTTGCAATCAGCCTTTACCTGTGATAAATTAAAAGTTTGACAAGTAAGCTTCCTTCATTTTGTTTTCCATTGCATTTAAGAAACATGTGCATGTTGTCTTAACACAGCTGGTGGCCTGGCAGTTTTGAGAGTAGTTAGTGGGTGTTGGAGAATAACATTTCATGTGGAAAATGCTGTGGAAAGCCACTTTGGGGCTAGGTTCTGCACTCTAAGTGTCCCTGGAAAGACTAAATAAAAAATGTAGTGGCTAAGAGCTAAGTAGTAGTATTAGAGAACCTGAAAGCCATTCCTACCCCATTCCCCACTGATTATCTGGTGGGTGAAACAACACATTATAATCTTCTCACTGAGGGCAGGACTTAACTATCTTTACCAATTTGGTGGACAGCACCAAATACAGTGTCTGCCCCAGAGGACCCCTGCTGCCACTCAGCCCGTGTGTCACCCTCCAGCCTTAACCCTGCTAGAGACCTGCAGAGGTGATTCAGAGTTGTGCAGGCACCACTCAGGGGCAAAATGCTTCCTAAATAATTCATTTAACCAGAAAATAAAGTGAGGGACACAGGCTACTGCTGAAACGAAATAAAAGGTTTGCTGGTAAAATCAGAGTGAAACAGGTATGTGAGCAAGGTCCACATCCATCCGCAGAAGTGAAGGATGTGTTGGTGTAACCAAGCATCTGTCTCTCAGAGCCAAATTCCAACTCACTGAGTCCTCAGGCTTAAAGTTGCAACAGAAGGGCCTTCGGGAGATCCCAGCCCAAGGTTTTAGAAGCTGAAAGTGGTTTTGACCTCAAGAAGTGATACCCAGGGAAATGTGCATGTGGGAAGATGGATGCTCTTTGAAGAGCTCTCTCCTGCACTCCTCCCACACAACCATGCACTCTATAAAAACAGAGATCATGAAGAACCAGTTCCCATTATCATTTAAAGAAGCAGTTTCATCCAGAAATATGTTAGAATAAGGTTTCTTGACCTGTACCACAGTGATTGTAAATGGAGAGGTCTTGATTCTATGGTAGTTTGCCTCATTTGAACACTGTGGTGTTTTATTCAGCAAAATGACAGGCCAGGTATCCCAGGTGAGAGGTACCTAAGCTGTACTAGCAAAATGGACATTTGTATGCTATAATGCAATACAAAAGTGCTAATGGATCATGGCAGAGTTCTAACTGAGCTAGGACCTCCAAAGCAGTGCCGTAAGACAATCAAGCACCATACAGAGTAGGGGAATGAACTAGCAGCGAGGAGACTGTTGTGGCTGTATGCAGCGTTAGGCATCAAAATGTTAGAAATTTGTGAAAGGATTCAGAGAAGAACAGCAAAAATCAATGAAACTCACTTTATTGTGAGGTTATTTGAGAAGCATGGTCTATTTCATATGTTCAAGGGAACTGACTTGATGTCATTCTCTAGAGAGTTACCTGGAGAAGGGATCACATACCTTTCTTTTGTGTAGCAAAACAAGCTGAACGAAGGAAGCAATGGCTAGGAGCCAGAGCTAGAGTAATTCAGCTCAGAAACACAAATGGAAAGGTTTATAGAGAGTGAGTCCCAGTTCACTGAGCAACATGGCAGATCCTCCCATATTTGCAGGCATAAAAAAAGAGAAAGAAAGAAATAGTATCATTCAGTTTGAGTTTGCTGAAATTCAGTGTCTACACATGAGAACAGAGTAGATGATCTCTGTGATGTGCTTAGGTCCTTTGGAATAACTTATGCTGGGATATTATGGTCAGCATTACACCCTTTCCACTATTTGCTAGGTAACCGCTTATTCATTTGTGTAGAAATGATGTTTATGGCTTGAGCACAAGTATTGTAAGGAGAGATGCAATATCTACTGTATTCTGTTCAGTTATTCTAGTAAAAGCCTGTCTTCTGAAAGGAATAAACAGCAAGGGACGGCAAGTTGCAGAGCTGCAAAGGCATGATGAAGAAAAGCATGAAGCAGAAGTGATTCCCAGGCATCTGGATACAGTTCTGAATGTGTTTCTACAGAAAAATCAATCTAATTTCTGATAAAATAAGCAAAGTAGTACTGTTAGGAAATCTAAGGAATGAACTGGAAACCAAAATGGTTTCTCTTTTTATTCCCAGTGCAGTACTTGACAGTGTTAAATTACATCACTGAAAATATATACAAAAGGTTCCAACAGTAATAATGCAAGGAAAAAAAAATCACTACACAGTGAGCTAGGTGGCAGGAGTCCAACAGGTTTCCTTCTTTGCATCTCACAGTAACATCGTACATCTGAAAGCAATGTACTATCACTCTGTCAGAGTGTACGTGAGCCTGAAGACCAGTTCTGGGGAAAGCACATGTTCAGAGCAGTTTGGAGGTTTGTTCTGAAGGTTCTCATACCAGGGGTGGGTCTTGAAACCAAAGTTTCCCATCTCTCTCAAATAAAAGCCTCATTTTGCTTCACTGAGTGTAAGAAAGGCCATTTGTTTGTCCTTCTTCCAATGTTCACTAAAGCTTCTGCTGGTTTTGGATGACCACTGTTGGCCATGTAACCCCAAAACCAGCTAACATCACAGTTTTTGGAAAGAGGAGAAGGCAGAGAGGGCGCTCTGTAACTAGCTCCCTGAGGGGAAACTCAGACCTCTCTCCACAGTCCTGCTCTCTGTTGGCGGGCCCTGGCTTACACTTGCCAGCATGGCAGCAGAGAGTGTCAGAGACTTAGAAATTGCTCTGGACCCTCTTCCAGCATGCATACATATATATATTAAACAAAAAATAAATTATTATTTTTTACTGCAATTGGCTTTTCCTATGTGCAACACCTGCCATCATTAGCAGAGAAAAGAAATGTGCCAGTAAACAAGGAAGGCAGGGCTCAGCCTGTCACGCCACTAGGTCCAGAGACTGCCCTCCAGAGCAGTAGCTAGCAGCAAGGCACTCATTTCCAGCCAGCAGATGAAAAGCAGGAGGTCAGGAACAAATTGGGGTCAGCAGATCAGGCTGAAGGAATCAGCGGAAGTTTTAAAAGCTTATTTCCACAGGTGGCCTTATAGAAAGCTGGGACTGTAAGCTGGGACTTACAGGAGAACTCGCGCTGTCTCTACAGCATCACTGCCCTCTTCACCCAAGTACACTGCAGTCATAATTTCACATCCTAATGCCCCATCTTCCCCATGTGCTGAATGGGGATTTCCCAAGTACTTCTTGCAGGACACTTTAAAATTTTTGGAAAGGGGAGGCTAAGTCAAAGATGGCAAGGATGAATAAGGCAAAGCAGCAGGACAGAGAGGCTAGTGAAAGTGTGACGTTACTGTGGACCACTTTCCGTGTGATCTTCATCTCAGGTGCTCCCCGTAGCAGACATTTTGACCTTTGCATTACAGTAAGCCAAAGCCCACAGCCTGAGACAATGTGCAAAACAGATCCCTCTCTGCACAAAAATGACAAGATGTCTGAGCTATGACACTTAGAAGTGTGACGGTTCTGCAGGTAGACAATAGCTCAAGGAACAAGCCATCTTCTTCCCTATTTCCAGAAGCGACTAATGAGTGTATGGTTTTCATTACAGCTGGAGTGATACACAGAGATTGCAAATTGGCAGGGGACTGATACCCCCTGAGAGCTTGAAGTTGTGCCGTGCCTTTGGTATTTATCAGTGGGGGGTGAGGAGAGCCCTGCCCCAGGTTTTTTTAACTGTGGTTGGCTTCTGATACAGCACCACTACTATGAAACAAGAGTGTCATTGTCAGCTGGTCTCAAACAGAACGTCCTTTGGTAAATTATGTTTTATCCTGTTACAGGATCACCAGTCCTCAAATAGCTAGGAGCCTTTTGCTCTCCTGTTTGGTGAAAATTGCTTCTGATAATAGAGCCATTGTTTCTCCATGTTATTCACCAAGAGAGTGTGGTTATGAATAATCTCTCTCTGAGCAGCATGATGTGCATGTGCCACAAACTTACCAGAGGCAGCAGATATTTAGAGGACGTGTATTATACTTTCCTGTTGCACATTGTCCTTAGAGAGGGAGTGGCTCCTTCATCTGGCACAGCAATGAGCTGGTCGGGCTGTTAAGGCAGAGCTTGCATCTACCCTCCTCTGAGAAGTCTTTCTGCCCTTCTCCCTTGTCCTGTGCTTCTGGCTTCTGTGCAAGTATTGCTGAGTCCTCCTTCACTGTGAGTTAGTCAGCTCAAGAAGGCAAAGGCTAGGCACTGCTTCGCTCCAAGGCAAACCCTCAGTCCATGCCACGAGCTGTACTATGATGGTGCAAAACATGAAACACACCCTCTGTTCATATAAGAGTGTCAAGAAAGAAGCAGCTGAATTAGGTCTGACTTGAAAAGGCCATTTATCTCTGCAGTGTGCACACATTAGGACGCAGCATTTCACTGTGAGACCCTCACCTCCTATGTCTTCCTGTTGCTCAGGATGTCCCCTCCGCAGCCTGGAGCATTGCTGAACTGGCTTCTTGCTTTTCTCTGCCTGCTCCACTACTTGTTTTCCAGGCCAAGGCCAGAGAAAGAGAGAGCTCCCAAGGTACATTTACATAACCACTTTACCAAGTCAGGGTCCTAATGTGGGTATTAGTGGTAAAAAAGGCTTTTCACATCCATGAAACCTAGGATCAGGTACCACACACTGCTCAAGGGCGAGTTCATTATTTACATGCATTGACTTCACTGAATTAATTTAAATGTATTTAAATATCTCTCAGTGGAACTGGTGAGAACTAGTAGATCCAATGTGGAACTCTTTTTTTTGCATGTTTTTGCAGATATAGGCATTTCAATACTCTGAAAATAATGGCTTCTGGTACTTGCTTGATGTGTTCCAGTGGCTTACCTGTGTGCTATGATAAGGAGGGACTACATTATTGTTACAATATTCTCGATTAAGCTGACTGCAAAATATCATCTCCTAGGAAGCTTGGAGACCTGGTCCCAGAAAGTTAAAGAACCACCTATTTTTTCTGTTTGCATAAGCTCAGACTTACAGAAAACTTTACCCCTACTAACTTGGACACTTTTAAAGTCTAGAGGAACCAACAAGATTGCTAGTCATGTAAATTCCTTTCTTAGCTGTTTACGGAAGAAAGCATTCTCATGGAAAGAAAGGCACACTGGAATAAAACACACGACCATGCTCGTTAAGCAAATTAAACACATAACTGTTGGCTATAATTCAAAAATAATAAATAATCTCAAGTTAGCATGGCCTTTGAGTTTTGCTAAAATGTTTGTGTCCTGGTACGATAACATCTTAAGTGCTACAATGCAATGGGATTACTGGTAACTCTTGTAATATTTTACAAGGATATTCCTCTCAAAATTTGTTCCACACTTTGATGTCCTTGATTTTTTTTTTGAGAAGTACTTGACAAGGTTGCAATTTCACTGTGCTTACTTTGCATGCTCTTGAGCACTGCTGTGTTACTAAAGAGCCATTTCAAGCAAGTCATAGCTCATTATAAGGGCAATTCTCTCCGCATTTTGTACCTAAATATTGATGGACATTCTCTGTTTACAGTATTACTAAGGACTAAGCCGTTGTTGTTAGTCTGGGCCATAATCAACTTCTATTGTGCTTTTGATCAAAGAGAGCTGACAGTGTCTTTCTAGCCTGAAAATCCCCTTCATTTGCAAAATTACATTAAGAAAAGAAAAGTCTGCAGTTTCAACCAAACTCTTTTCTGACCAAAAGAAAAAAAAATGACAACTGTGCTGTGGCTTTGTCCAGACAAGTTAAAGCAGAGGTGTATTGACTTTCCTAGTGTTCTTTGCCCCCACGTTCTGCTCCACAAACACGAAATGTTTGCTTTAACTTGACAATATTGTCACAGGAGGAGAAGCAGTACCAGAGAAGTGGGCTGTCAGTGGTGTTTCCACACAACAGATAAAATTTCCTCATGAATCACCCATCTCATGAACAAAAGTACCCATCCCCAACTCAGAAGGTGGGAAGGGAGAAGGAAAGACAAGGAGCTCTTTGCTACTGACTCTTGCAGTGGAAACATTTTGTGAATGGTTTTAGCTACTTGGTGACCATAGGAAAGGGAATTCTCTTTGATCATAGAGGGTTTAAGTGCTATTCTGTTCATGTTGTTCATTTGTCATAGGCATTATCATGGAGGCAAGCTACACATTGAAGACTTTAGAGAAGACTCCCCTGAAGATATTACTGTGTTCCATGAACACATTTTTGTTTAAATTATTTAGTGAGGATATGCCTAAGAAAGGTTGTTTCCTGCTCATGTCTCTTATGGTTGTGGTCCTGGGACAGAAGGAGAAAAGCAGAAGCAGAGCACAGTGCTTGGTGAATCTTTGATCTCACTGATTTCACCTTCCTGTGTGCCACCTGCAGTTCTCTGCTCCCTGGTGCCCTGAGATCGAAGCAATGCTGAACTCAAGAGGCTGTTTTATCCATGTTTTGCCCTAGTGCAAGTAATGGAATAAATCTTGGAGAAGCAGAGAATTGATCTTGCAGACAGCATGTCATCTCAAAGTCTTCAACTCATCATTATGCTTTGGTGTAAGGCAGGAAAGGGGGGAATATGGCCCAGAAGCTGAAGCAGTAGTTTTGGATACTTTTACAGGCCCATCCTACAGAACAGGCTCTCATTGGCCACTATCACTTCATCAGCAGCAGAAAGGGGATGAGGGATAGGAGAATTCATTCATTCACTACAGACTGTCAGCTGAGAGCCAGCGTTGACTGCACACAGCACCAGGATTTGGGTTGAGTACCAAACTGTTCCTCACCAGTGCCAGTGTTGAGTATTTCTGGGCTACCACAAACCCTTTCTGCACAAATGCATGCAGGAAACAGAGATTTGAAAGTTTTCTTTGAACCGTGCATGAAGATTCACTGAAAAATTTATTTATTGTTACAGATGTATTTTTGATACAAAATATATATATCTTACAAAAACTATTTTCCTTTTTCCCAAAAGTGAGAAACCATTTTAAAAAAGCTTTAACAAAAGTAGAAGAAAACTGAATTAAATTAGCAAGGATGTGTTCATTTTAAAGTGCTGGTAAAACACATTGTTCTATAGTTTATGTTGCTAAGGCCCTTGTTCAGTAAAAGGCCTAAGACTGTACTTTAGACACAGTAACATCAAAACAATAAAAATAACTTAAAACAAAATTAAAAAGAAAAATATTCATGCCAACAGTGGTGAACATGGAATTTTGTTCCAAGAAAATGTGGGCAGAAGTTTGGACTGACCAAAGGGAGTGAAAGAAAAAGGGTAATAAATAAATATAAAGAGGACAATACATAAGATATTCTTGTGGATATGTCACAGTGTTCAGGGTGGTGGTCATGTTTGAAAAATTGTATAGAAGCAAACTACCCTGTAGTCTAAGGTAAACATGAAGCAAGAGTTTTGCTGTTTTCCTTAGGACAATTATTGAAATGTTTCTTATTAGGAATTGAACTATCAGGAAGGAAATAAAAAAGCCCAGAAATATGCCAGGAGACTGTTTCTGGATTTCTTGTATATTTGCTGAAGTATTCCTGTGTTGCATAGTTGAATTAAAATCTTTAGTTCACTGGGTTGAACTTAGATGTTCCTTTTTAAAAACTGCCATGGAGAAATATCTTAAAAGCACTTTCTTGCTTCTGTAGTAATGTTTAGTAGCTTGAAACTGATTTTTTTTTTAAATTTTCATCCACCCATGTAAAGTTGTTTGTCAGGTTCAAAGGAACAGCTGATGGGATTTTGTAGAAACCTGGTTTGATTTTGTATTTGCTTTTAGCAAAAGGGCGATTGAAACATTTGTTCTAAAGTCAGATTTGGCATATAAACTTTGCATATGCAAACAGACAGGAGAAGCAGGAAACTCTTAGCTGGATTTCCTAAATCCAAAACACTACAGATAAAAATGTGCCAATGAAATTTTCTTTTGCAAACTATTTTGTATGAGTTCTATGGCAATACACTGATAGTGAAGCGTTTGGCTACAAAAAAAAAAAAAAAAATCTTTTTGTTCTGAAGCAGCAGAGGGAGCTATGCAGACATAGTTAGCTGTATTCCCGGTCTTCTGAAACTGTGAATGGGGACTTGTTTTTTGCTTACCTGCTCTTGACATCTGTAGAGATTAATATCTCAGAAATATACTGAATATACCAGCCTCAGGGAAGGGGTAGAACATGTGTGTAAGGAGTAACCAACAAGATGAAAAAGCAAAATAAGATACTAAAAAGCCTAAAAGACCTTTTGGGTTGGTGAGACGCATGCTTTTCAGGCACTGTGACGTTTTTGAAAATTTATTTTTTCATTTCAAGCATGTAGGGAATTCCAGCCATTAGTTTAGGAGCCCAGAATGGCTTTTTTTCCCCATCATCTGCATCTTCTTACACCTTCATCCTGACAATGGCACCAACTCATGAAGATTTTTGCAATGTCCTAAAAATATATGCCTATAGCCCACTGACCTCTCTGAGGTGTAAGCATGCTTTGACAGTAAGGCCCATGCTTAAGCATGTGGTTGAATAAAAGAAGAGCTTAACTGCTTATACTTTAGCATATGTCCTAGCCTTTTATAATTCTCCTTGAAGAGATTCACTTGTAGGTGTGTTAATGTCAAGCAGTAAAATCTTTGGAAGCTAAATACCTGGAAAATCTTGTAATTTTTACACATAGTCACATGACAAAAAATAACTACTTTTTCTGCACTGTTCACATATATAGGTATGTTGGATGACTCTATATGTGTGTATGCATTTCTGTGTGTATGGTTATGAATGGGTATGAACAAAAATAAATTCTCATGAAGCTATGTAACAACTTATATCTTCCTTTTACTGTCTTACTTCCTAGCCTTCCATTTTGAGCCCAGCAACCACCAGGGGAAATATGTAAATGCAAACACAAACAATGCCTCAGAGGTCACCGCAGAATTTTTGGTTCTCAGTTCAGGGAAGTGAAATTGCCCAAGGCAAAGCAAGAACTAAAGAAAACATAGCCCTGTGGAAGCTATGTACTTTATTCTCCATTCCTAGCCCATCAGAGATCCCAAGCCAGCTCCTAAATAGCCAAGTTTTCAGAATAATTAAGTTGGAGAAGGAGAGTGTACACATCCAGAGGCATCCATTTGAGCCTGTAGCCTGTTCCTTCTTGCAACATTTCATAGCAGCCAGAAGGTTAATATGGCGGGAGACGAGGCATTAGGAAAAGCTGTTTCTCCTTACATCTTACAGTTGCAAAAGCTGGGATGAACAAGGAAAATGCAAAACACTTTGGGACTTGTTGCAGAAGCACAAATGCTGTCAGCACTGCCTTGTGCTCCAGCCTCGGGAGACCTGGGGCTTTCTCCAGTCAACATTTCCCGCTGATCTGAGGCAGAGTAAGACCTGACTTGCAGCAGCAGGGACCTCCAGGCTTTGGACCCCACTTCGTGATGCTCCTAGTTTCTAGTGCCCAGTACCTGACTCTTTAGGTGAGTGGTGTGTTTAATAGCAGCTCACTCCTTGACTCAGCCAAACTACTTTTTTTTAGATGACTGCTTAGATGGGACACTGCTTCAGTCTGTTTATCCAGGACTCTGATTTGCTTTTTTTCAAAAGTAGGGATCAGATAAGATAAATTAGGTATTAATCCTCAGTACACATGTATTTAGCAGTCAAATACTGCAGCATTTACTGTGTCAGAGAAAAGATCATGTTTTAATGTGATGTTTGTTGAGAAAGCTTTTAGCTTAAATTTGTGTATCTCTAATGAAAAGTACAAGACAAGCTTATGTATATGGAAATTATCTGACCAGTTGAAATTCAAGTACGTGCCACAAAAATGTAAAGGAGAGGACAAATAAACTGACTATTGTCTTTGTACAGAATTACACAAACATTTGTTTGGAGTTCTATTCAGTCAGAGCATTTTAATATTAAATGATTTGCTCTTTTTACTCAGTACACAAAGAAGTCAGATAAAAACAGAAAGGTCAGTAGTAAAGGACCCTTCTCAAGCTGTCTATAAAATAGATGTTTTCTGAAGCCTGACTTCTCTGTGTGTCTGGGGACTGGATGGTGAATCAAAGCACTGCAGGCAGGGAGAGCAGCAGTGAGCATATGGGGCCCCAGGTAACCATAAGTGTGGGGTTATTTTGATCCCCCTGGAGAAAACGGGTTTCAGCACCTGGAAATACCTGGGTTTATGCGGCACTGAAGCTCCTTTCTTCTCCAACATTGCCCTTGATCACAGTTCATACAGATACTGAAACAAAAGGAGTGAACAGCTGCCTTTTTATTGGCATGGGAGCGGATCTGAAGCCTAGTAAATGTTTCATGTATGCTCTTCAAGTATTGTAATGAGCCTCAGGGCAAGATGGGTAAAGGATCAGTTGCTTTATTAGGTTGGTAAATTCATGCTTGCACTCCCGGTTTCCTTCATCACTGCTTTCTTTCTGTGAATTCATGTTTTTGTTAACTAAAGGTGAAACTTTCTAAAATCACAAAGTCTACAGCTCCATACAGGTTCCCAGCAATGGAAATTGTGTCCCCAAACTCACATCTCAGATGCATCACTCATTAGTGGAAACATTCTCAGGCTGTGAGAGGCAACTGCCACAATCCTTAATGAAGGCTCAGATACTTCCTGTTCAGCACAGGAGAAGCTAAAGGCAAGAGTCTTTCATTATTAGAAAAAACATGGCTTTGGAATATTTTGTAGACTCTCTTCCTCCTCTTTAAGTCTGTCTTTATTTCTGCTGACTCTATTATGATTGAATGCAACAGAATAAACACTGTCTAGCTCGTTGATTTTTTAATGATTTCATTTGTAAAAAAATTATTGATGCTTTACAGCATCAGGAATAATAGAAAGGGAATTCTGAACAAATCCATTCTAAAAGACTGCAGCCTAAAGTCAACAACAATACAGTATTACACAGAGAAGCTTTCTGGGAGAACAACACAAAGGTGTATGACAGGAAGAGTATGAGAAAGAAAGAGTCCAGGAAAGGAAGTCCGGGGGAACTGAAAACTAACTTCCTTTACTATTTCTATGCAGATTGGGGTTTTGTAATAAAGACTGTGCAAGGACCACTGATTTCACTGTTCTCACCCAGATTATTTTTTTTCTTTGAATATGGTCCTTAGTTGCTCCTGACCAGAGCAAGAAGTTTGTACCAGCCTTGACCTATTGCAGAAACTGCCTGCCTCTCTTCTGCCCCAGCTCCTTTGTCTATTGCTCTAGCAGAAGTAGTGTTAAAGCTGTGTTCTTTCTCTACCTACCATATCCTGAGAAGGATGAGAAGTCTGAACAGTCTTACAATAAAGGGTTGTTTCCTGTGGTGGAAAACGGAGATGTAGTAGCCTGACATTTGCATAAAGATGAGTACGTTTTGAAGCTGGGTAATAAACTTTGGACAAGATCAAAGTAAAGCATGAAGGTATCCATGCTGGTGAGACTGGCAGTGGCCCTCTACATTTCTAGCTAGTCATATGTTTTTTACATACTTAATAAGCATAAATTCATTTTTACGAGGCAAATACCTGTGAAACTTGCACTCTATTTGCTGTATTGTAGCAAGGTCTTTGTTCGTGGATTCCCTGATATTTTGAGAAAATAGAAATGGTCTATACAACAGAAGGACTGAGCAGTGCAGTTCATTTGAAGCATTCCCTTCAGCTGTCCCGAACTGTTACCACTGCGGAAAATGTCTGAAGCACTGATGCAACTCACTACAGCTGGAACTGAGTCCTCCTCAAAATCTTTACTGTCCAGTCAATAAACAAGAGATAAAATCAACATCAAATGTCAACAGTGTATTTGTATTGCAGAAATAGGCGTTTACTATAGGCCACTCAGCCAGGAAGATAACACTGATCAGTTATTCTTTTAAGGAGCAAAGGGAAGACTCTAGGTCATCTGCCCTTGTCCTTATGGGGACTTCAACTTGCCAGATATCAACTGGAAGTGTCTTACAGCTGGCACCAACAGGTCCGGAGATTCCTGAACCACCTGGATAATAACTAATTGGTACAGAAACTGTCTAGGAAAGGTGCCCCCCTACTGCTCCTCAGTAACAGGGATGGTCTCGTGTGTAAAGTGGCAATTGCAGGCTGCCTTGGCCACAGTGACCACAAAGCAGACAGGTTTAAAATCTATGCTAACAGGAGGAAAACTGCCAGCAAGACCTCAACTCTGGATAGGAGGAGAGCAGCCTTCAGGTTGCTCAGAGAAATACTTAGTAAGGTCCCCTTGGATGAAGCTTTTGAAGGAGCTTGGGTCCATCAGTGTGGGTTACTTTGTAAGTACCACCTACGAAAAGTGCAAGAGCAGGCAATTCCAAAGTGTTGAAAGTCAAGTGAATGAGGCAAAAAGTTGGCCTGGTTGAGGAAGGATGTTCTTCTTGACCTACAGCGTAAAAAGAAAGCGGTCAGTGGAAGCAAGGTCAGGCATCGTGGGAAGACTACGGAGATGCTGCTCACTACTGCAGGGAGGAAATTTGTGTGGCCGAAGCTCAATTAGAGTTGAATCTGGCCGGTACTGTGAGGGACAATTAAAAAGGCCTTTTAAAATATGTTAATGGCAGAAGGCAAGCCAGAAATAACATTTGGCCTATTACTTGCTGAGCATAGTCACCTCATAAACAGGGACATAGACAAAGCAGAGATGTTTAATGTTTTCTCCGCCTCGGTCTTCAACACTGAAGATGGGCTCTGGAGCCCCCAGAGTCCTGGGCTAGAGAACCATGGCTGAGAGAATGACGAACTACCAATTAATCCAGAACTTGTGCGGGATTTGCTACTCCAGCTAGATCCCTACAGGTTGATAGGACCTGATGGGGTTCATCCAAGGGTACTTAAAGAGCTGGCTGATGTCATAGAGAGACCTCTCTCTGTATTTTTTCCACACTCTTGGGAATCTTGAGAGGTCCCGGATGACAGAAAGCTGGCAAACATTGTCGTAGTCTTCAAGAAGGGCCACAGGAATGATCCCAGCAACTACAGTCCTGTCAGTCTCACTTCTGTGCCCGGCAAAATTAAGGAGAAGATTGTTCTGGGAGTTATTCAAAAACATCTGAATGACAATGCATTCATTGGTCCCAGCTAGCACAGGCTCATGAAGGGACAGTCTTGCTTGACCAACTTAATTTCTTTCTACAAAAAGGTTAACCAGCTAGTTGACCTAGTTCGGGTTCTGCAGGGATTCTTCTCAGGGCCAGCACTGTTCAATGTCTTCATAAATGACTTAGACACAGGACTTGAGGGAATACTAATTAAGTTCTCTGATGACACTAAATTGGGTGGTGCTGTTGACACTCTGGAGGGCAGAGTGGCCCTGCAGAGGGTTCTGGACAAATTGAAGAACTGGGCAATCACCAACTGCATGAGATTCAACAAAGGCAAGTGCCAGATTTTTCACCTGGGACACGGCAACCCTGGCTGTACACACAGACTGGGAAATGAGATGCTGGAGAACAGCTCTGCAGAGAGGGATCTGGGGGTTCTGGTTGACGGCAAGTTGAACATGAGCCAACAGTGTGCCCTGTCAGCCAAGAGGGCCACCCGTGTCCTGGGTGCATCCAGCACAGCATTGCCAGCTGGGCGAGGGAGGTGATTGTCCCGCTCTGCTCTGCGCTGGTGCGGCCTCACCTGGAGCACTGTGTGCAGTTCTGGGCAACACAGGATAAAAAATACATTACAGTACTGGAGAATGTCCAGAAGAGGGTTACAAAGTTGGTAAAGGCTTTGGGGAGAAAGCACATGAGGAGGGGCTAAAGCCACTTTGTTCAGCCTGGAGAAGAGGAGACTGAGGGGAGATCTCATTGTGGTCTACAGCTTCCTCACAAGGTGAGGAGGAGGGGCAGGTGCTGATCTCTTCTCTCTGGCAATGAATGATAGAACCCGAGGCAATATCAGGAAGATGTGCCAGGAGCGGTTCACGTTTGGCATTAAGAAAAGGTTCTACATCCAGAGCATGGTGGAGCACTGGAACAGGCTCCCCTGGGAGGTGGTCATGGCCCCAAGCCTGGCAGTATTCAAGAAGTGATTGGACAACAACCTCAGACACATGGTGTGAATTTTGGGGTTGTCCTATGCAGGGTCAGGAGCTCAACTTGATGATCCTTGTAGATCCCTTCCAACTCAGGACATTCTATGATTCTAAATAGAGAAAGAAGCAAAATTAAGGTTGACATAGCTATGTAAACATTATTTGGTATTCATGAGTGATAAAGACTTATGGGACTTTGGGAAGTGTCTATATTTCTTAACCAGCCACGTCTAGACAGACTTACTAGTTCTGGGCTTGGAATGGAGGTGAGAAGAAAGGGTTCGTTCCTCCACTGTGAAAAAAATGTCAGCAAAGCCAATTTTGATGGATACCCATTTTTATACACAAAACATCATCCATGCTCACAGAGATCCATACTTTACATCCTGGAGCCAAGCAAGTGTTGGAGCTTGGAGCCCTTCCGTTATACAGATCTGGTCGATAGCTCTCAAATATGGAAAGCTTCTCTCTCAGTAAAGTAAAAGATGCAATTTTCAAGTGGTAACTGAAACTAGTAGAAGGAGCTTTAGCAGTAGCAATGCATGTTCTTGATCTTGTCATGTCATTGCCAGCACTGGAAATATTGGTATGTCAAAATAGCAGAAGCCAAATCAGGACTTTCTTCCTTCTGGATCCTTCCTTCCAGATCCTTCCTTCCTTCCTTTGATCTTTGCTAGGGCAGAGGTTAGTTATGCTAGGCAAAGATCTCAGCCTGTCTTTCAGAGGATAAAAACACTAGTGTACAAATATGAATCACTTTTGATGTCAAACATTAGTATACTTAGCACAATAGCAGAAAACAAAAAAAATGACTGGATTCTTCATAGTTTACACACAGCTGGTGTGATGCAAATGGCAGCATGAAGATGAGTGTTTGCCTTAACAAACTTCAAGGACATTCTTTGCCGTATTTATGGGATGGAGATTGAGGTGGTATGATTTGAGACTGCTTGGAAACTTGTTGGCACAAATTTGTTCTTATTCCTAAATTCTTAGTCACTATGAATCACTGACTTCTTTTGACAAGCCTTCAGCCTCACCTATAAAGAGATTTATTTGTATGCTTTTATAACAATATGCGGATGAAGAAAGAGTTGCTTATTTTTGGTTAACTACCAGACAGTTAGACTGCACTCACAATGCGTAAGTAAGTAAAATGATTGGTTATAAAGTTTGGCTACATTCTAATATAAACATCATCTATACTCCAAGGCTGCATTTTCAGGAGAAATTGGTACCATACCACACAACATTGCCAATTATCTTCTTCTCTTTATCTAGGCTTCTCAGTTAAGAATAAATCATTTTCACTAAATCACAGATTTGCCATTTTTATTATAAAAACAATGAACTACTGCTCTGTGCCTTACAACATGCTGTGGTTTCTTGGCTCTGAATGTGAAATAAAAGTGTTCTTCTTTGAATAGGTTATAAAAGGGTTATAAAATGTTGGCATTGCTGAAAGCAGTGAGGTGTAGGGATGTTTTCCTGATTTTTGAGAGTTTTGCCATTTTTATCCTCTATACCTCCCAAGGACTATGAAGCCAGCTAACCAGAAACTAATAGTTCTCCAACTGTGGAAACACAGTGTAATACAGACAGACCTGAGGAAACAGATAGATACTGCTGCTTGCAGTGCAAGGTGCTATGACCAGGTTGAATATCTTCATACCATTGTGATGTGTACAGGATAGACCTATATCTGTGCTTTTCAGTCAAGGCATCATGTTTTGAAAGAAGAATGAGGATACTCCTATTTCATGAACGTAGTCAGGGTTGCTGGGAAAAGTGCTTCCTAGGTTACCCCCGGTCCCATTGAATTTACCTCTCCTAAAGCTATCTCACAGGAATTTCTGTGCTGAGACAGATTTTGGGTGATACATTGATGCAGACTATGTCATGCTTACTGAGGCTGAGGCAGTGGGGAAAGTATGAGAAACTTTTGAAAGTAATTATAAAATTTCCCTGTGTTGCAAATACTTGGGAACACAATGGGGACATGTCATTGCATGGTTTGTTTCTCTTATCCATAAGTATTTGGTATGCAAGTAATTCCAATCTCATAAGCCTTCCTTCAGAAATTTGTCTTTTGCTTATAATTGAACTTAACTAGTGATATATGGTGTCAGATCAAAGGTCCATTAAACCAAGTAGCTTTACTTTGGGTAACTGTGTTTTAATGCAATAAATGGTAACATACGCCATATGCCACTTCCAGAATTAAATCCAAAGCGATATCCCAAAGCATGTGAGGTGACATCTACAAAACAGAATTATGTCTACTGATCCTGGACACATCCTCAAAAGATACAGTTACAGGCTAAACTACTCCTTTTAATGTTTTTGAAGGCCTGCTCCATTTTCTTCCCACATTCCTTTTGCATCTGTTATTTAAGGAAATCAGTGGGGTTTAGAGGTTTTATCTTCTTTACATGTGTTGAAGTTTTCATTGTGACATCACCCCAATGGCTGGGAATTGTCTCTTAATACCCTTGCCCCATCTAATGAACTAATGAATGTCGAGGCATTGGCACTGCTGTTTCACATGATGAGCTTCTCCACTTTCCCAGGTCCCTTTCAGTCACAAGAAATCCCTCATCTGCCACAGAAAGCAACACAGACGTACCAAGTGACACTGAGAATGAAGGAAGAACTCTTTCAGGAGTGTTGACCAAGACTGAGTCAGCTATGGGAACAGAGATTCACATTTGCTCTCCCTGATGGATGAAAAAACAAACTCAGAAAGGGTCCATGGTTGCCTGGTTTAGAGGAGGAGTTGGGGGTGAAGGGGGAGGAGTTGCCCCTTTCCTTTCCTTTCCTTTCCTTTCCTTTCCTTTCCTTTCCTTTCCTTTCCTTTCCTTTCCTTTCCTTTCCTTTCCTTTCCATAGTAGTCTGCTTTGTCAATGTGCTGAGCACTTAGGGAATAACACTGAACTGGGCCTGGATCACATAGCTCTGTATAACACTACTTCTGTGATAAATCAAGTCCAACCTATCTCAAACAGCACACCTGAAATGTATTATTATTTCTGTGCTTTTCATTCTCCACTGTGAGAACAGAGTAATAGCCTCTTGTGTCATCATAGTGATAATTTCATGTTTCTGAAGGTTTCAGACAATATAATAATGAAAGCTACAGTAATTGAGGAAAATAATAGCAGTTCATTTTCATCAGATTTTAAATACTGAGTAACTACTGGAGGATGAAGTAAAACTGGAGAAAGGGAACTGTATAAATATAGGAACACAAGACAATTCCATACTTTGGAACAAGAGAGGGAAATAATGATATATTCTTACTGCAAAAATCACATTACTTCTCTCCTGAGCACTAAGTAAATTTGAGGTCAGACTGTTGAAGCCCGAATAATGATTGACGCACAAAAAACCAGCCAAACTGAGGACTCAGGTATTATCTAACATTAGAGTGCTTAATACTGCCAATTTAATGTTCTTCCTGTGTAATTGTCAATGCAAAATATATGCTGAGACTAAGAGTTTAATCTTGCTCCCCTTGGCTTTTAAGATGTAGATCTTGATAATCTCATATTTGTAACTAATACAAGCTGTAATTCTGTCAGAAAGCTCTACTGGTAACAGAAACCCCAAGATGAAAACTCCAGATGCCCTATCACTGAGATGCATATGCGCGGAAAGACCTTGCAAGAACTGAATGTGGAAAGTTTGTTGAAGTGAATGTTAGTTCTCATTTAATAGTAGTTTTACTGCTGTAGTCTCTTTACAGACTTTAGCTGCAGAAGCTGGGAGATGTCCTTGAAGGGTGTGTGGTGCATGGGGCAGGGATAAGAGTTCATGGCTCCCTGTGTGTGCTGTTTTGAATTCTGCTAGGATGACAGAAGCCAGCCTTCACTAATCTGAGCTGGATCCTGCCCTTCTGCTCAGCAATGCCAGCAGCCCATGTGGGGAAGATGGCAGCAAGTTAGGGGATGTAGCCGTGCCATCCCATCTATGCATCAGGAGACTGCCTTCCTGTTTATAATATGGGGTGAGTTTGTTTTTTGCTGTGTTTATCTCCACAGCATATACAATCAAGCAGGGCTCCTTCTTGTGCTAACATTCACATTTGCCTTCTGTGTGTGACGTGAATCATCATCTCTGCTAAGAGCACTGGGATGTCTCACAGGCAGTGGAGAGGGATATCACGCCTGACCTGTGACATGCTGTAAGGAGCTTGTAGGGAAGCTGAATGCTCCCTACTCCCTGCCAGGCTAGTGATCTTCCCTGTGTCTATTGCTGTTTAGAGCCAGCCAAACCAAGGGCTGAAAAAGGAGACACTTTTCTGCTTCGTTGTGGCATGCCAGATGTTCTCCTGCAGAGCTGTCCCCATGCACCCTGGAACTGGTCACCTCTGCCTATCTGCTCCCCTGCTACTTTCACCTTGGCAAGAGCTTGCCAGGTCCTGTCTCTCCGGCTGAATGCTGTCCTTGGAGAAGAGTTTTCAGGGGAATACATACTTGTGATGTTTCACCGGAGTTCCTAAACCTGATTGAGCAAAATCACTGTTTCAGGTACTTCACTGCTGCTTATAGTTATAGCAAGGGTGTTCCCTGACTTCTCCATTTAAACCTGTGCCAGATGAATAAATCTGAGTGAAGTGAGAATAGACCAGGTTGTCTTTTTCACTAGACCAGTCCCTAAAATCCTTTCACAGAGCCATACAAGTTCGCAATACTTTTGTTTTACATTTATTCTTTTAGTTCCTCTGACAGAACAACAAAATTATCCAGTGAATAATAGCCTTTGTAGTATTTCTAGCCTGTCAGAAGAAATATTTCTGCAGAGTTTTAGAAAATTAGGTCTTTGGTTATTGCCTTAAATATGGTTTCAGACTCTATAGGTGCTACATGAATATAGGAAGGAGGACTCTTGCTGTTCAAAAGTTTTTACGACACACATTATAGCTATACCAGAAGTATTCTACTGGCACTAAAGTATGGGGATTCTCTCTCTTCTTTCCACTGCTACAAATGGCACAGAATAGGTTGGCTATATGATAGATTTTCCAGTTTAATTACATGTGTACAGAGGTGTACATTTTGTCAGTGAGGACTGCCATCCTTCACACTCCTGAAACTGTGGCCAGTAAGACCTGAAGAGCATAGCTGGTCCTGGTTGAGCATTATTCACTTCCCACAGCTGCCTTAAGGGCTACATGGAGCCCCTGCATTTCTACACATTACTGACTGAGCTGTCTGCAGAGGTTGTTTCTCTTCTATGTTACAGTTTTCATGCAAGAGGTCAAGAAAGTGGGCAATCCTTTTTGACTGAGATTTCCCAGTCTTAGTTTGGCAACAGAATGGGAGGGTGTCAGGCAGAGGATCAGATCTAAACTGAGCTTCTGACCTCTTTGAGCTTCCCCTGTCCTTGTTCCATGTATGTGCTTAGCACAGCTTATATGTCTAAGATAAGGGATATCCTAGATTGCTATGACCTCGTATTGTACCTATTATGGACTGTTTCATTGCATCCAAAGCTCCTTTATAAAAAGCATCTCGCCTAAAAGAAGTCCTTGCTGCCAGATGTGAAGGTTTACTCACTAGTATCCATGGAAGATTTGACTGCCTTTAGGGATTTTACAGGCTGAGTCATTGCATAGTGACTAAGAATGGTTATTCATCGGTAGCTGACAACTAAACAATCTTTCAGTCTTGTTAGACAGCATCCTTCAGGCTTTGCAGAAAGTTGACTTTAAGCCTGTCAGGTTTTAGGTTGCACATTATGAATAATATTGTGATTCAGATGTCTCAGAGATTTTCAGAAAACTCTTACCATAAGAGCTCGTTGTTGTCATTATTAATCATAACATTCCCAGAAGGAGGTTCTCTCATGCACCATGACTGTCGAACGCAGGTGCTGGAGAGCAGCCTTCCCTATCCGTTTCCTACGTAGGCAACAGAGACAAAAATAAGAAGTCGCTTCCTGTGAACACAAGTAAGAGTAGTTACTAGAGACTACTGACTGTGCCATGCATCAAGGATAAAAAATTTTCATAGCTGTGATCGTTGTGAAGGCCAAACAAAGGTCAGATTCAATACTTAGAGCTATTTCCATTGAATTTAGTTCAGAGAGCTGAATTAGACTGACTTAATATCTGCCTCTATTTATGGTTTTCTGCCAGGTGGGGTTTACAAGGATACTGAGCCAACATCAGGGTCTCAAGAAATTGCCGAATTTTATGGGGGTTTTTTTGCATAAGGTGAAAATTAAATCTGTTTTACCTCTAGCTCAGCTTCATTAGATCAAGCTGGAAAGACACCCAGGCAAGCAGCTTATTTTCTTTTTTCACCCCTGAAAAATTTTATGAGAATATAAAAAACTGAAATAAAAATAAAGCATCCGTGTCTGACTTCTGTAGTGCCATGGATGGTCTCAGGTACATTATATCCTCGTCTCTGTTAAAAGTTTCCTATGCTAACAGGAGGAAAACTGCCAGCAAGACCTCAACTCTGGATAGGAGGAGAGCAGCCTTCAGGTTGCTCAGAGAAATACTTAGTAAGGTCCCCTTGGATGAAGCTTTTGAAGGAGCTTGGGTCCATCAGTGTGGGTTACTTTGTAAGTACCACCTACGAAAAGTGCAAGAGCAGGCAATTCCAAAGTGTTGAAAGTCAAGTGAATGAGGCAAAAAGTTGGCCTGGTTGAGGAAGGATGTTCTTCTTGACCTACAGCGTAAAAAGAAAGCGGTCAGTGGAAGCAAGGTCAGGCATCGTGGGAAGACTACGGAGATGCTGCTCACTACTGCAGGGAGGAAATTTGTGTGGCCGAAGCTCAATTAGAGTTGAATCTGGCCGGTACTGTGAGGGACAATTAAAAGGGCCTTTTAAAATATGTTAATGGCAGAAGGCAAGCCAGAAATAACATTTGGCCTATTACTTGCTGAGCATAGTCACCTCATAAACAGGGACATAGACAAAGCAGAGATGTTTAATGTTTTCTCCGCCTCGGTCTTCAACACTGAAGATGGGCTCTGGAGCCCCCAGAGTCCTGGGCTAGAGAACCATGGCTGAGAGAATGACGAACTACCAATTAATCCAGAACTTGTGCGGGATTTGCTACTCCAGCTAGATCCCTACAGGTTGATAGGACCTGATGGGGTTCATCCAAGGGTACTTAAAGAGCTGGCTGATGTCATAGAGAGACCTCTCTCTGTATTTTTTCCACACTCTTGGGAATCTTGAGAGGTCCCGGATGACAGAAAGCTGGCAAACATTGTCGTAGTCTTCAAGAAGGGCCACAGGAATGATCCCAGCAACTACAGTCCTGTCAGTCTCACTTCTGTGCCCGGCAAAATTAAGGAGAAGATTGTTCTGGGAGTTATTCAAAAACATCTGAATGACAATGCATTCATTGGTACCAGCTAGAACGGGCTCATGAAGGGAATTGGACAACACCCTCAGACACATGGTGTGAATTTGGGGGTCGCCCTATGCAGGGACAGGAGTTGGACTCAATGATCCTTGTGGGTCTCTTCCAGTTCAGGAGATTCTATGATTCTATATATTGTCCTTAATCAGAGTAATACTGTTTGTGTTTCCAGAACAGAAGGGACATGACCCTTAGAAAACAGAAAGTGTAGGCTTTTTCCTGTCCATTTATTGCTCATTTTTTCACTGTTATGCACATTTTCGTGTTTGTTTTTCTCTTGCTCCTTACATTCCCATCTTCTCTAGAGCTTTGTTGTTTAGCCATTTTTAAGGCATTAGGGAGGTTGGTTTCTGTCCTGTTTCTTTTCTTCATAGTTTAGTCTTGTCTCCAGCTACCTTTCCCTCAATTGATCATGGAATTTGAAGGAGTGTATTTTGAAAGTAGAAACTGGTGGTTTCCTGTGCAGCAACTAGCAGAGTAGCTTTAAATGGCAAAGATGCATGTGTTGTAGGTTGACTCACCTAGATCCTATGGATATGTAGTGGTTCCTGTAGTGGGTTTCTTATGTGTACCTTAGATTCATATACAGCCCAGGTATTCTCAACCAAAGAAAGTAGATAATATATACAAGAAGAAATGGATATTCTCACTATGGAACAGGTGGTCTGTGTGACGAGGTTTAGGTTTGCGTTTTTGGCATTTAACTGCACAGTGTGATAGCAGTTCTTGCTGATTTTTTTTTCTGCTGGGGGGCGGGGCGTAGAGGAGGGAGTGAGCGAGTGGCTATCGTGGTTGTATTGCTAGCTCAGGTTAAACCATGACAATGTGTTTTGTAACTCCTTAGACAAACTCCCATTTGGTTTAATTTTTGACTGTGTCTGAGTATTAAATGACATTTTCATAGGACTGTCATGACTCTCAGATCTTTCCCCGAAGTGGCAATAGCTAGTGTTTTGACCTCTTGTTGGATCTGTAAAGTCAGGACCATTATTTTCTGCCTGAAGTGGCGTTTAGCACCCACTCACTTGGGATAAAGCTTTGCTTTTGCTGCCCTTTATCACCAACCCAGTACTTCAGAGACATCAGTCTCTTCATTTCCATATCCTTTTCTTGATCATTGATAATATATTGAACATCACAGGTGATAGCACAGAGCTTCACAGAAGTTCACAAATACTTTCTGTTGTGAAAGCGAAGCATCTGTTTGTACCTTAGTATTAGTATTGTTCCTTGTCTTTCAGCCAGTTCCTGGTTCTTGGCAGCACCTCTGGAAATACATTAGTATTTTTTCAAACTTCCAGTGAAGATTTGTCAAAAGCTTTCTGGGAATCGAGCTGTTCCCTCCATCACTCTTATACATGTGTGTGCCGATTTAGCTGAAAATGGGTTAATTTTCTTCATGCAGTTAGAAACATTTCTTTTTCATAGCTAGCATGCTCATTATTTGGACTTAGTTTGATAACAAGAGATAACACCCCAGCACAGAGTTAATGTTTTCAATTGCTCTGGTCTGAGAGTCAGTGACATTCTGAGCACTCTGCCCACAGGTGTGAAGCAGTGAGGAAGAGGGGCAGAGGTGAGGCAGAGCTTGACTGATGTCCAGACGGATCAATAAGAGTATTCCATCCCATTGATGTCATGCTCCATATTTAAGGAGTCAGTCTCTTCTGCTTTGGCTCTCTGGCTTCTCAGGTGTTTTCTCTTGTGTGCGCTATTTTTCTTCTCTCCGCTCTTTTTGTTGGAGGCGGGGGAGTCTTTGATGCAGGACTTTTAGTCTGGCTTTTGCCATTTTGCAGAAGCCTCTGACCCTTTCTGCCTTTTTCCTCTTTTTTCCACTGTTGGGGACTGGGTGCTGCTTGCTGGGACTGGCTGGTCAGTTGTGGATGGAATTTGGGAGGAATTGCCTTGAGCATCTATTATTTCTATTATATATATATTTACTAGTAGTGTACTAGTATTTTGTTATTTTATTAAGCTGTGTTCATCTCAATCCAAGTTTCCCCTTTCCCTTTTGATTCTCTTCCCTGTTGGGGGGGGCATGGAGGAGGGGGTGAGCGAGCGGCTATCGTAGTTGTATTGCTAGCTCAGGTTAAACCACAACAATGTGTTTTGTAACTCCTTATACAAACTCACATTTGTAAAAGTTACATTAACTCTTCTCAGGTGTCAAGCCACAGGAAGGTTCTTGGACTTGCAAGTATAAAATTCTATACAACACATACCATTATGCAGATTGTATGTGCAAATTATTTTGTGTCCCACAGTGGACACGTATGACTTACTGTTCCAGTTGGACACACCGTTGGCATAAAATTCTGTTGACATAAAACAGAAAAAACATTCAGTATCACTTCCAATTTCTCTCACAGCCTTACCCTTGTAAGTTCATCCTGAACTATAGAGCTTGCCTAGCTCTACAGAATAACTGTCCAATTCTACATATTTGCCTGCAGCTTAGCATGAAAATATGTCTCTTGTTCAGACTTACTTGCAGTATACCACAGACTGAAAAGGGACAGCCTGTCATTATAGAGCCCAGTGCACAATATATAAGCTATGCTTCTAGGAAGTCTCTGGGAAGGTAGCAAATCCATAACACACAGAAGAGGCCTACCCTATGTCCTGAGGCTAACACTATGGCCAGAGCTGCCATAAAAAACATTTGTGTGTCCTGGCCATAATGAGCCTCTGCTAGTACCGGGGGCCCTTGGCACAATGTGAAGGTAAAATTTTGGGTAGAAAGACTGGTTTTGCAATGGCCAAATACTAACCACTCCATCAGCAAGGATGATGTCTCGGGCCTTCTTGAGTAGAGGAGAACCATGCCACTGATTTCCAAGAGTGAAGTGGTGTTGATTGATGGTGAAAGTGGCACTGGTTTCCAACTATCCCAAGACTTCACGGTAGTGCTTTTCCTAACACTTGAAAGGTGTTACAGCTTTTTTTCTGTTATCTTGAAAACAGTCCTACAGCTGAAGTAGACTGCACAGAGATTTTGCATTGAGGCCGAGCATGAAAAACATCTCTCCAGGAAGCTATATTGACTAGAAACTAAATATCACAGAAATGGGGTGTTTGGAATGCAGACAACCTCTCAGCCTGAACGATGACATTGCCAGAGCAGAGTTTCTACCAGAGAAGGCAGCTTTCCTTTTTTTCCGTCTTCAAATAAGGTGGTCTTCCTTTTGCCATCTCTGGAGTTTGTCTTGTTGGTGGAAGACCTGTCTCCATATCCCTGGGGTGAGACACTAGATCCAAATGTGCAGATTTTTGCCTTTCTGCATGCCTGGGGGATTTCAGGGGGACTGGTCACAGAGGTGGCTCTGCTATGCAGAGCAGCAGGCACATGAGTATAGGCAAAGGAAACTCCCTCCCTTGCACCCACCTGCTCTGCATGAACCAGCGCTGCCTAGCAGACTTTGAGGAACAAGGATAAAGTTCTTCAGCAAGGTCATTGAGACATGAAGGCATCTTCATGAATGAGTACCACTGCTGTAGTCTAGAAGGCATGTTTTTTCAGCAGTATACGTCTGTTGCACCAGCACCCCAAGTGTGCTTAGGCTGAGTGGAAAGCAGTGGATGGTTAGCCCAAACAGCACTTAGGCTGGATCTTTATAAAGTACTTATTTTCAGGGACAGTAAGTAAGGAAGAAAAATCACCAATTATTCTAATTCCATGTAGAAAAAATACACTGTAAAATTTAAACTTAATCTCTTCTGAACTCTATTGAAGACTTTTTTAAAAAACATGGTTTGAAATTAGAAACTTGAGCCTATATCTAAACCGAAGTCCATATTATTGTGTATTTTTTGAACATCATCATACTTGAAATCTGCGAATCTCCTGAAATTAGTCACATTCACATGAGAAATAGCTAAAATCCCAAATACTTGTGGGATAATTGTTGTATACTTGACATTTGTTCCTGCCCTGAATTTCAGTGGACATATGCTTGCACAGTTCAACAATTAAGCTTACATCAGCCATTTTGCAGAACTAAATAATTCAGCTGTTTGCATTTGCTTGCTAATTGCTGGGAGCAGCCATCCACACAAAGGATCTAGTAACTGAAAAATTGAACAATTATTCTGCAGGAAGAAGTCTAAAAAGTGTTATTTGGTACTTTCATATATGCTGTCTGTAGGAATAAGTTACTGGAGTTCAGCAAGTTAAAATTGTGTTCAGCCCTGTATATCAAATTCCATCCCGATGTGGTTTTAGCTTTAGAAAAACATTTTGGAATGGATGTGGGAATTGGTTCTTAACTTCCATCTATTACTAGTGAACTCCTGTGTTACCACTAGAATGAAACAGTTGATTTGAAAAAAAAAAAAAGAAAAAAAAAGCCATCAAGCCCAAAAGCATCTGAAAGCATGCAGTAGGCATTAATGAAGACAGCAGACTCTTCTGTAATTAGAATGGTGAAAACAACACAGCAATATATAATCAAATGAATACTTTATGAATCATTGTAAATCTGTCTTATGATAGTACCTAGAAACTAGAATTACATTCTTCTCCTGAACACTTTTAACTTAGTGGAGCTTTTTGCAGAATTTTTTACAAGCAACTGTGACTTTTGAAAGACTTCCTTCCCTTTGCATTGATAACTCCTTTGTGGAGTTCATCAGTAAGAAATCAAGAGATACATCTTGAGGCAGTAATTTTCAGAGTGTTCTGTTCAGTTTGACTTATCTGCTATGTATACATCTCAAGGGTTCTTTCCCTGGTTAAATAAATACAGAGGTTTTCACTAACTCTTGCACTTGCTGCTCTGCCAGTAGCAATGACACTCTAATTTAGCAAAGGAAAAACAGTCGCACTTGGTTTAGCTATAGTAGATGGTATTTCTGCATCAATAAAAGCAATTTTATTTCCTTTGTAGCTTTCACAAGAGGGATGGTGTCTAAGGTTGTGGCTCTTGGTGCATCTTAGTGACGTCCATGGTGCCTCCAAGGCGATATGTGTCTGCACAGCAATGTGTGGCACTGTGCAAAGATACCAGTGTGGATAGTAGGAGACGCAGCTGAAGAAGCGTAGTGCCGTAGCTCTGCAGGTGTCTGGGACTTATGGCCACCAGCCCTCCTACAGGGCAAGCCCATGCACAGCAGCTGCTCTCCTGACTCAGAACTGGCTCCAGGACAGTCATGTGGTGACTCTCACTGTTCTCAGTCACACTTTCAGAAATATGCCTGCTTCTAAAGCTGCATCTCGCAAACTTTTGCCAGTATGTGCATCCCTGGGCATGTTTTCCAGAGAAGTGCAGGGCTCAATTTATGGCTGAAGTGTGCATACATCATGACCTCTGACCCTGTTGCCTCTGCCAACACCTTTGACGCCAGGTGACACTGGCTAGGGCTACTGGAGGAAGGATGGATTCAGATAGATGGCTTAGGCATATAGCAACTCCTGGAAGCAGCCATCTTTACCTGTACTGGTAGGAACAGCAATCTCCAGTTCAGTTTTACAATTTCAGCAGTTGCTTTGCTTCCTATGGCAGCAGCAGCACTGCCTTGGTGTAGCACCTGCCACTCACCTTCAGGCAAAATTCAGTGTTACCCCAATGCTTGACAAGACCCTTGATAAATGTCATAGGCTTGTATTGTTCTGCAGTATTAATGGACCTGGGTTTCTGAGTTAGTCCCCTCTGCACATCTCTCAGAAATACTTCATAGACTCACATGGCTTAGAATGTCTACTGCAGGGGGTACATGCTCTTGTTGCAATTACTGCAGTCTGGGGGATGCTGGAAAAAGCCCCACATCCAGGAAGCTCTCACACTTTACTCTTGTTTTGCTCTCATCTGTAGAATCTGCTGAACTTCCATTCTTCTGAAGAATATTTCTCAGTTCACATGATTGTTTGTCTATATCCCTGCGTCATCTGCAAAACTTGCCATGTGCCGTTCTGGTAACAAAGCTGGTGAGGGCAATGTATGGCTTGTGATCAGTTCTGGTAGATTTGAAAAGGTATTGAAAACCATTTCAGTCCAGGCACTGCCTCTGTTTTAGCACTGTGTTGTGTAGGATTCAACTTCTGACTTCGGGAGCATCTTTGCTTGCAGAACTAAATGGAGGAAGAACTGCCTAGGCTTTATTTTAAGGTTACATTCCTACAAGAGCAGTATGTGATTAATGAAGGCTTTGAGCTTGTTATAGGCATGGGCAGTCTGTGCTGTAAATGGCTGTAAACACAGCAGGAGAAGGCAATGTAGCTAATTCTAAGCCAATGTTTATAAACAACTTGTCAAACTTTATCACTGTTGGTTAATGTCTATTAATAATGTATTAATGCTTTATAAACTATTTATAAATGGAACCTTAATATAGGAGGGAACTTATGCAACTCAGTTCTATGCCTGTGATTAAGTACAGAATCTTCTTCAGCTCCATGCTGCACAGGTATTTCTTCTGAAGTCCAAAGAAATACTGCACCAACACTGAATGTTGTTGGCCTTGATAAATGCAAAGCTGCAATGCTGACAGATAAAAGCACATGACTGAGTAGGTTCTGATTTGGCACCCACTTATTACTAATTGGATTCCCCCTAACACTCTGCTCTGATCCCTCTCCAAGTGGCTGAACGCTGAATGTTTGCAGTATTTGGTTGTTGGTCCCAAGTCTCATGTCAGATAAATACACAAAGGACAACTTTGCTATGTGACTATAAGTGACCAAATCACACTACATTTGATTTTCTAATCTATGGAGAAAGTGAAGCGCTGCTGAAGAGGAAGAAATTGACTGACCTTAAGTAAAGAAATACACAGACAACGCCCCAGAGCTGCACCAGGAAATGTACTCCAATTGGACTCAGTCCAAATGAATATACCTCCTTGCTCCCTCCTTTCCACAGGATACCTGCAGGGACAAAACAAACTAAATGGTTGATGTCACTTCTTCCTGGAATTCAACACCTCTTTGTGCACAGTTGAGACTATTGAATATGTCATAGGAATGTGACTTTTTGTAAAACCATATACACTCCAAAGCTGATTTTAAAAAATAAAAATACTGCTGTGATAAATACTTCAGGACAACAGGAAGTAATAACTGTGTTTCAAAACGTTATCTAAACAAATTTTTCATATTACTTCTTTACAGCCAAATCTCCCTTATTCATGAATGGATTACACACTTTGCAAATTAACTAAATCATCCTAAAAAATAAAAGAAACTCAGTTTTTTTTTTTTTTCTCTTTACTTTTGTGAGTCATTCTACACCTTTTTCAAAGATATACATGGTGTGTTATGCTAACCTAATTTATATACAATGTAGACTGTTTGTTGAGTCTTTTGGGGTTTTAGGTTTTGTTTAGGGACTTTTTTCACCTTTATTTGGGCTATCCAATCATTTGTCCTGCATATCGACATTTGCATCTACCCTGCTGCAGCAGCCCATGGTCCTAAGGAGTAACTGTAACAATGCAGAACAAAAAGCAAATGTCTGTACAGTGACCTAGCATTTGTGACCTAGCAATGAAGCTTTCTTGTCACGTGAGTGTCTACAGCAGGGGTAGACAGTCATTTTCACTGTGGGCCACATCAGCCTCATGGTTGCCTTCAAAGGGCTGAACATATTTTTAGGACTGTAGTTACATTTATACAGCCCTAAAATTACATTCAGCCATTTCGAGGCAACTGTGAGACTGTGAAAATGTGCAACTGTGGCCCCCTGTGAAAATGACTTTGACAACCCTGGTCCAGAGGGTTCAGACAGCACTACTCCGAGTCCCAGCTTCCTAGCCTCCCTCTCCACACGGTATCCCATAATCTGGGAAGGAAAAGCCAAGATGAAAGTGAATGCATTCCCTGAGACATGTGGTTTTCATCTTCTTGTTTTTTTTCCAGTTTGATGTGAGGTGTATTTTGTGGAGGCTGACAAACAAGGCAGCATTGCTGTACATTAATGAGGCAGTGCAAGCTCTCAACACGTGTTCAGGGTTAATTTGCAATTAACAGATGGACTGTATGACCCATTGAGTTGTTTTTGATGATGCAGTGTCGCTAAAAGGAATGACCTGTACTGTTTGTCTCCATCTGACAAACACAGCCACTAATGTGAGAACAAGACATAGTGTCTCTTCTTCTAGACTGTAATGCAGTTTCTTCAAAAGTGATCTGACCATGGTGTTTTACTAAGCTGCATCTGGGTGAGGGACTCAAACAAACAGGAACAAGCAATATTTAATTAAAGGTCTGTCAGATGAACTTGCAATTGTACTGGGTATACTGAAAGAGCAAGCACTCTGAAAGAGGTACTGCATGAACCACACAAAGAAGGCAAATCAAAGGAAATTTTTTTAAACCATCTCAGAGTTATTGCCAACATTGGGAAAACGATCAGCTTATGACACTCTAAATCTTTTTGCCTCTCAGTGAAACAGAGGCTCCTAAGTGCCTACATACCTCTGCCTTCAAAAGACACCAGAATGGATTTAGCAGCAAGTGTCTGCTGATGGGACAGAGCACAGGACACTGGGATGTTGGCAGGCCACAAGCCTGGACCCAGCTGCCTTCCACTTGCTGTACATCACCGTGCACTGGATGCATCGAAGGCAGATTTCAGCTAGCTGTGCAAAAATCACCAGAGTTTGCCCAAAGAGGCTGCAAAATGTAGTGTGCTTAGCAGGTCAACTCTGGACTTTTCTTGAAGATCTCCGTAGGCCTAAGCAGATAGCATTCATGAAGTATGGAGAATAAGCTCTGCTCATAGCCATCCTATATTACCTCATGGTCTGTCCAGCCTCTCAGGATAAAGTGTAATATACGCAAGTTTTGGCAGATTTTTAGTAATTCCCTGTAAGGGGAATTGTGAATATTTTAAATACTAACAGAGCTAATCACTTCTGGCACATTCACTTGCTACCTCTTTAATGTCTGTGTTAGTTGTGCTTCCTGTTCACAAATCATGCTGTTTGGCGATTGAGACAGCCCTGTTTAATAATGCCTCGCTTCGGTTTTATGGGAGATCTGCAGTGCAGCTGACACTTGAAAACAACCTGTCAGACAATTACATTCACTTCAGAGTCAATAAAAGCCCTCCTTCATAAAGAGTGATGGCAAATTATCCATCACTCCACTCTGCTTCTTTCATTTTTTCCACTGACCTATACTTCAGAGTCTGACCAGCAGCCTCTGCTCATCAGCTCGTGTTCTCCCCTGGCAAAGTTTTTGGCAGAGTCCATTTGATGTGAGAATGAGACTTACAGGTTATGTCGTTGATGAGTTTTATATTAGGCATGCTGCTTTTATGAAAATGCAGAGCTCCACTAAGCCATTTGGGTCTTCTCTTTGCACTATGCTCCCCTGTCAGCCCAAGTGGTAAACTTTGGGACGCGTCTTCGCAGCAGTGCTGTGACTGGGGTTGAGAGTACTTCACTTTCAAACAGGCAGTCTCTGGACAGTTGTAAAATTTGACCCTTGTGCTCTCAGTGTAGTGAATTGGTTTGAAAACTGTTGGTTCAGAGATGCAAGAGAGACTTTTTGACACCTCACCATCAACAAAGGCAAAGTTATCCACTCCTAGTAGCATCCCGGCAGTCAGCGAGGAGACAAGAGACATTATGTTAATACTTCTTCACAGGCAGACCGGAACAGCATCTCTCTGTCCTGGCATTAGAGACTCTAGGTTTACAATGAAGCAGAGGAGAAGCTTGTGCTGGAGATCAAGTACTGCTTTCCACACACAGTTAAGCAAAAGGCAGCATTAGCAAATGATGCATTGAGGCACAGGTAGAGCACCCACTCTGACACCCAGCTATCACAGTTGTTAAGAAAGCTCAGAAGGGGTTTCAATGTGAAAGAAAATGAGTGAAGTCAAATTAACAAACCTCTGGAATTTAAAGCACATTTAATCTGAAGCCAGGCCTAAAGGTCTGAATGCCTGGAAATTTATCCATTTCTCAACTTGATAAAAAGAACTTATTGTTTTCTCTCTTTATTTTGTTAAATACAAAAAGGAACTAACATAAAAGCTCTTTACCTAGGTATATTTCTGTTCTGGATCTGGATACAAGTATATCTTGCAAGGGCTATCTCTCTTGTCCCAAGCTGATTTTTTCTAAACCAGCAATCTACTGAAACTTTAATACGAACAGAAAGCTACATGATTAGCGTTCTTGTGACTTTCTGATGAAAACCGAAGGACATATCTGTGCCCTTGGCAATATTGTGTATATTTAAGTAAAAAGTCAAAAATTCCCATACCAAACACTGACAGGTTTCAGCCACAGTATTACTGGAAGAAACATTTGTTCTCGTAGTTCTTAATATCCTAGATGTCAGGTGCTGATTCTCCCTCCACATTTGCTGCAAAGGCCAAAGCTGTAGTGGGTGGGATTCCTGTCTTTTTAGGAGAGTGTGGTACCATAAGAGCAGCAGGGAGGTTACAGGAGCTATGTAAGTCATGTAACTGCCTCCCAGTTGGTGGGCAGTGCAGTGGAAGGAAGAGCACAAAGACATTTTTTACCTTCACCCTCATCTTCCTGTGATAAGCAGTCAGCACAATCCAGAGATCTGCCATGAGCTGTGCATCGTAGGTGTAAATCAGAAGTCCCACAAAATGGTACAAAGACTTGATCCTTTGCTCAGCTGCAGGAAGGGTAACCTACCTGTCCTGAGTCTGGTGGAACAGCGTGAGGAACAGGCCTCTGAACCAGAACTTTGCAGTGACCTTAGAGGTGTCCAGCCAAAATTGCCTTACTTCTTCTGTAAGTCAGTGGTAGTTTACATATAAATCAGTAGGAAATGAATTCCGAAGGGAAAGAGATCCACAGCTTCCCTATGCAGCACTGGGCTAATTCACTGAGAAAGCTCTCACTCTGTCACACAATGAAATAATGAGATGTTGGGTTAATCCATACTTCAATTCAGCATGTTGTGAAATTCTCAGTCTCATTTCTCTGAGACAGCTCATGCAAGGAAATGACACTGGTGCTTCTTGAGGGATTAATGTTACTAAGCAGAAGAAACGAGGCAATGTGGCCATTCACTGCATCCTGCATTTCAGTTTGGTAAATTCAGCCAAAGAGGATTCAACTATATTCTGCCTAGATTTTCCAGTTTCATTCAGGCCAGATGCCATTTTCTTCCTAGCTTGTAACTTTTACACTTATGTGTTTTTCTCCTCCTCTCCTCTCCT
>VWYH01006331.1:0-12843 GCA_013399365.1 Pampusana beccarii | reverse complement strand
CATACTGTGATACTGTGAGTCTGCAGGTAGATGCCATGACTCCAGGCACAAGTATCCCTACAGGGCTCAGCACCCTGGATCCAGCTCTTGTCACACCTGGGTCAGACCAAAGACCCCCATGTCCCATCCCCAAAAATGGCCAACAGAAGATACCTAGACAAAGTTAGAAAAATAAGGCAAACCTACTGTCCCAGACCTCATCAATTTGTGAAACACGGACATCCTGAGCCACTGATGATATATTGGTGGTTAATGATTCTCTGCAGAACCATTCTTCCACAAATTTGCTATTTTCTTCTGTTTCGTCTCAATTCTTCATGTCTCCCTGGGCTCACCATCACTCTCCAGAGCAATTAGGAGTTTACGAGGAGTTTTCTTTTTTTTTTTTTTTTNTTTTTTTTTTAACTTTTTTTTTTTAATGTCTTTGAGTTTTGGAACCTTCAAATTAATGTTCCTAAAAAATAAATGTTTACTGAAATGCGGCTGAGAGGAGAGAAGGGGAGAAAGAGAGTTAGAGGCAAGAGCCCTTTGGGAACTGAAGAACTCGGTGCAGATGACCCGAGGACCAGTTTAACAGCCAGGAATTAGTGTGTGCATCTCTGTGTGAAGTTGTGAGTGTAGTGGAAACTAGGACAGTGATGGTTGTCAGAGACTGAAAAGGATAATGGTTCAAACATTGTGGCAAAACCAGTTAATCCAGCTGCAGGAGATGGGACATTCCAAGGAGCAGGAGATGGGACTTTCAGTATAAGGTGAATTGCGATTTACATATCAACGACAAGATAAAGAGCCACAGACAAAGGCCGGCTGGCTGACACAGGAGGTGGAGGGCGTGTTGGACAGCACATAGCTCCATCTTGTGATAGGCCCAGCATGGGACTAAGGGAAAAGCCAAGACCTTTCAAGATGGTCTGAGACTTGTCTATCTTTTGCAATCACCCCCCCCCGATTTTTCTGTCTTTTGCAATAACACCTCCACAAAAGACCAAAAATTACACAAGTGGGCAACCCAGAGGGCTATAAAGGCCGACCTTGTGCAAGCACTGGCGGTGCCCATCCACTGTCCTGAGGGCCACTCTGCCCACCAGTCTCACCGCATGAACTGAACAAGACACCAGAGGATGCTGCACATCACTGGATCTGAGACTGCGAACTCCATCACACATAAAGTGGAGCCATAAGGATGATGAAATATCTTCTTTCTTTTTCTCCTTCCTTCCTTCCTTCCTTCCTTCCTTCCTTCCTTCCTTCTTTCCTTCTTTCTTTCCTTCTTTCCTATACTTCTATTCTTTTGCTTTCCTTCTTATAATTAATATAGTAACATAAGATTTACAGCCCTGCATATGCTGCAAACTTTTTATGCTTACCAATTGAACCTACAATAACGTAAATCCTTCTGCCAACAAATCATTTGCTAAGTGGGCCAAACTGCAAAATAAAAGCCTTTTGTTTATGGACCTTAAGTATTGTGTGTACTGTTTTCCAAACAAGGAGACCCACGAACCTGAGTCACCTCTCCCCCCACTCACACCTCTGGGCAGGACGTGACAGTGGTTTAGCTAGAAAATCCCTAAAAAGAAGGAATAACTAGGACCATATTACCAAAAAGGGTATATTTTAACAACCTCCCTAGGGAAGGGTGGAATGGAAGAGTACTTCACTTGGAAAACAAAAAAAAAACCCTACCACTACTACTACTGTTTCAAATCAGAAAGGAATTCTCCATGGACACTGGGGACAGGACAAGAAGTCCCAGTCTAGGAAAGACGTTCAGGTTAGATGTTAGGAAACCTCTAATACTAGGAGTAATGAAGTGCTAGGACAAGGTGTGTGGGGAAGAGGTGGAGTCTCCATTTATTGAGGTATCTACAAAGAGGTTAAACACATACCTGCCTAGGATGGAGACAATCCTGCCTCACAGCAGGGAATAAACACTTGATCTCTCCTAACTGTCTTCTCTTGGCATATGACTTCTGCAATGGACTGAGAATGTGTGCCTTCCTAAAAGACATCCCTTGGGCCAAGGAGCAGTTTTATTATTGGAAGTCCTCTCCCTTGGACAATTTCACCACAGCAACTACTTTTTTGCACAGGACTGGCTCCTTCCATTGAGAAGTGCTCAGGCTGGCATGGCCTGAGGGCCAGCCTGCAAGTGGAGGTTGCATCACTTGCACCATGGCTTAGCAATAACTCCTGAAACTTCAGGATCCTGATAGCTTACAGCCATCTTGCACAAGGCATCGACAACCCACAGTATAACTTGCATCAGCAGCAAGTGCGAGCATAATCAGGTCGATGTTTCCTTATGGAGGACGATTAATTAACCCAAAGTTGAGACACTACAGAGACATACCTGCCTGAGTCGTCTTTTTCCATTGTGCGCAACGAGGACAGAAATCTTTGCAAGACAAGTCTGGAGATGAGGCAAGAGGGGTGCTGATTGCTGCTCCCCAGCCTGGTGTTTGGGTCTCTAGCTGAGCCCCAGCTGCTCTAGTTTGTATCCTGCACAGCGGGCAGTCGCTGTTGCTGCAGCTGGCAAAAACACAAAAAGCCAAACACAGGGCCCTTTCAGTGACTGATAAACCAACAAACTGCTGTGTGCTTACACCATTTATTCAGTGTTCCCCACTCAAGCACAGAGCAGTGCTGGTTGAAAATGAGAGGGAGATGGGAGGAAGCATGAACAGACCACAGGGAAACACACAGTGCAGTGAAAGGGAGGTCAATTTGCTTGAGTGCACAAACAGAGCATTACACATACAAACACCGATTTACGGGGGCAGCAGGCACACACAGGCAGGATGCCTGTACACCTCTGGAATACACACAAACACACACACTCACCTCGACAGTACAGAAACAGTCATTACACTTGTGTACATAAATGCAATGCCCATGTACTGACCATGAACACACACACAAGTTGTATTAATCATCACAGCTGGTATATTTGCAGGCAGACTGTAGGTGCACACACACATGCAGTCTCATAATCTGTATAAGCACATTCAACACATTGCAGACATACAATGAACACAATGTAGACTTACACTTATGAGTACATCACAGACATACCTTTATGTACAAGCAAACACACACATGCACTGTAACCATGTGTGTCCAATGGATGCACAGAACATCCCCACTTCCCCTGGCTCAGCAAGCACAGTCCTGGTGCAGGGTGTTGTGGGAATGGCAGGATGTGCGGTTCCAGCTAAAGGACCTTGGACAGGTTATACAGAAGTATGTTTTTATGAGTGTAAGGAGTGATAGCCCAGTCCAGTGAGAATGATATCTCAGTCTGGAAAACCGCTCCCGTGTGTATGATGCATGAATGTTGGGCATGGGCGTATGAATGAGTGGGTTGGAACATCACCCACAAGATATGCATGGGAACATGACTGAAAACAGTCACAAGATGAATGTGGTGTGTTTGGAATAACAATTTTTGAAAAAACATTCTGTCTGACCTCTTGGTCCAGGCCCATATCTGTAAACCTATAAATTGGGAACTGTTAATAAAAGTCAGCTCAGCTCAGCCTGGGTCTGCTCTCGCTGCTAACAAGAACTCTGTGTCTGTGTGTCTCTCTCTGCATCTGTATGAATCGTTCTCATTGCTGCAGTGTGTATTACTCATTTGCAGACACCATCACCATGTACACAAAGACATTTTCCACCTGCCCTGCACTTGTTGGCTGTCTCTGCAAGACCCTCATATGACTGACACATGTTTACCTCTGCAGTGCTAGGCATAGGGAGCCCCAGTGACATCTCCTGCTTGTCCAAATGGCATCTTGTATAAGTCCAAAATGCCCATGTGGATTTAGAGTATGTGGTTGGTAACCTTATCTGGAAATTTCTTTCCTGTAGCTTTAATAGCTTTAAAAAAATCCTAATGTGTCATTCAGATAAAAGTCGCAGTTGAAGAGTCAGGAAATCCCCAGGTGAACGTTGCATGGGACAGTTTGAACTCTGCCTGCATGCAAGTCCAATGTGAGAGGGCAAACGGGATAGAGGTAGCCAAAGCTCTAACATTCCTGAGCAACTCAATTCCCTCTCAGGGCTCCCTGGCTCAGCTGTAAGGTTTTCTGTATTGACATGAGCACCATTTATTTTGGTTACACAATGCTGTCTCCAACAGCCCCATGGATCCAGCTGTATCAGGAGACGGACTACACACACGCAGCCTCGTGTCCCCCATATGGCCTCTCCTGGCCATGTTGGGAGGGAAGAGTCCAATGTTTGGAGTTCAGGCTTCCCCAGGGATGCACTGTAGAGGGCATGATTGCCGCAAAATTGGATTTTATCTTTGTCAATGCAAGCTGTGCTTCCTTAGCTGCTCAACATCCAGCCTGTATGAGGCACAGTTGAATAGTAATTTGCCACCATAGCTCCCTTTGGCTTCCAATCAGATTATTTACTTAGGGGCCAAAGCCTGCGTTTAACCGTCTCACTTCAGAAACCCCTCCTTGTGATGCTCTGCTAAAGCATTTCCATGACAGAAATGTTTGCAACCTGCAACCTCAGCAGTGAGGCCAAGGGCTGAATGAGTTAAAAAGGCTTATCAAACTGTAGCTGGGACTTTTCAAGGATTAGTCATCAATGCAGCCTAGCTGGAGATGGGATGCAGAGCTGGTGTAAGGCGACCTGCTCCCTTGCTCTCAGGGAACTTTGGTTTATGCTTTGACTATGGTAACTTTTATTTATTTTTTTTTAGGTTTGGTCTTTGCAGCTCTGTACAAGCACCAGGCACTTGTACTTTTGTTTCAAGAAGGAGCACCCAGGCCCAGGTGGGAAGGACTGTGTGGGAAGAAGGGTTTGCCTTTGCTGCTGTGTCCTCTGCAGAGCAAGAGACTGTGATTCCCTGAGGCTGGCTGTCAGTCTGACTTCTTTCATCAAATCATAGAATGTCCTGAGTTGGAAGGCACCCACAAGGATCATTGAGTCCAACTCCTATCCCTGCATATGACAGCCCCACAGTTCACACCATGTGTCTGAGGGCATTGTCTAGTCTCTTCTTGAATATTGACAGGCTTGGGGTCATGACTACCTCCCTGGGGAGCCTGTTCCAGTGCTCCAGTACCCTCTGGGTGAGGAACCTTTTCCTAATGTCGAACCGAAACCTCCCCTGGCACATCTTCCTGCCATTCCTTCGAGTTCTGTCATTGGTAACCAGAGAGAAGAGATCGTTGCCTACCTTTCCTCCTCCTCTTGTGAGGAAGCTGTAGGCCATGATGAGGTCTCCTCTTAGTCTCCTCCAGGCTGAACAAACCAAGTGACTTTAGCTGCTCCTCATACAGCTACCCCTCCAAACCCTTCACCAACTTTGTAGTCCTCTTCTGGACACTCTCCAGTAGCTTTATATGCTTTTTATACTGTGGCGCCCAGAGCTGTACAAAGGCTGGTATTTGTCAGATGCGTCTCTTTTGCAAAATGTCCCCTGCGCTGTGATGCAGGTTAGGTCTGACATGCAAGCCTAGAGGATGATCAGCTATGCCATTAGTTACTGTCCTGAGGGGTGAATATGCGGAGTTTTGTTTAAAAGGGAGAATACTAAAACAATAATAAAGTTCCCCACACTATCTGGGTTTGTATCAACATGCCAGCACATGCTAATACTTTAAGGGCTCAGACATGCTGTAAGAGCTCTCCTCCCTGAGAAAGTTGCCCAACACACAGTGACCAAGAACACCACTATTATAATTTGCCTCCCATTTGTACTTACGTGTGTACAATCAGCTACGGTGACCCAGCAGCTGCATGTCCCTGAGCAGAGACATCAGGCACAACATCAGCATTACACATTTACCCCAAAAGTACGCACTGAGTAGTCTCAGTCTTGAGCCTCAACAGGTCCCACCTCAGTTCTCTTGGGCTCAAAGGTTTCTTGGTGTGGCAGTATGTGGAATAATTACTGAGGGGGCAAATTCTTGAAATTAATTATTGAAGGTACATTTATTGAGAATAAAGTTAGATCCACATCCTTGGCACATAAGGCAGTTGCTCAGCATGCAAGGAATCTGCTCTGCGTGCTTCCCCCCCCAACCTGGCCTACATTCTTGGATGTTAGTATACAGGGGGAGCCCAGTGTGCTGGCACCAAGGAGAATGGTGGGTGGAGTGATGTGGAGATACTGTGGCCAGGCCCTGTATACAAGGCAGGTACAGGAACCAGATGGTACCGTGCAGATAGTTGCTGACAATTAAAAAAGAAAAATGTTCTATTCCATCCAAAATTCTAGTTGCTGAGCTAGCATATTGGTTGAAATGTGTCCTGTGGATGAACTTTGCTCATTATAATTTAATTATAATATCACAAGACATCCATCTCAAAAGCTACACACCTCCACCATGCCCCTATGCTCCCTTGAGCATGCGTTGTGAAGTTTTTACCTTAAAAATCAAAGTGAGAGTTTTTACACCAATCAATAACAAAGGTATGTATGACTCGAGTCACTCAAGCTCCACCTAAATGTATAAAATACCCTAACAACAGGTGAAAGTTAGAGAAGACACCATCACTGAGAAGTCAAGGAAACAGCATAACAGACTTCTGGGACCAGTCGACAGGCTAAGCCTATCTTCTCCCCGCAAAAGGACGCTTTGGGGTAAGTTTTGCGCACTTGGTTATACCAAGTGTTTCCCTGGGACACTTAGACTTCAATCTTGTATTTGTAATCACATTAGTAGCGCTATGTATTCATCTTAGAATTTATATATATTTGGTACCAATATGTATTTCTTGCAACGAAAGCGTATTTTTGCAACTAAAGTGTGTTTTTGTAGACAGCGTATTTTATCAACGGCAATCTAAAAGAACTTGCACTTGTTGCTTTAATAAACCTCATTATTTGTGGATCTGGTCATGAGAATCTCTCATTGGCTGTGCTCAGACATATAGTATATATTATACTATTTGCGAATCTGTGCAAGGACGTAAATTCAATAGCCACGGCCCGACCCTGCACTATTAGTGAATCCGTAATCATGTGAATTCAGCATAATGTTGGACCAGCTGTTGAGCACGATTGGACTTATAGTGCCAACTTGAGGTCATTTGATGTAATTGGGCATCACTCAGGAGTTCAGCTCAGCCACCCCTAGTGTCACAGTGAGATACTGAGGACAAGCCAGAATGCAATGGGATTTAGTTTCTGCCAAATTAACCCTTTTAACGTAACACAGTAAGCCATGCACAGTATGTGCCCTACACCACAGTTGGCAGCTCCTGTACTCCTGGGGTACCCTACTGTGCCCCATCATGCAGTAGCTTTTCTGCAGCAGTTCTGTGTCAAGACTTATTTCTCATAGTGCAACTTTGCAGGAAGGTGGGCTGGGATCTCTGGGAAGGAAAAAGCCATCGCAAGAGGAATGTATGTGGCTATGAGCAGCAACCAAAGTGTGATGCACATCTACTCCTATTAAATAGTATAAGAGCTAAAAAGTGATAAGGCCATTTCAATGTGTTCAGGTTGATCAAAGGTAGGTACATTCATGTGAGACAAGGTAGAAACACAGGGAGTTATACCCAAAGGCCAAATATACTTGGCTGGATTTTGTCAGCAAGGGTGAGTGGGTGCAGCTCCAATGAGGGTGACCAGAACTGCTGCCCCCTCCTCCTTTGTGGGAGCATGTTTACAGCCACTTCTAGGGCTTATGTTGCTTAGGAATGACCCTGGAGGAGCTTGCAGGAGAAAGCTGAGGGGTTTTCCTCTGTGACCTGCAATCCCACACACAAAAGGTTCCTGCTCGAGCACTATCTGTATTGCTCTGCTAGCAGAGGTATCCCAGGGTAGACTACCTTGTGGGGATGGGCTATCATGAAGCATAACCACAGTGTTATCTCATGGCTAAGAGGAATGTAGGGGACTTCCCACAGTATTTTCCTGGAGAAACTGGCTGCTCATGGCCTGGACAGGCATACTCTTCGCTGGGTAAAAAATGGCTGGGCCCAAAGACTTGTGGTGAATGGAGTCAAATTCAGTTGGTGGCCGGTCACAAGTGATGTTCCCCAGGGCTCAGTATTTGGGCCAGTTCTGTTTAATGTCTTTATCAATGATCTGGAAGAGGGGACTGAGTGCATCCTCATTAAGTTTGCAGACAACACCAAGTTGGGTGGGAGTGTCAATCTGCTGGAGGGTAGGAAGGTTCTACAGAGGGATCTGGACCAGCTGGATCAATGTGCTGAGGCCAATTGTATGAGGTTCAACAAGGACAAGTGCCAGGTCCTGCACTTGGGTCACAACAACCCCATGCAATGCTACAGGCTTGGGGAAGAGTGGCTGGAAAGCTGCCTGGCAGAGAGGGATCTGGGGGTGTTGATCAACAGCCAGCTGAATATGAGCCAGCAGTGTGCCCAGGTGGCCAAAAAGGCTGACAGCATCCTGGCTTGTATCAGGAATAGTGTGGCCAGCAGGACTAGAGAAGTGATTGTGCCACTGGACTCAGCACCGGTGAGGCCCCACCTTGAATCCTGTGTTGAGTTTTGGGCCTCTCATCATAAGAAAGACATAGAGGTCCTAGAGAGAGTGCAGAGGAGGGCAACGAAGTTGGTGATGGGTCTGGAGCACAAGTCTTATGAGGAGCGATTGAGGGAACTAGGGCTGTTTAGCCTGGAGAAAAGGAGGCTGAGGGGAGACCTTATCATTCTCTACAACTACCTGAAAGGAGGTTGTAGCATGGAGGACATTGGTCTCTTCTCCCAAGCAGCAAGTGATAGGAAGAGAGGAAATGGCCTCAAGTTGTGCCAGGGAAGGTTTAGATTGGATATTAGGAAACATTTCTTCAAGGAAAGGGTTGTGAAGCAGTGGAACAGGCTGCCCAGAGAAGTGGTGGAGTCACCATCTCTGGGGGTGTTTAATAGACGAGTTTCCTAGGGACGTGGTTTAGTGCTAGAGTTAGGTTATGGTGGGACTTGATGATCTTGAGGGTCTCTTCCAACCAAAATGATTCCGTGATTCTATGAAAAACATAATAGCAATCTAAGCTTATAGGTGAATGTCTGAGCACTCCCAGCTGGACTGATCAATGCACATGCCAAACACAAATAACTGAGATAAGAAGCAGCTGCTGTGGAGCAGAGATTATATAGCAGACAGATTGCTTGGGAGACACTTAACTTGCTGGAGAATAAGAGACTTCACATTGTTTTTTTACAGACATTGGTACTCAGGATGGAAAATGTAATGTGCTTAGAAAAGAAATCACAGTATCAGGAACTACACCAAAGTCTGCTGTGCTGAAGGCATTTACACTGCAACAGCAAGCAGCCCAGGAGAGCCACTGACTGCAGCCAGTTTCTGATGGGAAGCTAAACTAACAATTGCTGGGGATGTCACAGATCCCAAAGATGAAGTGGGAGGACAAGTCCCCTGAAAGTTTTTGGAACTGGAGCTGATGGGAGCTGATTTCCTAAACCCTCTTGAAGACATAGTTGCATGACTGCATGGGTGTCTGGCCCTGGTGTGGGCACAGTAGTCTCTTGGGAGCATTGAAAGCTGCATGTGGGAACCCAGAGAAGAGTGCTGCATTTCATCTACTATGTCTGGCTCAGAATATGACTTAGATACCAGTTCTGCTACTTTCTGTCATGGCCAAAGTCTACCAGGGGATTGTGGCGGATGCACTCAACCCCCCACCCAGCCAAATGAGCAGCAGTTTGGTTCAGGCTCCAGAAGAGGTAAAGGCCTGAGCTGCAGCCAGGGCAAGAACTCCTTTTAAGAAACTCACAAGGAAGCAGAACAGCACACTGAACACCAATAAGTTGTGGGTGCAGGGAGTCTCATGCATACCTTTCCCACTGCATGTAATTTGACTATGAGCCGACCACTTTATTCTATAAATATGATAGCCAAGGTGAACCTACTTTGAGCTCTCCCTGCTAAATAAGCTGGCTGTATGGCAATGGTTTTACTACTCACAGGTCAGTGGATGAGCCCAATTTAAGTTTCATATCAATCATTTAGCTTAAGTAAATGCATACTAAACATAATGAATAATCTAGAAGTATAAAGTTGTATGATTTTTAATATACTCTCTACTTCATGTTACTTAATGAGATGGATTTGCTGAAATTCTAAGCTGTAAAGTTCTGCTCATATTTACCAAAAGCAACTACAAACTACACTGAACACCTGCAAGATAAGGTCTAGTTTGCACTTTGCTGGGAAAAACGGAATTGACTGGGGAGAAAATGATGATGTCAAGGCTTACGCAAAGACATTACAGACATCTGCAAAACAGGGCCTGTTTTGCACTTTGCTCAGAAGAAAATGATTTATTCAGACAAAACAGCACCTGCAAGGCTATGGACCATAAACAATGTCTACAGCTAAACAAAACAAAGGCCCATCTGAGATCAGTGAAAAAGACCCAATGAGAAGCAAGAAGACCAATCAATATTTTTCCCCGCCTTGACTTGCATCTTGGGGACTTTCTGCCATACATGTAGCTTCCATTGATGTCTCCAGCAGCTTTTTTTAACCCATTAAAGCCTTTAGCCCACAACATCTCACAACAAGGAGTCCACAACTGCAGTAGGTGCTTGTTTTGAATCTGCCACATGCTAATTTCACTCATTGCCCCCAGTACTTGTGTTGGAAAGGACAACGAACAACTTTTCCCTGTGCTCACTCCCTCTGCCACTCAGGATTTATTATCTTCCTTCCCTCCAGTTGTGACTGAGAAATAATGTTTCTAAATTTCAGCTGAGGTAAAAATGCATTAATCACTACCTTGATTAATTACGGAAAGATCATTTCCTCTCTATGATACATAGAACCCCCCCAAACTTCTTGAATCTAAGTACACTCAAGGTGTTCAGTGTCACATCCATAATCTCTGTGAACATCACTGTTGACAGAGGCATGTGGCAGCTGAGACATCCTAGCAGTGCTGAGACACATATTCAAACTTTTGCCTTGCTGGGCAGGGTGTGTTAGCAATCTGGCAGCAGTAAAACACCTCAATTTTGGGGAGATGTGTCCCATTCTTGCACCCAGTCTTAAACTGATCTCCACACCTGCAGCTTCCCTGCTAGGTCATCTTGGCAGGAAGTGTTTCCCTTCCTCTGTAGTTTGGTGAGATGGTAACCCAGTGTCTAGTGTCTCCTGGAAATTTCAGATACAAAATCATCTGCTCTTTCAAGAAATAAGGACTTTCAGTCTCCTGCATTCCTCTTCACATGTAGTTCCAGTTTTTGGTCTTTGGGTCAAATGTTTGTTCTGGTGCAGCCCTGTTGTGGATGGATTTTTTACATGGTTTTGATTTAACAGCAATTTGAAATTTATTGAGGTAGATCACAAGTTTAATATATGATTTCTAATAACAATCAACATCTGATTATTAAAGTGATTCAAAGCAATTCAATGGGATCTGTTATAATCAAAAGTGACATGATTACTGATTTGAGAATGGCAAGGGTCACACTATACTTACAAAGAGATAAATCAGATCACATACACACACAAATATATGGATAAAAACACATACATACAGATCTATAAAGTACACACACATGCGCAAATTAATCCATGGATACTTTAATATATGTGGAGGTATACCTATGGCCAAAATTTCCCTCACTTTTAATGCATCGGCATTCTCAGCAGGCACTTGTTGAGTCTCAAGAAATCTATCTTTGCTCACAGCTTTGTGGCATCTATTCATTGCAAGATGGCTCTGAGGGGTGTCCCACCTCAGAGGGAGATGCTGGTCACAGCCCACTGCGATCCGGGAGAGCTAAATGGGTCTCACTGTTTATAGGGTCATGAGATCATTGACTTGAGTCAGTATTTTTCCACTTTTGCTACACTTAGGATGAGGCAATATTCTGGTGGTTTTTACCATTTGTCTATGTCCAGAACTTTTCAGATCGTATAGTTCCGTACCATCCCACTTGGGCTATGATCCAGGTAGCAGGTGTGCCAGGCTGTCAGGAGTGACTGATGGTTGCTACCTTTCTCAAGGCAGAAGGGGGGTCTTTTCCCACATGGCAAGAGCTCCAAGAGCACCGAGGGAGTGCCTCAGTGCTCCAGCTCACTGTACTTGCATAATGGGAATTGTTCTCCCCAACATGCCTGGCTTGCCCTGGTATCTAGGTGGCCCAGGGGGGACTGCAACCACCACAAGTCCATGCACAGAACAGGTGTTCTGCAGATCTTGGAGACTGAGTGTCTAGCCCATGATCAACTCTGAAATTGGTGGAGCCACTGGGAAGCTTTCATGGTCCCACATTCCTACAAGAAAAAGTGCAATCCCTGGTCAGTTGTGCAGACAAGCTGTTCAAACGTCTTCAGCCTGAAAGAGCACAGAGAAACCCAAATTTTACATTTCCCAGGCCAGAGGTATGACTCCTACCACCCTTGCTGTGTCCAAAAAACATTGACCAAGATTGCCCCACTGTGGGCTGGACTCAGGGGTTCATTGTGCACCATGGGTATGTGTTTTGGAGATCTTTTATCCCATCTCACAGGACAGTGGAGAAGAGATGTTTCCCAGGCTTTCAGTAGCACCAAAATGCAATGGAAATACAACTTGGCTTGGGAATGACTAACCCGTTCCCAGTCCCATGGTGAGAGTCCCATCCCTGTTTCTTTATGCCAATGACGCATGTAACACCTTAGCTGTCACACAGGACTGTGTGCACACTAGAAACTGTCCTAGTAAGTGTCCACTGTCCTCAGACATGTAGAAGAGCTCAAATAGGGTTAGGTTTACTCCCACAGGAGACAAGACGGTTTTGTAAAAACACTCCATCTTGCAGTAGGTCTTGCACATCTTCCCACCACTGAATATAGCCTGGAGCCTGGACTCTGATCCACAGGAGATGGGGCAGACAGCCTCC
>VWYH01006327.1:216506-339273 GCA_013399365.1 Pampusana beccarii | reverse complement strand
AGTTTTCAAAACTGCTGTATTTTTTCTTAGTATTGGAGCATGAATCACTTCACTGTATCTCATTTTACTTGTTATTTGATCATTGAGTCCTCTATTGAGGGAGGCAATTTAAAACTATTGTGAAAATGTCTCTAACATTTCTTTGCTGCAAGTTTGCTTGGTGTTGGAACTGAGGTTGGTTGTAAACAAGGCTTTGCAGGGGCAGAGCTTGGTATACTGGGTAGAAATGAAAGGAAATACTTATATGTAGCACTTGTTTTCTCTTTTTATTTCTGGCAAATAAATAATCACAAGAGGAGCCCAGACTAGAGAAAAAAAGGGGAGTGGGAGAGAGAAATCTGAAAAAGAAATCGAAATAACAACACTTTTCTATGACAAGTAAGCCTGATCTAGGGGAGTCTCGCAATTGGGAAATCCCCATAATAACCTTCCTTAAGTTTTTAAGCACATACAGAATTCCTGTGATCTACATCAAGGATAAAAATTAATGAATCTTGATGTTGCTAAATTGAAATGAAATTTGCAAGTTTGGGAGAACAGGGTTGTGTTCCCCTGACTCTCGTGTCTCCTCCCATCCTGCTGTAGTAGTTCACCTGTAGTTCTCTAAACCTCTTTCTGTTGCTCTTCTGAATGAATTCAAATAGAAATCTATCCAAAATCATTATAAAAATGTCTAACCCTATGCATGCTGTGCAGTCTACCATTAGTGTTCATATTACTTATTTAAAAAGTTAAAATGCTGGACAGTTAGCTTGAAATACCATTTTGACAGCTTCCTCTCCCCTACCTACCATAGGGGCCTTATCACCCATCCAGTTTAAAAGTCATTTTGATTCTGAGGCAGAATTTTGGTACCTGCCAGGTGAACTTTGCTGTCAGTTTTGGATGGCCATGCTGCTGGGTGGCTGAGGAAAGGTTTGGGAATATGGAATACTTTTTCAAATGAGCTGCTGAGACTGTGCCAAAAAGTTATCAAATAGTTCTAGCAAAGCTGTGCACAGAAGGTGTCTTAGAGCTGGAAGGTCACAGCTGGTTGCAGTGTCCCACGGGCTGTTGTGGGGCCCTCTGGGTCAGGGATGGAGGTCACCTCTCCTGGCAGTGACTGTCAAGCCACGATACAGATACATGCACATTCACAATCAAACAAGATTATTTTGGTATCTTTTTCTTTTGATATTGGGGTGTTGACATAAATATGAGACACTTTCTTAAGTATATGAACTAGGTGGAAATAGTGAGTACTTGTAATAAATTCTCACTACAGAATCTGTATGTAGGAACATTTTCTTTTCATCATCTCATTAACGAGTTTGAGCCATTAACAGCTTGGAGTGCTGAATAAGGATTTACATTTAATTGAAGTCCCCTGTTCTTAGCTGACAAAATGTATTTTACACGGTTGATGGATGTAATTAGTGTGATGAGGCTTTGAAAGAAATTGGCTTTGTTAAATTTAGAATTTGCCATGTCAGTTTATATATGAAGCCAAAGCATATGTATCAGTAGTTCTGTGGCTTCACAAAAATGCATTTTATTATTATTACTGATATGTAGGCATTTTTAACTTAGGATACTGTTACAGTCCAAATACAGAATGCTTTCAGATTTGAGAATGCAATCTATTATGTTATGACTTCAATTTATTTTATACTGTTGCAAGATATTTCTTACATGTCAGAGCTTACAGTTATATGCTATGGCTGCGGACAAACCTTTATCCTTTGGATCGCAAGGAATTGTGCGTAATTGTTTAAGTTACTGCACTTTATCAAGCTTTCATAAAAACAAACCTCTGCTGGACTTCAGTACATTCAAACTAAGGGCAACTACATGGCACACACAGTTGCTTTTTCCCCTACAATGTTATTGCCTTCTGCTCAGCCTGATAGGCTTCTGAGCTCATAACAACACTGCTAGTTTTTGCTGCAGGCCCACGTTTTGTGTCAGTAGTGTAGCCTGGAAACCATTGTTAAAGATAAATGAAAGGAGGGAAAACTAAATATTTAGTCCCAAAAGTACAGAGGCTGTTCATGATAGGTACGATTAGCATTAGGAAAAGTTCGCACTGAAGGGTTTCCATCCCCATCTGTTGTGATGTTTTGTTGGAAGGTGGACAGTAAGTATATTACACTGTCAGTCACAGGTGTAATATCACATGAAATCAATTTTTGAATTGGAGATTGCTCTTATATGCAAGGCTCGTGTATTCGGAATAGGACAGTGTGATTCAGGAGAAGGTGGTATGAGGCAATGCAGAATGAAGCCCGTGCTGCTCTGAGGATATGACTCATATTACAGACGGCTGGAAGCCTAATACTGTGATATGGAAGTGCTATATTACAAGTAATAGTGCACTGCTAACGAAACTCTGATGTGCTGGAGTGAGTATTTGGTGTTATTCTTCGTTGAAGATGCAAAGATGATCCCTCTCCTAAACTTAGGCTAAGTATTTCTATATGAGATGATACTATGATAGCTATTAGTGAGGAATGTGGGGGATAAACTCATCTGGTTAAAAAACAGACTCCCAAATCTGGAGCTGTTATTTAAACTGAACCATAGGTATTTGTGTTTCTGAGGTCAGTTAATTTTAACTTTGTGCCAGGAGTTAGTGGCAGTCAGTCCCTTTCATAGTAGATTAGAAGACAATTTCCTAGTATATACCCTTTTTCAGTACTCGTCCCACCCAATGTTAATAAGATACGTATGCCAGCATCTGCACACCATTGGGGTACAACTGCTTCCTTTCACTTGCAAGAAAACTTGCCAAAGTCTCTGGGAAGGTAATTTCTTAGACTAGTTCCACGAAGCTGGTCAGAGCACCGTGTAGAGCCTGCAAAGAGTCTTGTTGAAATTTCAAATTCGGGAGAGAAGGGGAAGGAGAAAATGTTCTGTCACGAAGGTTAACTGCTCAACTGCTGCGAGAAGTGGGTGGGATCTGGATGTTCAACATTCCCATTTGCAGTTTTTTAGAATATTTCCTATAGTCTATTTTAAATTAAACAGGATAACCTATAGGAAATTAAAAACTTAGGAGCAGAACACTAATTAAGATGAAACCTAAAGTGTGCTTCTGATTGACTCCAGGTTGTGTTTTGTAAACTGTATTCCCTTTTTCATACTCCTATCATTTGTGCCTTTTGCACAGCTTACCACAAGCCAAATAGATGCTTCTATATATTTATATTTTTTTCCTAAATGCAAAGAAGAAACAATTTGTATACTAAAATATACGTTTTAAAGTCTGTATTTTGGAATAAGGAATCCATTTATGATGGTTGTATTTTCAGTGGCTCAGAGATTGTATGACTAATGTATTATTATTCCTATTATCTACACTCTAGCAAAACACATGTTCAGTCTTCATGTTTCCTTCGTCTACAGCTACTTTAAATCTTGAGGGCAATGAAGGGAAGAATTACAAAGGCAATTAGGCTGCCCAGTATCTATTGGAGATCATGTTTTGTACCTTTGAACATTTTGTGCATGTTTTCTCCCCTGAGTTACAGCTGAACCAGGAAGGGGATAGTAATCTCGTTTTGTTCTTTGATTTGTGAGTTCTGCAGCCCTAAGGAAGTGGGAAATATAAGTACCTGATTTAATATCAGAACCATGAGTTCTACAGCACCAATTATTATAGACTCTGGTTAAAGAAATGCTATTCAAACATTCACTTAGTTGTTCCTGACCATAAAGGGCACATGTAAGACCCAACAACACAACCTGTGATTTGTCATGGAGCACAAAATTAATGCCAGGAGAATGTACTCAGCTCAAGTAATGTAGATGTTACAGTTAGCAGTATTGTAGCATTCCTACAGATGTTGAAAATAATCATACAAGAAACAACAAAATAGTAAGATGAAATGTATTTTGATTATTCCCATATCAGTTCAGCCTCACAGCTTCATAAGAAGGTGTCTTACATTATAAGAAGATATTTTCTCCCTCTCCTTAAGGAAGGAATGAAATAAAGGTTAGAGAAGTTCTTTTTTTTGATATTTAAAGATGCCCAGAACCAGACAGTGGCAATTTTTAAAAAAACAGATCCTTAAAATACTTTTGAGAAATACATAACTATTCATTTAACATTCAAGTTTCACTTTAGAATGTGATTTTATCTCTTTTAAAACCAGTTGTTCAACTTCTGGAAAAGCTAAGTGACCTTCCCTAATTTTTTATTAGCTCTGCGGTCCTTTTATTATTTCCCTAATTTTTTATTAGCTCATGCGGTCCCTTTCCTGAGTCTTTTCTGTTTTCCGTCTCTCAGTGTAATTATGCACGTGAACAGAAGTGCACATAAAAATGCAAAGTTTTCGTAGAGTTAGTACTTCACACTATGGAATATAGGGCAGGTATGATACATGACAAGTGTAGGAGGTACGGCTGGATTTCAAATGAGAATAACTAATAAAGGCTGAGTTCATGATGACAACTTCTGCAGGTGGCTGCCAGGATCAAGGTGTTTAGTTGTTTTTCATTCAGCACTAAGCAATTAGGTTCCTGAGAGACCTAGCTGGTTAATTGTTTCGTTAGTTTAAAGAAGAAAAGGATTTGCACACAGAACTGGGCAGGTGATTTTCTCAATGGTGGAGTGAAGCGATAAACCTTGTAATGCATTTATGTCCTTTTCTGAAGTGGAAGTAGATGAGTAATTAGGATGTTGTATTTTCATGTGTACTTATGATGTGTTAATAGAGTCTGACTGTGCTGCCACAAAACACTTTGAGAACTTGCAAGGTTGAACTGTAATTGAAGTCCTATGTGATCTCAATGCTACTGCTACTGTTGAAGTAATAGAAATTTAACATTCAGTCAAGAGCATAAGCTGTGACACAGTCAGTGTATTAGTCACACAGGAACACAGTATGCGAATGGTTTTAGGGGTTAAGAAGACACATTTGAGGGCTTTTTTGAGAACGTTTTCAAGATTACATACATCTTCAGTAATTCAGTTTTTCCTTGGTGAGACTGAGAGATAGAGTTTGTGAGAAACAGTAAGGAATGGTAAGTAAAGAATGAAATGTTTTGTTACAGAGTTTAGTTATTTCAGTAATGGAGAATCTTAAACTTGTTATTTTTTGTATGAATATAAAATATTTCCTGTAATAACTTCAGTAAGCTGTTTAGAAAGTAAAAGTAAATACATAGGGATTAACTGCCCTTTAGTCCCTTCTCAGTAAACAATGCTTATTCTTACACTAGAATGTGAATTCTGTGGTCGTGACAGTCTAACAATATGAGCAAGACAAGAATTGCAGGGAGGTGTGATTTCTCTGATAGGTCAGTCAAATAAAAGATGCTGCTTACTACTTGCAATTTTTTTTTCCATTATTGCTTTTTATGATATTTGTGCTCATTCTAAATGAGATTTGCAATTCCTGTAGTAGGTAGAATGTGGCCATCAAGTCACAGCCATCCCAGAGTGTCTTGGATAAACTCCTTTTTATTACTTTCATCCTCCTTGGTGATCTGTTCATAGCTGGTGAACACAGTCACTTTCTACTTCTCTGGCACCCTACTGTGTACCATTCACTGTTATGCCAAGAAATAGTTTGGCCATAACCCTGAGGAGGGTATCAAATCCTCTACTGTACCACTGATAAAACCCATTCTGGAAAGCGTGGCGAGGTTGCTTGTCATGGACTGATAGGTGACCTCCAAACTCACCTACATACATAAAAAGTTAGAAATACGACTGTATTTCATTCCGTGTGGAATGAAATTAGTTCTTGTGTATCTTCTTACGGGAAATGCAATCTATCTGTTATCAACGGAGCTATAATCCTGATTGCATCAGTTTATGTCATTCACTGTGGTTTAAAATTACTGCCAGTACCACTGGCATGGGGATACTCTGAGACCTAAAGTAGTTGCTGCAAAACACACCCAGCCAATATGCTGCAGATTCCTACGTCACTGGTGAGTTCCACGTTGTTTGGCTCTACTATTGCTTGTGAATTTGATCTTTCATCATTTGCTTCCTGTCTCTTTTGTACGTCGTGTGTTTTTGAGATGAAGCTGGTAGTTTAACTTGTTCCCAGGTGGTGGGTGCCCTTCTTTTCATGTCTAATAATATCTGTTATTGTAAAAACAAACTCAAAAGTTGTGGTTATTTTGTGTGTTGTTTTTTGCTGCTGGTGTTTTTTTTAATCTTTTGTGGTTAGGAAGTTGAATGAGTTGGTTGTAGTCTGAGTTTATTTTTATAGTATCTTAAAAAGTCACCTTGTGGTGTTGTATAAGCTCTAAATCAATGCCCACAAATTTGTTACAGCTCCTGTCCTTGCTTATTATATGCTTCTTGCCTTTTACTGACAGTACTGACTTAACACAGTGGTTAGACCATTTCTTGCTAGCATTCATCTACTCTTATTTTCTCCACTTATTCACTACATTCACTTTATGGCTTCTATACACAGAGGTGAAGTTAAAATACAGTAGAATACTTAGTATGGTGAAAGGATTTGATGCTACTAGAATGTGAGACAGAAGAATACGAAGTTAAAAGGCTAACACATCTGTATGTGAATTGATGTAAACAATAGGTACCTGTGATTAAGCTAACTACCCGCTGGATGTCACTATTGTTCCACAGAAATTCATCTCAGGGAATATTTATCTAGAGTCGAGTGCCTGACAGCAAAGCCCGTTAGCTTGCAGCAAACTGAAAATGTCTAATTGTATTTGCAGGAATACTGTACGTTTCTGTTCATTTTGCAATTGAATTTTATATCAAGGTTCACTATTTCTTCATAATTGGGGAAAAAAAAAAAAAAAAAAAAAAAGACCGTTGCCAAACCTTAAGCGGTGATGATTGTAAGCACAGATAGTGAGTAATGAAAACCTACCAGCCACGGGGAGAAGCTTGCATTCATTATACTCAAGCCACTTGTTCTCATTATTATTCTCTTACTCTGCAACTGCTGGAGGTAATCTCAACACAGTGAATGAACATTACCAGTCTCATTGAATTTGGTTAGCACATTAGTTATTTTCTTTTCCCAAAGAGATGTGCATTCTATGCGGTTTATTATTCTGAAATACCACTTGAATATTCCAGGAGCTAGGTCATTTAGTTGGGAGCTCAGTTTTCCACTGGCTAGGGGGGTGTCTGAGAGGACTGGATTATATACCCAGTACTCAACCGGTGTGTCATCTTGAGCAAATTGCCTCCAATCTGTCATGTTTATTTGCCGTCTTCTGTCTGTCTTCTCAATATCCCTCATAAACATTCAATGGAGGAGATTGTTAGAAGACATTTGTACAGTGGCCAGCAGAGGAAGTCTTAGCTTCTGTTAAGAATTTTGGGGTGCTACAATAGAAAGAAAGAGTCTTGTTTGGTGATCCCACCTAACATTTGTATCAACATTTTTTAAATAAATGTAGACTGCAAGAAAGGCAGCAAAACCAATTAAAATGGGCATGAAAGAGTACTGCGCTTTGTCTGTGGCTTGAAAAGCCTTGGTCTTGAGTGGTAGTCCCAGAACACCATATATGACTTCAGAAAATAAATAGAAGGTGATTTTTTTTTTTTATAAAAGCAACAACAAACAGCAACAAAACAAACCCCGGGCACCTTCAATATGCATTGTTGCTCTCATAAACTTGGAGTATGTAGACAGCCTCAGATCTATCAAGGGGCAGCCAGGTCGTGAGAGGCATTCAGTCACATTTCCGTCCTCAAGCTGGTGCCTAAAATACTTGCATGAAGGCTTAGGGGTTCGTAAGAGCTATCATAGATGTCGTGCATCCTCTGAGGATTCCTCAACATCACCCCAGCAAGATCTTAACAGTTTTGTGAGAGACTGGCACCAAAATATCCAAAATCCAAGGCAAAGCGGGTAAGAACTCTAGACACCTGCTGCTTAAACTGCAGAGAAGCAAAGGAGAAATGTCTTCTCTGGAATCTTTGAGGCTTTAGCACTTCATTTGTATTCAGGAAAGAGGCAGCTGGGACTGAAAGCTGCTCAGCTGAGACCAGGTTGTTTCCTACAGGATTATTAGAATTTGTGACTCTGGTGGCCTAGCCACCCAAACCAAGCCACTGCTATGGTGTTTAATTTGACAGTGGTGAGACTGAGTTTAGTTTAGTTCATGTAGTCTTTGCACAGATGAAAGCATGAGTTTTGTAATGTGTTTTAACATGCTGTGAAACTGGTTTAAAATGTTTCCTAAGCCATAGCCACTAGAGTGGGATTTAACAACTCAGCTGACAGGCCTCGGGCTGTGCAAGAAAGTTCAAAAAGTTGCACTTGGCATCTTGTTTTGTGTAGTCAGCCAGTGGTTTCACTGCCAATGACTACAGCGGCACTTACACATTCATCTGTCTTTGGTGTGTGTTTGGAAATTCATGAAAAGTGAATCTGTAGTTTTCCAGGTGATGAATGAATTAGTTGATCTGAGCACATCTGTGCTTGAATATAAACGTGCTGGATTTTTCATTATTATTTTTGTTATCCATCTATGATTAAAGACATACTGGCCTTATTTTTTTTTTCCACACCCGTAATTAAATATTTTTCAAAGGAAACTAGTGATAATTGTACAGGTATTGCTTTCTGTAGGTAGTTGTAGATTGCTTCTTTCTGAGTATTGTTACGGTTAGAAGAAGACATTTAAGAAGCATAAAGGAAGCATATGAAGTCAAACTCATTTATATACAGCTCAGTCACAGTCCATTAAGAAGTTTTAGAAGATGTATTGAATATTTTCAGGTATCAAAAATACTAAATTAATAATATGACATTATTTTCTGATTGTAGTTAACCCTCCCAAAACAAATAGCAAAATTTTCTCTTATTTTTATACACATATGAATATATATATACACACACATATTTATATATGCTCATACACATGTGTATATATGTATATATGAACATCTGTATATTTTGGGCCAAATCTTCCTTGTTTTGGCTGTGCCTTATATTAGTGACCACTGCAGACATTAAAGCCTGTAGAAGTACCGAAATGGTTCTTAACATGAAGTTTACAGCACGCTGTAATCCTTCAGTACAGAGCTAACCAAGACCTGCTGGTGGAAAACTGGATCCCTAATAGCTAAGGTAATTCAATGTGTGTTGAGTTTTAAATAGGAACTTTCAAGGTGCAAATGAGGTTAAAAATCACAGCCTGCTCAGCGCTGCTAAAGAGTCTCAAGCACTTGCATTATTAATTGTGTGGGATCCTCTGTCCTCAGTAAAATGGGGTCTCCGTGTTGCAGGGTTCAATATAGTCTCAGGCTTCTGCTCTCAGATATTTCCTCACTACAGTCCTTGAAAATGAAAATGTTTTCATTATGTGAAAAAAAAAAAAACCACAAAACAAACCCCTTCAAGTGTATTAGTTCTTTTTAAGAGATGCTTTCTAGCTTTATGTTCATTGTATCTAGCATATTTCAAGGTGATGGGCTGTGATTAGGTTTTTCGCAGTAAAAATTCAGGAGAACATTCTGCTAAGGTTTTGCTTTCTCTAATCTGCTGCAGTGAAACTGCTTTGTAGAAACATTCCCTGCCAAGTGATTGAAGACGTGCAGTTTACTAAGCCAAATCAAGTTGTAAAATAGAGATAATGAAATTACTGACTTGGTTCTATATAGATGCTGCTGTATTATTTCAAGAGTGAACCACCACAGCCCCCTACACCCCTGCTTCCTGATAGTCAAAATAGGAGGTATGATTTATTTGGAAATATGGGCGATGTTATATTCCTCTGCAACCAACAAAAATGCATGACTTTGGAAGAGGGAGGGCAGGGAGTAGCTGGATTAGAAATCTGTTTTGCCCAGACCCACTGGTGAATGACTACACATTAGAGATGAATAGCTCTGAATTCTTGTAATGTCATTAGGGTTTTGCTAAGAGATGAAAATAATTTGTCACTGATTTCTTTAAGGATTTTTGGATGCACTCCTCTCGGATTAGTGAGTAACCAATTTCCTCTGAAGGCTCTTTGCAGTTGTAGCGTCTCTAAAATATACAGTTTGGCTTTGTAAGTAATGAAGCTTTATTTACTTATTAGAGGGACCGTGTGCAAAACACATCACAAAACCCTAACAGGCTCAGCCCAGCAAGTAAAAAGAAATACAAGAACATGACAGATTTAATGGTTTCCTCAGCTACATTAATGTCTTTGACAGTCTTGAAAAGAGAATTTCTAATGAGCCCTGAAACAAATGTGTGCAGGAAGTGGTCTTGCTTTTGCTGCTGCACATTCGAGTTCCTCTAATTGCATCAATAAGGAATTTCTGCTCCTCATTTAATGAATGCCTTTTGACTACTTTCTGAAAGGCAACTGGATGTAAGGGATAAACACTGGCACCTTTTGTATGAAGTCACAGGAACAGGTTTCAATTAATAGTTATCAGCCCTAGAAACACTGTATTGTAATGCAGTACATATATCCCATTGTACGTTTTTGTTCTTAAATTTTTATTAAGCCTATGTTTCCCTCTGCTTTGCTTTTGGTGTGATACCTCATGTCCTAAGGCAGTGCTTTAACTCCCCACTGGCTTTCTATTCTGTCTTGTGTTGGGCAGAAACCAGGCATTCTTTCAGAGCTGGTCCTGCCCCATCTCTGTCCCCAGCCAACTCAAAATTCACATGAAGCTATAGTACCTGGGTATTTAGTTCGTTCTTGGTTCAAAGAGTGAGTTTCAGAGCAAGGGCTGTGGCTGGGGGCAGAGGGGAGGGAAACAAGGAGGGAGGGAAGCTGAGTCAGATTTAGATTATTTTTTTTTTCTTAATTGTTTTAATTTTTTTCTCTAAACAGAGGCACAGTCGCTGCAGGTGCAGTGGATTGCTTATGAAAGAAGTTTTCTATTTAAAAACAAGAGAGACTTTAATGAAATCAGGAGAAGGGGGTTGTACAATAGGTATTGTATTAAACCAGAGCTCAGGCTTCACATTGATTGCGGTATTTAAATTTCAATGAGTTGATTATGTATGAGAGTAAAATGACCAGTATTATGAATGTACAAAAAAGTGACATGGAAGAGCTGTGCCAGAAAAGTGAGAAAAACGTTCCCTTTATAGTCCCTAGAGTTCAATAAAGCACCACTATTTCCCAGCTTTTAAAAGCTCTTTTATCACAATGGTTCATACCTCGCATTCCCTGGAGCCTGATTTGTTATACGTGCAGGGTCCTGTTCCATTCAGCAGCATCTCGCTGGTTTCAGTGTTGGTGGGTTTGTAATCTACATAAAATTCCTGTGTGCTTGGAGTCATTTGCTTCAGGGACTGTCGTTTCTTTTTCCTGTGCCTTCGCATGAGAGAGCGCTGCTGCAGCTGCTTCATACTGGCTGGGTAACGCTTCCATGACACATAGATTACCAGCAGGATCACAAGCACAGACAAGAAAAGGGCCACGCTGCCTGCTATGATTTTATGGAAGGAGATGTGTTCTGTGTCGTGCTCGGGCTCGGAGCTCGATTCAGTGGCTCCGATAGTTGGGGGCAGAGGGGGCTTGCTGTCATGTTTAGGCCTGGTGAGTTTTGGTTTAAACGTCGGCTTTGGGAGAGCTCGTGCTAATTCAAACCTTTCTGTGGTACTTTTGCCACAGATGCTGTAGTTTTTCACTGCATCGATAACATTCACCCCTTGCAGCTCTTTGGGGCTGGCACAAATAATTGTATTTTCCCTCAGCCCTTTAAAACTTTTAAGCCAGTTTACCAGAGAGCAAATGTTTCTGCTGCATTCCCATATATTCCCAGCAAGGCTGATGTCATTGAGGGATATCCAAGAATCCAAAATTTCTTGACCAATAAATGTGAGCTTGTTTGAATCCAGGTTGAGGCGCTGTAAATTGGGCACACACTGAAAAACACTAGGTCCACTGAAAGCTTCTATTTCATTGCCAGATAAATCAAGTCTTTGTAATGAGCTCCAGGTCCAGGACATAGTTTGTCCTATCACACTGATTTTATTCCACTGTAAATAAAGGTTTTGAAGGCTGACTAGCCTTGGAAAAAGTGCCAAGTTGAGCTTAGAAAATTGATTGTGCTCCAGATGAAGCTCTTTCAGTCTGATCATGCCTGCAAAGACATTCCTTGCTAAACTCCGGATGCGATTATAACCCAGGTCCAACAGTTCAAGGTTCCTGCAATCTTGAAATATTCGAACAGGGATGGTTCTTAGGGAATTGGACCGCAAATGTAAACTCAGCAGCTTCCTTAAGCCCCTGAACTGTTCAGATCCCAGAGACTGCAGCTGATTGTATGACAGATCCAAATTCCGGAGATTTGTCACGGGTCTGAAGGTATTATTAAGAAAATAGGAGATTCTGTTGGAACTCAAGATCAACTCTTTTAGTCTGCGTATTCCATTGAAAGCATTTTCGTCAATATTGCTGATGTGGTTATGGTCTAAATAGAGCCAGGTGAGTTGATTAAGACCTTTAAATTGATTGTATTTTAGTTTTTGGAGGCTGTTATATCGAAGGGACAAACCTAAACAACCAGCAGATATACTTGAGGGAATCTCCTGCAATTTCTGAGATTCACAATATACCATTTTGCCTTCACACCTACAGCCCTTAGGGCATCCTCGTTCAGCAGAAGAAAGCATTGTCAGTAATACAGTAGGGGCTATTACCAGAGCTACAGCTGATCCGCTCAGTAGCCTAATTACATTGAAACCTGGAAATAAAAACAACTTAGAAAAGTTATCCCCCCACACATCAGTCATTTCTTTCAATCATGCTAAAATCTTTTATTTCAACAATCATTTAAAAATCCTTAGCTCGACTCAACTACTTTTCACAGTGTTTTCTTTACTCAGATTTTTTTTAAAAGAATGCCTTTATATAAATACTGAAAAACAGTTGGGTAAAAGATGTAATCCCTAAGCAATTTAACTGTAATAACAAATCACATCAAGGTAAGTCTATGGAGTAATTAAAACACAGGCTATGCAGTGGCTATGAACTATACATTAAAAAAATAACATGAAAAACATACCCATCCTTTGTGTTGTTCAAAGGTCGTCCTTAGGTCTTTTGTTTTTTGCTTAGTGTGCCACAAGCATGGCAGCCCCTGTCAGCTGCACTGTAGTGAGTCAGGGCTCGCTGACACCCAGGAAGAAAAATTGGACCCCTTGGGAGATGGACCGATTTTGGAACATTATTCTTTGCCAGCCATGCAGAACATTCCGAGAATAAATCAATCCCAACACAGCATTCGCAGCAAAATGTCAAATTCTTCCTAGGTAATAGGATCTTCATGGATATTACCTTTTTGCATCTTTATAGTTAAGAACCTGGCTTTTAAAATTTCTCTTTATAGGACAGCATGTTAGATTCCTCCAAGCACCATTTAGCTATCTGAATTCACACATCTGTATTCCATAGCACAGCAGTTCCCTCACTTAGCACCCGATCTGGCCAGGAAGCTGCTTTGTAGCATCGAAGGTAGAAGCAGCCTGTAAATGAACAAGCTCTGCTCACTTCTGCATACTGTCATTCTGAAAGCTCCGTCCGACTGTTGCTTTGGTTTCGGTGAGCGCAGTCTTATGTAAAGCTGCCCCCAGTGGTGAAGAATATTATGGGCATGTGCAGAAATGTCTTCCTTTTATCTTGCAAATGAGTAAGCTCTGCTGGGAAAAGAGTGATGATTCTGAGTGACTAAGAGAAGCGGAACGGTCAGGTTCGATGTGAAGTAGTGAGGTGTGCTGAAATATCCAAATCCTCTTAGTCTCTTTTGCCGTTTGTAGAAGCTGTTTTGCATCCTTGAACTTAATAGCGCTGTGTGTGCTGCTGAGACTTCTGTCTGAAGGGCTGATGTGACATTGTAGGACATAGATACAAATTTTCAGTCTTAAGGGGTTTTGTTTCTTATTGCATTAGACAAGTGCTCACATGACCTTTTTGCAATAACTCACTATTGTTTAGTGAAGTATCAGCCCCTCAGTGTGTCTCTTATCAAGCGTTCAGTGGGGACACTATATTTTACAACATGAAAAATGTTTTGGAGCTGACATTTTGCCTTTTTGCTTTTTTCTTCTCTGTTAAAAGGCACAGTGCCAGGAGGTTAGGCAAGAGTATTGTGCTCATTTATTTCCCAAGTTGCTGTCACTTCGTGCCACAACACTGACACTTCAAACACAGGCTTCCGTAGCCCTTACAACATACAGACTAAGCAGCTTGGTGGAGTACCTTCATCAGGTGAATTGTATTTATTGTAACTTTTGAAATGAGCAGGATTTTAGGTGAAGGTACAGTATGCAGAGTTTTTTAGATGTCTGTCTCCGGGCTGTCCTGATATATCAACGTAAAGAGCCTTCTTCACTTTCCTTACTCTTCCGTTCCTTCCTGCATGCTGTAGAGAAAGGACACATCCCTTTATGGGGGCAGAGCAAAGGTAAGATGGCATCGCAGTAAATGCACCCCGCTGGCAGGCTTCCTTCCCCAGGAAATAGGTGATCAGAGGTGGTGGTGGTACGTGTAAAATCAGGGCTCTTTGTCCTGCAGGAACAGGGCAGAGCCTGCAGAGAAGTGTGCCGCTCGTTAGAAGCAGGTACAGGTTACAGTCCCTCAGATGCAACCAGACGGCTCTGAGAACTGCTTTTCCTTTCTGAGGCAGAATCCTTACCCCTTGCAATAATGTGCTTTGACTTTTCCCTTATTATTCACTGCTGTGAGCGTAGAAGAACTTAAAATGAGGTGAAACCTGAAATTTTCCACATATTAAAATGCCAACATTGCCTAGTACTTAGTCTGTGAATGACTTCAGGCTTAGAGTAATCCCACTAGTATTAATGCACCTATCTGTAGTGCCTAAATTAGGAGCCTGGTTGCCTCTGGCCAACAACAGTGAGCATCTTTCATGTCAGGAGTCAGAAACACATACCTGCATCAAGGCACACCCTTGAAAATTCTCCCTTTTGGGTCAGACTTGTGGAGAGGGAAAGGGTTAATTCCTCCATTAATCTCTGTCGTTGTCACTATCTCTCATACTCTATCACAGCTTGTTTCTGGCTCTTAGATCTGATCTGTAGGCTTGAGGAGCCAGCAACAAGCTGCAGCCTGCGCTGGGCACTGTGGCAGTCTGGGGAGCTGCTGTGCTGGCAGCGGTGTCACACGCCAGGGCTGCTGTGCCTGGTAGAGGTTTTCCAACGCTGCCTTGGGGGCTCCTTGTACTCGATGGAGCCACATTGGCAGCTTCAGAAGACAATTGAGACCTTCAGAAAGCCGATTTGCCTCTTGGAACTGCCGCTCTCCCTCAGTTGACAGTAGACGATGGCTATGACAAGTAAACTCTGTGTTGAAATGGCTCAGTCAGGTTCCTAAACTTAGATGGCATGAAATTAGGTTTGAACGTTCACCTGGTTCAAACACAGCATGTAAAGCTTCAGATACCATCCCAATTCTTTGTCCTGAAGAGCTGGTGCTACTTAGTATCCTCGCTCAGACTGGGCCTTCTCCCCAAACGTTGCCTGTTCGCTGGCTTTTCCTCTTTTGTCTTCTCCCTCTCCTTCATCTTCCTTGTGGAGTTAACCGGTAACTTCTCTGCCACCATGAGTCAGCAAAGCTTTAGCAGCTTTTCCAGGGTTTTAATAATTGCCAATATGCTGGACAAATAAGAGGGAACAGCCACTCTTTTACCATGAGTTATTTTCATTTTTCTGAAAGGGGTGAGACATCAAGAGATGAACAGAGAGAGCATCAAATCTATGTTAATGGACTGCCAAATTCAATTTTCTTTACTGAGATCCTTTTTGAATTACACAAGCAGGAAAAGTGCCAGTGTCTGATAAACAGTTTTTTTAAAATTACATTTCTATATCTTCATACAGCTGAATGAGTTCTTTTCAAATTGTGGAAATAAAGCTGCTCCCAGTATGAAACATTTCATGTGAAATTTCAGGCCAGTCTGGTCATATTATAAACTATGAGAAATAGAGAATTCAGTTAAAGCTGTGTTTTAGATAGGAGGATACCTTTTGTAAGTGGTTTAACCTTTGCTTTGTATCAACTACACCTTACATATCTGTGCAACCCTACGAAGGCATACTCTTAAATATTTCATTTATTTGTGTATTCTCGGAGACAGTCTATATTTTGCGATATCAGCCTTAGACATAAATTGAGATGCCACAGAACCTGGAAAGCTTATTCATTTTGAGTTGTATGTCTCTGTGATCGCTCTGATTTGTTTTTCTGAGGGGGAAATGGCACGCATCAGAAAATACATTGATAAATGTGTTGCTAAATATGTCTTAACATTCATACAGACGAAAAGTCATGTGTTGGGTGGAGTCTGTGATGGACACGTTGTTTTCTTCATCAGCACAACAAACAAATTAAATTCAAAGTTGTTTGGAAATGATGCACTATCCCAAGGTAGTGATGGCCCAGATTTTTCTCTTGGTGCTAAACGTTCAATAGGTTTTCTGCCTGAAAATTGTTCTAGATGGATTTCACTATTATCTGATTTTGCAGTAATTTGCTTTAATTTAATTTTATGTTTGATTTAAGTTTTGCTTGTGTAGTTAAATTCTAGTATTTTTTATTTTTCCATTCATTCTAGCTGCAGTCTGTGTACATAGCTGCAACTTCCCTATGGAAAGCTTAACATGAAATGCAGCCAGAATAGCAAAGGGTGAATGAGAAGACGACATCCACTGTGCGAAGCCTGCACAGAGCTGGTCTGGAACTGAAACATTTTGCAGAGGGAAGGGGAAACAGTAAATCTTGCGTTTCTCAGGGTTATGAGAAGGCACCTGTAATGACCAGGTACCTCTGTTTGCTAAAAGTACATTTGAAAACAGGGGATGACAGAATGGTTGGGCTCCAGTAGAATGGGGATGAGGGGTGCATAGAAGAGATGTAAACTTCCCGAAGCATAAGGAAGCAGCAGTTACTAGGCGCTAGTGGGGTTCCGTGTAAATCAGCAGTCAAAAGCCGTCCCTGGTTCTGTCACTTGCTTCTCATCAGCTTTCCTCAGGACATTTCATGTTTGCTCTTTAAAAATGCAGTTTGTATTTAATGGCGGTGTTATAATTTTTTTTTTTTTTTAAGTTTCCATTTGTGTTATTCCTATAAGAAATCAATTCAGAAAAGCACTATGATACTTTCTAGCTACAGTGCATTATGTTCTTAAGGCACAAACCTCAGAATTTAGGCTTCTGGATACAGCATTTTTCTGTTCACAGCTAGAGCTCCTGGGCCTAGGAGTGCCTTTTTGTGTGTAATCGCACGTCCCTTTGGGGAACCATAGTTAACAAGTGCTGCAATGTGTTCGTTTTGGGTTTATGAAGTGACAATGTATGTCTTTCCCTTGACTTTATTTCACTATAAAGAAAGTAGGAGTCAGCTGGGTTAGCAATAGTAGCTTGTTCTAAATGGTACTGTAGTGTGCTATCACTGTATCATTGAGAGTAGATAAGTCTAATAAAATGTGTTTGCAATTTTTGAGCTAGTGATTAAATGAACCTGCTGTTCGATGAGGATCAGATTAGAGCCGGGGGAGTATAAATCCCAGTGTAAATATCAGAGCGTGGGAAGGCAGAGGGAAATTCAGGATGCAGGATTTGCCAAAGGCAGACATCAGGAAAGGGAAGGGTGGGAAAGGCAGGTTCCAGAAACATGTAGGCAAGGGAAACTGAGGCAACAGAAAATGCTCTGAAGAAACAGGAAAAGAGGGCTGAGAGTAGGGAGAGTGTTAGCCCAGTAGTTTGTCAGTCCTGACCTAAAGGACCGTGCTGGTAAGTGGCAGGTGGGGGAGGCTGATAAATTAAAATATCCCCTTGCTCTCCTGCTCAGAACAGTTAGCTTTGCAAGGCCTCCTGTGGTCTCTGTGAGGGTGAGAGGATCCCGTATTACAATTCTGTGATAAGGTGAAGGAACATCTGAAGCTGAATGGGAGTCGTGGCCCCTTTCTAGGAGACAGTAACCTCCGTAACATCCTATTGCTTGTACAGGACATGAGGGACACATCTGTCAGTTTGAGTACACCCAGAGGATCTCCTCGGTGCTGTGCTTCACAGGGCAGCACAGGCTATCGCTTTCCTCGTGCACAGTTACACACTGTTGAATAACGAAGCTTTTCCAGCTGTAGAGTTTTGTTTAAATGTGTGCATTGTGGATAGGTGATGGGCCTCTCAGCTGTCCCGGGGTAGATAATGCTGCATACAAGCCTACAAGCTTTGTTCATGGCATCCACTGGCTGGGTTTTCTGGATGCTGTCATAACCCCTGTATCCTTAGTGAGGCATTGAATGCTCAACTGTTCCCTGATTGACTTTTTGTCTGATGGCTTTGGAGCTGTTTGAAGGCAAGCAGCTTGTGCTTCAGTCTCATCCTCTGGGGACACAACTGCATGAGATGCAAAGCTATCATTTTACTTACTCTCTGAAACTGGTAGGTGCCACTTCTGTTTCAGAGGATTTAGTGTTGTTTCATTCAGGCTTGTCCTCCAGCATCTTGGTGATAGGGGAGTATGAGTAGAAGCAGCAGAAGGCAAATTATCATCATTGAAAGAAAATAAATTAATTATATCTTGCACCTAGTGCTAGCTCCAACCTGCAGAGCATGAAAGGTACACACCATAAGAGCCCTGGAGATGTGTGGGTGCAAAATGAAAGGTAATCTTAGTGGCCTGTGCTTGTGATTCTGCCTGTAGTCTCTGTGAAGATGCCGAGGAGATTATGTTAGAACAATCCCAGGCTCATTGCAGCTCTTCTGTGGGCCAGGATGCCGTTGCTGGAAGAGTGTTTATTGTCTTATTGCCCAGGCAGCCCGTATAAGGTTTATGTAGCCTGAAGCATTCAGAAGCCCTCCCGTGTCACCATGAAGTGTCCTTTTCCTGTGACGTATGATTTGTTCTCCTAGGAGTATCTGACTTCTACCTCGTTATAGCAACTTGCACATGCAAGACTGAGGAGAAAACCATGGGGCCATTCAGGATATTGGGATGTCTGGCTCTATCTGATAGCCTGACTGGAACTAGTATGATGAGCAATTTAACTATTTGGTGGAGCAAATGCATACACATAAATACTTTTTCTTCTTTGGAGAATGAATTGGAAAACTGGAGGCATCCTCCGATGAAGTTTTCCTTTACATGGATATGTTTCATTAGAAGATTTAGACAAATAAATGTTTTCTAACAGAAAGACACTTTGAGGGGCATAGGGAATAATCCTGACAGTGCCCAGTTCTGGCCAGAGGGAAAGGAGGGAGCTCTGAGCATTTCCCGTGTTATTGAGAACAGGAACGGTAACATTTCACTGAGGACAAATGCGGTGGTGTTAGTGTCAGTAATATTTCCATTTTGTCAGTGTTTTATTTTCCACCAAGTTACTCCATATCTGTTGTAATTTTATTACTTGCTATGGGTGTCATTTATTTTTATGAATTTTTTGAGCTAGAATGACCAAATAGCAAAATGCCATGTGAGGGCAACATGGTTGTCAAATATAGGAAAACAAGCTTCTTTTTAAAATACAAAATTATCTTAAATCTTTTGTTAACAAGCTTGTCACCTTCTGTTCACTGTAGGACCTTCTCTGATGTTACAACATGACCATTTTGAAAACTGTTTAAAAATCTGCTGAATATTACCTTTAATTTTCCATATAGAAATTGTGGCGGGCAGCTAACATTTTTCAGCTAATTGAAACAAAAAATATGTATACAACAGAGCGTTTCTTAGGATCAGACCTAGGTTAGTAGATAAGACAATTATTCTTGTACTCTTCCTAGTCTTACTGCTTTTCAGTGCAAACAGCCATACAGGTGCAGGCAATGAAAGAGTGCAGAATACCTTGATTCTGTTCGACCTGTTGAAATATTGTAAAATAATTTCCACTTTTTCCTTTCACTTGTGTATGCAGGAGAATCTCTGCAGAGAACAAAGCGTTCTATCTTACCTCTATTAGGAGTCATGCTTGGACTCAAGTGTGGTATTCTGAGATTGTGATTTCAAATCCAAAGAGTGATGTGTTACTATACAGCATTAATAACTTTTTGAAGAGAAAACTAAACATGACAGTTGAGCAGATTTGCAACGGAAAGAGGAAAACATGAACAAAATTAAGAAGCATATAATTATGTTCATTCACACTGTGACTAGCATAAAAATGATTTATTCCAAATGGTTACAGTTGCATGCTTAGTCACTTCCCTCCCTGGCTTCAGCGTAGTTCTGTTTTCTGGCATTTTCCTGAAAAAATGTTTGTTCTCTTTTTTGTCAAAAGTTTCAGATTTTTGTAGCGTTTAATAATTCAATCAAGTATTTTTCAATTAAGCAAGCTACAGAAGTTTTTAGATATTCCAGGTTTGGTAGCTGGTATTCCTGAGAAAGCTTGGAATCTTAATTATACTGACAGTCTTGGTTAGTTAACCAGCCTGTAATTTGCTTCTACTTAGTCACACAGGTCACTTGTCCATGTCCAGTAATGATGGACTAGAACTTTCTGGTTTAAGTAAAAATATACAAAAGGCGAATTGTTGCAGGTGTGTATTGACTATTCCATTCTGTATTTGCCATCCTTCCTTTTGTTTTCCTATCGGTGTGTCTGGCAAACAGAGCTGTGAAGAAACCATATGTGATTTAAATGACTTATTAGGTCATCTTTTCAGGCCGTGTCTACCCAAGAAAATTATCTTAAATTAAGTGTGATTAAATAAAAAACCAAAACAAAACAAACATACAACCAACCCCCAGCTTATTTAAGTGATTTATGAAAGTGCAGCAGACTCCCATATAATTCATTTCAAAACAAAAATCTTGGTTACTGCAGATGTATTTTGGTTCCTGTGACAGTATACTCTACTGCTTATTAAAAATAAGTGTGTTTTATCCAGTGGACAGGGCAGCAAACAGCAAAACCAACTCAAAAAGGTTCAAATATTATACATGGCATTTGCTTGCTGTGTCACTGTGAAACAATAAATACCTGTAAAATGTTAATTTCTGATTGACTAAGATGTTGAAGAGTGCTGCAGGCCCAGGGAGGAAGAGAGGAAGCCGACATTAAGAAAATAATTGGAGGTTTCCCCCTTTCTTCTCTCTCTTACAACAACAGTGAGATAGGCATGTTGTAGTTTTTGCATTTTGTAAATCCTCCTATCCAGGATTCTGTATACCCTAAGCAGGTAAGAAGCTTAAAACCACCTTTCTCTCTTACAGCTCAGTTGCATACAGAAAAGGTTAGACAGCAAAACATGCTGCTGGTTGATAACCGAGTCAAGACTCTGGGCAGCCCTTGTAGTGGAGACACCGGAGAGCTCAACCTGAGTGAGTCAACAGCTCCATCTCCGTGTCCCTAAATGGTAACAGGAGTTAGGAGAAAATAGTAAGGATTTATAAACGTGAACTGGGTTTCAAACCCTGACATTTTGCCTCCAGACACGCAGGAAGCAGGCGCATCTCCATCCACTGGTTCTTACAAGGTACCTCATAGATGTATGACAGAAAAATCTTCTGCCTGTGTAATAGGGAAATCATGTGACTTGCTAGTTTGATCTTGCAGCATATGTTTGTGTCATCATTTATTTGTCATTTGGACAAATTGACTGGATTGAAATCCAGAAGATGAACAGACATGTACCAATGTAATTAACACAACAAAGATACTTCCTGTGGGGATTTCTGCTGCTGTGCGTCGAGCAGCTTCCCGTGTTCCTTTGTAAGACTGTAGCTCCTAGGAAAGGAATGTACTTTTATTCTACCAATGTAAGACTAAAATAGACCCTAGTCTTTAGATAACTGTGTACAAACCTAATACACAGGAGAATCATAAGTACAGTGATGGCAAAATGTTGTTTGGTTTGAAATTCATAGGAGATGTAGAAAAGAAGGACTTTTCAGAGGAAGCTAAAGATACTTTTGATTTTTTTTTTTATTTAACTTCATCAGTATGCATAATTTCTGGCTGTATAGTTTGTTTTATACTATAACTGAAGCTCACAATACAATCTCTGTAGGATTCCTTCTAAGGTGGTGCGCCTTGGTGCTGTTTGCATGCATAAAGAATTCACATAGCGTAGTAAAAGCTAAGACATAAAAGACTGATGTTCCAGTGTAAAGCCAGAAAGTAATTAATGGGTGTTAGGAAAAGAAAAAAGTAGGTACTGTATGGCCATGTTATTGGATAAGAGCTGTCACCTACGAAGATCTTTGTGGGTTCCTTTAAAATACCTAGTGCTTGCTACTCTGAGACAGAAAGCTGGAAGAGATCCAGTGCTCTTATCTGACATAGCAATTTCAATGTTCTTCTCTGTGTGATTCGAAGTGAAGTAGAAATATGCTGTTAAAACAGAGATATCTTTAAATGAATAAAAGTCTTGGAATTGTATCAGAACACCAGTGTATGAGAGAATCTCTGAAAAGAAAACTATAAATGTCCTTGAACGTATTTGCTCCTTACATAAATACATGGTGTTTGGAATTCTGTGTCAGATACTTGCTGATCAAAAGACGAACGTTTTAAAGAAGTTGATAGTTCATGTCTTCATGTAAAGACTGGGGTTTTACATTCCACCCTTTTGTACAGAAACAGGAGAAGAGCAGAGAACTGAGTATGTTAGGCTCTCTAGCAGTTCAGCTGCAAGACTAGATTGTGCAAAGCTCCTTAATTTTGATAAAACTAAGTTTTATCCAAAGCTGGATTTAAAAAAAGGTTTCCAGTAACGGTTTCTACTCAGGTTGTTTGTGTCTGTGTATGAAGTCCAAACCTGCTTGTGCTGGTTATTGTACCTTTAGTGAGGACTGTGTTAGCCTGCCTCTGTCATTAGCCATTACTGACATGGTGGCAATTAGCAGAGTACTGATAAACTTCCAACTTGGATCTTCTATTTAAAAAGGTTGTTCTAAATTATAATAGATCAGGGACATTGAGAAAGAGAGAATTCCCACTCTTTGTAGCAGGTTTTTTTACAGTCAAATGTCTTAGCAGATGACAGTATTAATTATCACATAATGAATGTGGTTCATTTGCAGAATTTCACAGAGGGAGAGGATTTTCCGTTGGTATATTTTTTTCTCTCTCTCTCTTTTTGAATATTTAATCCCGTATCATATCATGAACTAATAAAAAGAGTTGCATCTAAAAGATTAGGGGAGGAGTTGCTGATCCCTTCAAGTCTGGCAAAATTAGCCTCTTAAATGTTCAGCATATAATTTAATAGATATGCCAGTGACCTTTCTTCCATTGCTGTTCTTTTTCACAGCTACTGGAAGTACTTGATGGCTGTTTTATGTCCTTTTATTTTAAAGTGTTTATCTAGTACATTTGTATTCTTTGCTTACGTTGCCACTTACCTGGCATTTTTTACTTTAGGCCACTTGCAGCAAAAATGTATGAAATCCTGTATGTCCCGCTGTGCCTAGAATATATTTCAAAAAGAGTAAATCCTTTACAAGCTTGCATCCTCTGCCACCCTTTGCTAGGATTTGTCTTTCGCTGTCTGCACAGTTTGCTTGGTACCGTGTGCTGCTTCTTGTCAGAGGCTGGCTGGAAGTGTCTGGTGTGTCAGTAGCAGCTTATTTTACTTGCCACGGTTCAGTGCAAAAGCAGTGAGCAGCAGAAAAGGAACCTTTGTTTCAGTTCCCATTCTTTCCATTTTTGCCATTCAAGAACGGTAGCAACCACAGGTGAAACTATTTATGAAATCATTAGGGAGTTTCTCATGTTCTCAAGCAAAGAAAGAATTTTAAATTATGGAGAGTTTTACTCATCATTATATGGAGTAATATACTACTTAAACACTTTGCAGGAGTGCTAGCGAATAGGCATATCAGCGAGTCAGGTGTGAACGTGTATGTCAGAACAGCAGTATCCATATTTGGGATATGTCTGTCAGAGGTCATTATTAGGAACTTAGTGATGAGTTTCATGATTTAATGTAACAGTTATGGGGAGTATGTTTTTCTGATTTCCCTGTGGAATTAATGGCTGTCCTATTTGTCTCTAATTTGTACTGTATATGATTAAAACAAGGTTCAGCCATAAATATTTTATGTACAGTCACTGTATAGTTTTACTTCTGATATCCAAGGTGATTCATCTATTATGTTTTAAACTATTATTCCATTAATGCATTTTTAATTTCAGCATTAATAACTCTTATATGTGAGTATGTGTTAGACGTGCTCGTGTGTGCTGTAGGTGATGGTTGTTGAAGACTGATAAAATCCAAAATGGAAATATTCTGTTGTCTTGAAGTCTTAGGATAATCTATAGGAGCTGTTGATGGGTTTGAAACAAAATTAGTAAATGGGAACTCACTATAAAGTGCTGCTCCCTCTCCTGAGTTTTGTCATTAGCTTTGTTTAACGGGACAGATTTTGGCATTCATCAGTCAGCTGTACTGACCTCTCATTGTCTTTACTTCAAGAAATACCATTATTTTGTGTGGAGAAAATTCAGTGGGAATTTGTCTGTTAAATGGAGACTGCCTTCATAAGGCAAGAGCCATGTAAACATCACAGAGTGAAAATCTGCTTGGCTCTGGTTACCAAAGAGGTATATACCAGTTAGTCTAAACATACTGGCATGAAAAACGTTCTTCTGTTACGGGCAGCTGTCCCTCATACTGTTGAATGTCTTCATTTAGGGTTAGGCAGCTCTGCTGTAACATTGTGTCTTCAATTTGCATCTTAATTAACTTTGAACTGAAACAGATAACTTATTTGACATTCTAAAGGGGAGCTTTTGTGTCCCGTTATTCAGGATTAGTATTCCACAGGGAAGGAGGCTGAGATAATCAGATTCTCACCACCTTGTGAAAAGTCCCTCAGGGCCTGGTCAAAAGTCTTGTTTGCAAGGGTCATTTCTGCTAAGCAGGATGAGAATATAGGATGTCGTGTTTCACCAGCCCCAGCTCCTTCTTAGATCCACAATTACAGGTCAGTTTAAGTCCTGCATATTCATCCACATGACACTGACGTGAGTATTTTCTGCGAGTCGGTGTGTGCATCCCAGTGTTTTGGTGGCAGTTTGTAAGGTGTCAGCCTTTGGGTTCATCGCAGCTTGCTGACAGTGGCGTTCTGCTGTGATGTGAGCTGAGGTGTTTTATTTCTCCCCGCTTCTCCCTTTAATCAATATAGTAATCTAAATTGAATCACTTTCTAATGCACAAAGAAGTAAATAAACATCCATTTGATATTTATGTATCGGAACTTTGCTATAGCAGACAAGGGATGTGTTTTGATTTTCCTGAAGACTGTTGCAAAATGATTTTGCTCTGGAAAAAGATTACAAGGGAAATATGATAATCCTTTTATCAAGATACTTGTCATTCCCATTTAATCATAGCTGAAACAATAACAAATGCTTCTGCAGACAGTCTGTGCTCACAGCATTTCTTCGGTTGGTTCAGACACTGTATGGATAAACAGTTTTGTGGGACTTTAAAGCAGAGTTCACTGCTATTCTTGAGCTGTTCGAAAGTGCAAAGCTCTTATGCACACAGCTGGAAAGGAATTGAAGTTATTATAGAAACACGCATCAGACTTCAAAAAATTAACATGAAGAGTTTTTCACAATAATTTAACATTCATGAAAATTTGGTTGGCTTTTCTCTGCAATGTATTTCCTGTGACTCAGACCTCTTGTTTCAGTTGAGCCAAATAGGGATTGTTACATAAAACAAAGTGTTATATTTACTGCCATATTTAATGGCTTTATCTTGGTCTATGGTATATAATTATTCTGTCAGTTCAATAGCATACTTAATAAGAAATGAAGAAGAGGCTGTAAGGAAATTTCTGTTTTTAATGTAGAATTTTTAACCTCTTGAGTTTTTACAGGTCAGAGAAAAAAATTGTGAATTCCGGATTTCTAGGAAGGTTGTTCTTAAGCATTCTTGCAGCCTCTCTGGGATCCATTTCTTGTTCAGGAAATGCAAATGAAAATAAAAATATGCTTGAAGCTCAGCAAGTAATTACAGCAGCTAGATAAAAGGTGTCAGTTTTATTAATGGATACAAACCTCTTCTAGCCACAAGGAACCTTGCTATTATCATTTTAGCCATTAAAAACAAACAAATGAATCCACCTGATTTTCTGGTTGGCTGCTGACCGTGCAGGTTTCCATCTCCTGAGGTGAAGGTGTGTTTTCAGCTTTCTTCCCGTAAGAAAGTATCTTATTTTGCTGTCCAGATGATCACTTTTGTATGTCAGCCTACCTTACCGTTACTGCCTTTAAACTGGGATCAGCTTCTCTAGACCTTTAATATACCTTTTTAATTTGTTTTTTTTCCCCTCACTCTGGATGGGTAATACATCTTACTAATTTAAAATGATTAGAATTTCTCCACATGTGTAATTCTCTTTCTCAAAGTGCTGAAATCTCTCCTCTCTGAAGTCTTGAAAATCCTTACTATAAATAAGGGCAACATAATTAATAAGTAACTATAAGCCTGTGTTTCCAGTCCTTACATTTTTAGCCTTATAAAGGTTTGGGTTTTTTCTTCCTTCTAGTTCAGACTTTCCATGTTTGAAGACAGTAGGCACTGTTGCAGCAGTTCTTCAGTGCTTTCTCTGCTGGCTGGAGAAAAGAGGGAGGCACTGAATTTTGAAATTGGGATGGTTTTTATTTATATTTTTTCTGCCACTAGAACTACTTGTGTCCCAGAGCTCTGTACACATACAAACCTCCACAAAGCAACAGCCCTTACCGCTTTAACAATATGGTCTAATTTCTGACCAGTTTTGCATGTCTTTTTTTACGTGACGCTGACAGACGCTTGTCTTTTATGTAGGTAAAGCCTTCTGCAGCCATCCCATTGATTCTGTGGGAGCGTAAGGACTCCTCGCGGTTATTTTCAATAAAATATTTTTTGAAGGTTGGGATTTTCTGGGGATGTCATGCCTTGGCCCAGGATGGATGTGCCAAATACAGGGTTATTCTGAGGATTAAAATTCCAGATTCTTGTGTTAAGGAAGATGCTCAGAAGCAGAGTGGTAGTGGAGTTGGGGCGAGGAAGATTGCTGCTCTTCCTGGGGAGGCATTTCACTGTTTACAGACATTTCATTATTTCAGAAGATACGTGGAGGTAGGTGGGGTTAGGGAAAGATTAGGGCTCTCCATTGGGAGTTGATCTGAACAGTACTGACAGAGTGAGGAGAGGGCAAGTGGTATTCATTGCATGGGGAAAATGTTGAATATTTCCCCTGGTCCAGTCCAAAGAAGGCTTGGTTTTATCTGTGCTGGTATTATGTCCTCTGCAGATTAAATCTGAGTGTCTCTGGCCAAAGAATTTTTGTGTAATTGCCATAACTTTATTAAAAAAGGCAATAGCAGGTTAAACTGAGAAGTAGTATATGTTATTATATGCCTGTTTTCGTATCTGGACTCTTCCAGAGCTTTATAATTAGCAAACATGTTTTGAATGGGGAATAGTAATAACTTTTAAAAAATGAACAGCTTTGATTTAAGGTACAGAATGGCTAATACTATTTCCCTTATTTCTTCTCTGCCAGATAAAACTCCCACCACTTCAGTGTTGCTATGCAATAATTTCATGGTGTGTGGGGTTTGTTTTGTGCTGTGTGTTTGGTGTGGTTTTTTTTTTTTTTTTTTTTCCCTCCTCCTTTTACTGGTGATTCATTGAGATCAAGCATTTGTGAAACTGCACTTTTCAGATTTCTGTTTATTATTTTTCTATGGTGCTTGAAAAAGTCCACACACTTTTCTACCAGGCTAATGGTAGCTCAGATTTTCTAGGATTAATTTTATTTAAAGAAAAAAAAACGTTTAAAAAAATCTTGCTAAGTTACTTTTTTTTTTATTTCCCACTTTAGTTCCAAAGCATTTTCTTTTCATCAGGAAAGACCTTTTTTTGATAATTGTGAATGAGAAACTGAGGAGGTTTAGGGCTGAAAGGACAGGAGGGACTCTGTCAGACAGGATCTGGGGTAGGAGGGGAAAGTTCTTGCAAGGATTAGAATTGTGATGACTCTGGGGTAGGCAGCAGGCAGGAGGGGTTGGGATCTGTGGAGAAGGTATTGAACAGGTTTGGAGACTTCTTAGATATTAGAAGAGGAAAGCAAGAGTTTGTAGAAAAGGAAAAAAAAAAAAAAAATCAGGTTTGGGATGAGGGACAGATTGCAGAAAATACAGTCTGGTCATCTTTAACCAAGCCCTTGTTTTCGGGTGATGACATTGACACAAGGCTGCTCACGCACTTCCTTAAAAGCTCAAGGGACTCCCTAATCTTTTTTTTGTTTTACATAGGCCCACACGATCTCCACTATTTTAGTATGAGAACTTTCCATTTATTAGACCATTGCCAGGGTCTAGGTGGTACAAAAGCTCGTTCTGCCCATTGGCCACCCTTGGCATCACTTTTATCCTTTGGGCCTCACCGCCTCTACAGGAGTAAAGCATTTACAAGCTGATTGGGACTAATGGTAACAGTAACATGGTTACCTCATTTATTTAAGGTTAAAAGTGTAATTGGGGGAGGCTGTCATCTGATAGGGAGTAACTTCGTGTACCAAAGTCCTTGAATGCATTTAGATTAGGAAACTTTCTGACGTACTTGCTGTGATGAACAGGTAATGGCTGAAGTTGTACTTTGAAGCAGTCCAAATCCAGCTGTGTGTTCTGCATTTAAACAAGTCCAAAAATTTGATAATTTAATATTCTGTACATAATTTCTTCTGAATACTGCTGCTAGTATGATTGTCATATAATAACTGAGGTGGATGTGTTTGATATTCTCAGATGCTCAGTGGCTGCTGATTAGGGCTTTTATATAACACAGACTGCAGAATAGGTTCTGATGGCCTTTCCTTGTTGGGAGGTCACATCATCTTTCAGTTTAATGAAACTATTTGGGTGTACTGAATAAGAGAAAAATCAATTTCTGAGGTATTGATTGGAACAAAATTCAAAAGGTCGAGAATAATGCTTGATCTTGAAGTCTCTGGCTTAATACTCTGTTCAGCTAGGTATTAAGTATTAGGCTTGGTGGCTCTTCATGGATCAGGATCATGAGATAGAGAATAAAATGCTGTTTTAGGCAAGAGTAGCTGGCTCTCTGCATTTAGGACCACTGAATGGGGAGTGTCCAGGGATAACATGGTTCTAGATTTATCAATCTTCAACACTTCCTACAATAATTTTAAATTGTAATAGAAATTCCGTGTGGGTCTTTGATGCACAAATAATTGGCCAGAGAAGCGACAGTGAACAGTATACAGAAAAGGTTAATCTGAGCTCTAGGATTTGATAATCTCACTGAGGAAAAGACATGATGAGTGTTTTCAAAAGGCTGGAAGAGTGGAAGACAGCATAGTTCTTTTCAGAACCGTATGTAGACCAACCTTCTGTACAGCTTGATGGTTGGATGTCATTCACCCCTGTTGACCTCATTGGAAAGTTGAGAGTAATTGCTGCCCTTGCTTAATCGATACCATGAAACTATCACAACAGACAAAATGTATTTACAGTAGCCTCACTGCTGTTGGAATCGTAGTGTTTCAGTTTCATAGCATTTTGTACACTGATAAATCAGGGTAATCTACCAGCACTACCCAAAGGGTGAACCTTAGCACAGGTAGGAAAAGCATATTAGACAATAGACAGACAATTAGAGAAAGAGGAAAACCTGACTGTACTTTGAATTTCAGTCTTAATGTATTTGCATCTTTAACAGAAACTCTCGTCCACATTCTGTGCTGAAAGATTTTTGAGAGATTTCTTTGGATTCACTAAATATTTAGTAGTAGTGTTATTATTGCTTCTCTTTTTTGAGTTATAACTGTGTTTATGGAATGAAATGCACATTTCTCTCTCCATCCTCACTGTTTTACTTAATGATAGTATGTAAGGGTGTTAACCTATTTCTTATATTGTGTATGGAACTGCTAGGCTTATGTTAAAAGACAATTTGGGAGACAGAAAGGCATGGTGAATCCTTCTGCATGGAGCATTTAAACATGATGAAAAAAAGAGAAGAGAGTAAACAGAATCAAGCCAGATACATTCTCTGGATGGAATGTAACGTAGTGAGGCTGAAGGTACTGGACCCTGCATGGAACGAGTTAAACTTGAGTCCTGAATCTTTAAAATTCTGTTTATCCTGCAGCAATCAAAGGTCTCCCTCTTTAAGGGAAATGAAAATTATTCAATGGGAATAAAACTTTTTATGGCAAAAATTGTTCCCTGAGGAAGAACAGAATTACAGGAACACAGAGCCTTGCCTGCCAGTCTGGTCTCAGTGGGAATGACACCTTGTAGAAACAGCGCTGCTTCATTTCTGAGCGTGTATTAAAGTGATTTCTTTGGATGCTTGTGGTGCTGCAGCTCTCAGACTGCAGCCAAATTGTCTCCAACAGTGGAAGCTATTTGAATTGAAATAATTAGAAAAGTTATGTTAGAAACATGTCACTCACAGAGTTTTGCTGTTGCAGCAAAAGGCAATTCATCCCTCAGGACTACAGAAAGGTATTTACTTTAAAATCACTTGGCAAACTGGATTTAACTAAGGCCTAATAAACATGGAATTAATAAAAAGTAATGCATATACAAAATAGTCTTAATTTATTGTACTCATTGCATTAGCACTTTTAAATGATATTGAATTTTAGAATTTATAATGTTTGACTGCGTACATTCCCTGAGAATGCAAGCAGCTTAACGTTATTGCAGAATATGATGGACTGATAACAATAAAAGAAATCAGCAGTTTTATTGTTTTGTTTAGATTCTGAAAATCAGAGATGAAGAGCAAGATAACCATGTTCATAGATTTTATTGGTAAATTCCTCATCTGCATAAATGTGACTCAGTTAATGACAGCCAAATGTTCAGCGCTGAAGCGAGGGTGCTTTAGAAAAGGCTCTTTACCGAGAGGTTTATTTGTCTTTCAAGGAAGATGGTCTAAATATAAATCATATTAACCTACTGATGATTTAAAAAGATATAGTTTTCAATGCCACCAGTGCTAGGAAAATCTTTAAGGGTGGTTGACCTGAATAAAACAGGCAGCCATCACCTCTGGCGTGCTTGTGGCTGCTGCCAAGGTGACATGCTGAAATCAGTGATGAGGTACAATTTTTAATCCACAGTGTGCCTATGGGGCTGGACAGATACTCTTTCCCTGTAGGTATACTGCATTTTCAGAGTATTTAAAGAGCTAATTAGGGACAAGGGGTATGCTGAGTGTCATGCTTCCACTGGTTTAAAATCCCAGCTTCTCCTACAACTGGAAAATACCAGCGTAGGTTGGTGCTGAGCAGACTTCTCTGGGTATATGCCTTTGTGTTTAGTTAGGCTGTAAATGAAATTAAAGTATTTGTGTTCTTTCTTCTTTGACAGAAATGCATTTTGGTTTACCGTTTTGTCGAATTACCATTGATTAAATAACTAACCCATATGATTTCCACTGAAAGCCAGAGAAATAGGACTTTGTATTTTATATCTTCCATATAAGCTCAGATGATATGAGAAATCTGTGTCACTTCAGTGAGCTGCTTTCCTTAAATCCTCTGTGGGCCAGAGGGCATTAATTGTGATCCTTGAGTTAGCCAGCCCACAGCAGCTCTCAAATGCTTATTCCACACTCAGGCCCAAATTCAATTTTTAGTACAAATGGTTGCAGTTCTGTGCACTGTAGAAGAGTTTAATCAGGTTTAGGATGCCAAATGTAAAGTCTCTATTCTTCATTCATTTCCACAGATCGTTTAACTGTATCCAGCTCTATCATTGTGTTGTTTGGAAACTTTATTTTAAAGTAGCGATAATTTTTTTGAATGCTCAGTTCTCATCATAGGGGCTGGCAATGAAATTATAAGAAAAAAACGGGGTTTATGAGACATCTCGAGCAACTGAACTATATTTTATAGAAATAAACTTGTAATTGCGGTGTATAAAGTATGAAAATATTAGCTTCAGTGTTTAGCATTAGGTTTGATGGGCAAATAAACATACAAATGTTGCAGCTCTGCAGAATCGTCATCCTAGAGTCAGAACTTGAAATGTAAGTTGGAGGAATGTTACTAGTAGTTGGAGTTTCGAGATGCTGAACTTCCGATTAGGCTGTAAAAATACAAAATGTTGTTTGTAGGGAGGCTTAGGTTTTTGCATTTCAAAAATAATTATACTTGGCAATTATGTTATTTTAATTTTTTGCACAGTCAGACGTGTGTTAGACTGTGTGTGCACATGATGACTAAAATTAATTTTATAGAAGTGGACACATTTTCAAATGAAGTCAGACCCTTGGTATGCCGGTTGTGAGAGGCAGCAATGAAAGCAAAATTATTTATATCTCTAGATGCCCCCAGTGGGAATGTGACACGGTCTCGAAACTGAGAGTGACGTGTTCTGGAGTGAAAAGACAGCATCTGGGCTCGGGTTTGTGAGCCGGGGACCGCAGAGGGATTAATGCACAAACAGGAGGGATCCACTCTGAGGCAGGAGGCCTGAGAAGTGAGGGCTGTAGGGCAGGAGGGTTGGGAGACAGAGTGGGACGTGTAAGGATCACTTGGGGCACCACCTGGCGTTTGGAAAGGCAGACACTTGAGCTGACCGCCCGTAGGACAGCTGGGTGTCTGTCCTTCCTCCTCTGTTCTCTGCACCACGACACTGCTGGGATTGTCCTTCCCTTGCTCTTCACAGCCCTCTCGGGGCTGTTTTCCACCCTCTCATCAGTCCTCAGTTTTTATTATAGTGTAAGTATCTGTTGAGGCAAATATTAGCTTTATTAAGGACTTGACTTTATCAGGAAATGCATTAAGCAGGCATGTAAAACTACGTGCATATCTGTTCGTATGCATGTGACCGATGTTTGTGTTTCCGAAAACACTGAGATTCACCATTAAGTATTTGGGCTTTTTACTCGTGAAAAAAACTACATTTTTGAAGTGCATGTTTCACACACATTTTGTATTTGCACTGACCAGAAGGCCAAGGAAAATGTTTTCAGAGTGCATGGCATAGTATGGTTGGTCTGATGACAAAAACATCAGCACTGGTATATTTTGTCTTCATCGCTGTTTAAGACAGTGAGGAATTCTGATAGAGTATGTTTGTTACTTGGCTAAGACATACTTCATTTTAAGTGCTATCTAGAAACAGGTGCTTTCTGCTGGCACTCATCTTTCGTATGAATTCATGTGGTAGTGAAGGAGAGATACATGCCATTGTCTTGACTCTTTGCTTCTCATATTAGGTAGCATCTCGAGTTGAAGGGAAGAGAAAGAGGAGGAGAGAAGCACCTTTGAAACAGCTGCAGTATTAGAGGAAACATTAGCTGTGGTGCAGTGGTCCTGGCTGCTTTCTGTTTGCCACGTGCTGGGGGCAGTAAGGGAGTTGGAATGATGAGACAGACTTCAGGCAATTCGCTAGTCCCCGTCTCTCAATCGCTGGCATTCCACCCAGTGGCACCTGGAGGCGGCGAGGGGAGACCATCAAAAAATTGGCAGTTCTCTGAGCACGGGAGTTGGCTGAACTCTTTGTCACAAGGGTTATCTGGCTAGAGTAGTTGTTTATTTTGCCTGTGAATTGTTTATGAACAGGCATTTCTCTTCACTTATCTATTATTCATAAATGTTGAAATATTTTATGAACAAATGTTAGCCCACGGGCATAAACTGTTTGCTTGAATTATTTGCAATTTATTGTTCATGGTGTGCAGTTGGTCACTTAGGTCACAGAGTATTATTTCTGCTTTTAGATTTAGCGACTTAAGAGTAATGAATTATGCGTAGCTCACAGTGAGACACATTTGTATTCGGTGCAGCTGTGGATTTGTACTAAGAGGTGGATACCGTCTCTGGCTCAAAAAGTCCCTTATGCTGCGTATTGCCAATAGATAGGAGCACATAATTTAGAAAGTACTGGTGTGTATTTTTTCTGTCCTGCATACTGTTCCTGGTTGATCACTGCCAGAGACGCGATACCGAGCAGTGGGGACCTGTGCTCTGACCTCTTACACGTTCTTGTGTTTATATGAAATCCCAAACACTTGTGTACACCTTTTTGATGTAGTTGGGTTTAGTAAAGACTAAATTAATTGGGACTAATCTTTTGGAGAGCATCTGAAAAAGCTTTGCACATGAGCACAAACATCATACATGGGGTCATTTTTAGAGGTTGCTTTTGTATTAGGCAGATTATGCCGCTGAACTACAGCAAAGATTATTTTTGCCCACATAACCATTGCAAACTTAAGTGAATGATTCTTATTGGAACTGTTCTGTTCTCTTAAAGAGGAATTCACATGAAAACTCGGTGAATTCGAAGTCTGGGAAACAGGGAGTAATAAAGATATTTTGTATTTTTTAATGATTTTTCAGTACAGTTTGGAGTAGCTGAATGGAACGAATTAAACTTAGTAACAACAGCATACTAAAGTTTTGACATCTATTTAATTTGAATTTTTCTATTCGTATTTATTCTTTATTCTTCCTCACACCAGTCTATTCCTGCACTGCATTATAAATGCAGTATGTGTCCTATACAGAAATGGCAACTTCTTTGCATGGCATGATATTTTCTGTTGTTGCTTAAAATTGAAGGGGAAAAGGGGGTGAAAGATAGTAAAAATACAATGTTATCTTAATGGTAAATTAACATTGTTTATTCATATGTATTATAAATAACTGGTTACTGCATAAAGTAAGTTAACGGTTTTTAAAATATGCTACTATTTACATTTTATAGTATACCCTTGCAGGCAGTGTCATTAACACAACTCTAGCTACATTAGTGAGCAATGTAAAGCTGTATTTTACTGGTTATATTATCAGTAAGAAATCTCTCTCAAACCACATTTTTCCTAATCTGGAAATTTTGTTTTATCTTGAGATTAAATATAGATATATGGGAGTGAATGCTAAAATAATACCACACATATTGTTTTGGTTAAAAAGTCTGTATTCCAAAATAATAATAAAAAGGAAAACCTTCTAAAAAGAAGGAGAAAAGTCTTATTTGGACTGTCAGAGCAGGAAATGACATGAGCTCATTAGTCTCTGCTTAAGTTAAGCTGGTCCCACTGGTTTCCAGTGCTGGTTTCACTTGCTGGTGAGACCAATATGAGGGTTCTCTTAATTGTCAGTGTGTGAAGTCTGACTGCACCCAGACACCCTCTGCTACACTACTGCTTTTTTGGATTTCTTCCCAGTTAAAATACAAAACTTCTTTAACGTGTTTTCCTGGCTTGGAGCTTTTATAAAATAATCGCTATTTAGCTTGGTTTCTGGAAAATGAGGTTTAAGGGATTACATTGCCAACTGTGGTCTTCCGTGTTGATAATTTTTGAACTTTTGGCTGATTTCAACCAAATCTATTCAAATGTTGAAGTCACTGTGTTTTGTTTTTTTTTTTAAATTGGTTGTTGTTTGGAGAAGAGAGATCCATGTTAATGGAGCATAGTGCAGATGTAACTGCACATGAGCTGTAGTGGAGCAGTCATGGCCTGTTGGACAGTCAGTGGAGCTGGTGGTGCATCAGCATGGACCTGACACGGGGTGGACCTGACACCTGGTGTACCTGACACCGGGTGGACCTGACACAGGGTGGACCTGACCCCAGGCTTCCCGTGCTGCCTCCTGCCACGGAGCCTGCGAAATGCATAGGGAACATGGGAGGGGGAGCCCACAGAATGGGACAGGCTGTTAGGCCTATAGTACAAATCCACTGGAAATCACACTTCTTGGATATTCTGCTTTTTTTTCAACAGCCTGTATAGTCTCAAAGGTCCTTCTAAGAAGAGACACAATGATGTGTCCTGAATACGAGTTTGTTTTACTCTCAATAGATTTGAATTTCACATTGCATTACGTTGTCTTCTGTGAGCTTATTCATGTCTTACTCATTAATGTATTGAATATACACTATAATAAGAAAAAAATTGAAAGTAATTTGTGAGGAACAGTGTAGTTCTCAATATACTAATGGGTTTTAATGGAGGATTAATAGTTGAGTATTGAGGACATTCTACAGACCTCTCAAAATCCATTTACTCTTCAAGTTATTCAGCATTGCTATTGTTATGATTAATTAGTTTGTCTTGGTAAACAAGAAATCCTTGTACATTAACTGTAGCAATGTCAGTATCTTCTTAGTACACCAGTCAGCTATATTATAATCTCAAAGGTAAGAATATTGATTTAAGGGCACGCTTACCTTGGAGGAGTGTGCTTCTTTCCTTCTTTCACATGTCATGAATCTTATATTACCTTAAATAAAGAGTAAGGAACAGACACCATTCCACCCCCCCTCCACCTCAACAACATGATAGATAGTACTGTTGTGAGGCTTGGCCACGTTCCTTCCACCGCTGGGTAAGTTCTCTCATGCAGGGCACAGTTTTTTGCTTTGGAGGTAGAGGGAGAGTGCACTCAGGGTACTCTTTGCAGTGTTACCTAGCTTCAGTGGCTTTCATGGATACAGGACTTCTAAAACCTGATATCCTACTTAATTCTCACCTCTCATGGCACTACAGAGGTGCATCTGAGACCCTTTGCCAAATGACAGTGATGCATCTAGAATAACTTCAAAGGGGCAGAGTTTATCAGATGCTCTCAGGAGGCATTTTGAGTGACAGGAAACTTCTGCTTGGTTCTCCCTGAAGTCACATTTGGAGGACCCAGTCGGTTCCTTCACAGAGGATATGTGGGGGCTGGAGCTGCTGTCGTGGTCACTGCGTGTCTCCCAGATGAGGGCTGAAGGCAAGGCAGTAAACTTTGCCTGTCTTCATTCACGTGTGGCTATCTTAAGGCAGTGGAACGGTCCCAAACCAGGTGCAGTGAGATTTTTTTTGCAGCCTCTGCGCTGAAGGGATGGAGGTTCACTTCTGGAGGGGAAAAACCTACATAAAAGACATCCAATGTGGCTCTTAAAAGATATACAAAGGCTGTGAACAGGGAATTAGTAATTGGAAGAATTCAGGGACAAAGAAAGCTTTAGGAGGAAATGAAAACAGAGAATTGTGATTTCATAGCAGATGAAATGAAGGTAGTAGCAGAAGAGAGAGGCCATGCTAAATGTAATCAGGCATTAATTCCCTGTGGAGGATTACAGAATAGGCAACACTGCTGGGACTGTGTGCCAGTTACATTCATAGCCAAAGTACGCATACAGCTGTTGTTTGGAGATAGCATTTCTCTGTAATGTGCCATTTTGTTTTATTCCTGTGAGTGGTGAAGCGATAGCTGGTTTATTTGAAATCCATCAATGTAAAATGTATTGCAAACAAAGGTTGCACATGCTATCATGTTAGACTTCTCCCCGTTTTCATAGTCTCTGCATAAATATGTACACCCTCCTTCAGACTGCTCAGCTGAGGGGCTGTACATGAATGACTTGTGGAGTACACCAGGCTCTTGCTCTGAATAATAACCAGAATTAACTTAATTGTGTAGAAAGCCACATTATTTATACTGTTTTAGAATAAACTAGCTCAGATCTTAAGGGAAATGTACTGTGGTATCTTGCTGGATACAAACAGAAATGTATGTGCTGGTGGCCAGTGCAGTTTTCTGAGCACTGAGCCTTCTGTCTTCAAGCATCCTCAGCTCAGCTCTGAGGAAATGGCTTTTCCCCACTTTTATTCCTGCAGCTATTGTTGCAGGTGCAATTGGAGGTGTTCCTTGTGAGATTAGTCCATCACTAGGACAATCAAGACATTCTTCTGTCTCAAAGACTTTGTATCTGAAACAGCCGAAAAGCCAAACTTAGGACAGGCAAAGAAGGTTTTAAACCAGGAATGTCATCTTTAAAAATCAGAATATAGTATCAGGCTGACGCTAAGGAGTAGGGTAGATAATTTGCCATAATTTTTTTCACAGATTTTCTTTCCTCATTTTAAACAGTAAGTAAAGTCTAAGCTCTTTAGCATATTCTGCTGGAAGAAAATAACAAAAGGAGCAATGAAAACCAAGGAGGTGAAAATATAGATTTATTTGCATACATAGCAACACAGTTCCTCTCTCTTGTCCTTTGGATTGGTTAAATGTAACCATCTAGGCCGCCTGCTCAACATTAAGCTACACTGATCGCGGTCATGTCTATGGGAAATATATATTGTAGATAATTTAGGTATAACAACAAAAAAGAGAATAAACATTAATTTAGTTCTTTGAGTTAAGTTATAGCAAACCTCCTCCCATTTTTTTTTGGGAAGTGTAACAGTGTAATATTGTTAAAATTCACGCTTCAAATTGATACTAGATTGGATATTAGGAAAACTTTCTTCCCGGAAGGCGTTGTCAGGCATTGGAACAGGGGGCCCAGGGCAGTGGTGGTGTCCCCATCCCTGGAGGGGTTGAAAAGATGTGGAGCNCGTCCTTTGGATTGGTTAAATGTAACCATCTAGGCCACCTGCTCTACATTAAACTACACTAATCAGGGTCATGTCTATGGGAAATATATGTTGTAGATAATTTAGGTATAACAACAAAAAAAGAGAATAAACATTAATTTAGTTCTTTGAATTAAGTTATAGCAAACCTCCTCCCATTTTTTTTTGGGAAGTGTAACAGTGTAATATTGTTAAAATTCACGCTTCAAATTGATACTAGATTGGATATTAGGAAAACTTTCTTCCCGGAAGGCGTTGTCAGGCATTGGAACAGGGGGCCCAGGGCAGTGGTGGTGTCCCCATCCCTGGAGGGGTTGAAAAGATGTGGAGCCGTGGTGCTTAGGGACATGGGTTAGTGGTGGACTTGGCAGTGTTAGGTTAACAGTTGGACTTGATCATATTAAAGGTCTTTTTGAGCCTAAACCATTCTATGATTCTATTGTATGGTTCTATATCTGTATATTGCTAAATTTCCTGGTTTAGACTTTTTCTAGTGCATAACACAGGGTAGGGGTTTTTTTGCTAAATAAATGCTTGTTTCTCTAAACTAATGACAGGCAGTAAGGGAGATTTAAAGGAAATGGATTTATGATAGAAAATAAAATCACAATGGGCTTTGTGAGCAGAATTGAAGAGCTATACAAAGCATCAACTTCTGTCCTGTTTACTCATCTTTGGCTTTTTATCAGGTAAACATTCGCTGCTTTCACTGAGTTAATATTTGCTTGCAGTTGCCATATTCTTTCTTGGCTAGTGTTACAGATTGTACCTGTAGTTTAATTAAATTATCTCTAAGTTTCATAATATGCTGTATCTGTCAATGAATGTACAGCCACAAGGGAAGGTTTTATCTGCAAATTTGAGAAAGGTTTCTTTGTGCAAAAATCTGTCTTGGAAACCAGTGTTAAAAAAAACGTGCCAAGTTTCCACCCTGGTTCCTGGAGCACCACCGCCTTCCCCCCCACACATCTAGGTGCCTGCCGGGCTGGTCCTCACGCTGTTTTTCCTTATCCCTCTCCTTTCTGGTGTTTTTGCCCTTTAATAAATGTTTCCCCAAGATACCACCATGGTGGCTGAGGGGCTCAGCTGTGTCTGGCTGCAGAACCTGCCAGACCCTTCCGGAACCTTCCAGACCCGGCTGTGTCCAGTGGGTCTCCTCACAGAGACGCCTCGGCCCCGCTCCCAGCGCCAGGGCAAGGCCCCACTGCACTTCTAAATGGCATTTCCAGTAGCAATGTGTACTTTCCTGTGGAACAGATCAAAAAACCACGCCGGTTTGAAGTTGCAGTTGCAGTCTTCTGAAGAAAAACCTGACTTGAAATTGTTATTCGTGCTCTGAAAAGGGACTTTGAGGTAAGAAAATGTTGACAAAGACTGTGGAAACATGGATATTTTATTGTGATGTTTCTTCACACAAAGCTCTCTGTATCATTGTAGTGCAACAAAATCTTTCCATTTGGCTTGAACTGCTGAAAGATAATATGTTGGTGTGGTTTTTACACAGGGAAAAGCCATTTTTTTCAGTAACGTTTTTCTAAGACTGCACTTTTTGTTTGCTAATCGTTCAAGCAGGAAATCCCAGTTTTCATTTAGTTTTTACTTTGGAAGTACTTCATAGTTTTTTAAATAAAACAAACTCAAAAGAAAAAAGAAAGCATTTTAAATTTAATGTATATTTCTAAACAAAATGTATGTTTTCAAAATAGATGCTTTAGTTTCAGAATAGTTCAACAATTTCTTGTGAAAAAATGTTCGTATTCAGTTCTGTTTCCATTTAAATAAGTGGTAGTGTTCCTACTGCTGACAGTGATCGCAGCATTTTGTCTTCCACTATTTTCTATCAAATCTTTTAAACAATGTTTATGTTCTGTACATTTTCAGCCAGCTTTGCTGGTCTCTAAACAATCTCAGGTGTTCTAATTAAGTGCCTATGCAAGTTGTAAAAAGCTTGCTTGACTCAGAGGGCATGCCTTGTATACTTCTTTGCAAAAAGGAAACAGAAAATACTGAAGCTTTAATTTACAGTGATGCAGTGAAAGAATTTTTTATAATGACATCATGAAAACCATCTGAAAAGAAAGGAACCTCTGATATTTTGGACATGGAGAGTGGAACTCATGCTGCTTAATTTTTGATGTCTCCAGTGTAGTGATCTCCAGCTGACCTGGCTGCCCCAGTTCCCCCCAGTGCTGGGGGGCTCCCAGTACAGTCACTGGAGTCTACGGCGATTCAGCTGACCAAATCTAAATGCCAGATTTAGGCTGAGTTTAATGCCATTGTCTGTGTTGATTCCATCTCCACTGGCACAGTAAGAGTTCAGAACAAATCATTCAGGTTCAGATATAAAACTGTAGATACCAGAAGTCAGATGATTTGAACTGAATAGGAAAGACGATATTTTTCTGTATTGCAACATGTGACTTTTCTTGTTATGTTGCCAAGCACTGATGAATCAATAGACCCAGATATTAAAAACAGATGACTTCAAATTTAATGTAGCAAACATTTGATACACTAGGGTCTTTCAGATATTGACTAATGATAGCTAGGAAATAGATAAGTACTTTATTAATTCATACTGTTAAAGAACAATGAGCTTCCTCAAAATAGAAGATGTTGGAACAGAATTCAGAAGATAACTAACCTTTAAGATCAGAAGCATAAATTCCTGTACATATACTTCCTTCTTCCACCCTACCAGCTGTCATATACTATTTTGTCAACATAACTTGAACAGTAAATTCTGAGATCTCATAAACTAGCTGGAAAGTACGTGTGAGTTGTTTGAGACTTAAACAAAACAGCTTGTTTTTGGAAGATCAACTTGCGGTTCTGAATGTGACACAAGATGTCCAGCCAGCATTTATTCCACTTTTATTTTACATTCTGTGCAGCTTTTAACCATTCAAAGAGAACTGATATTTCTAAGATCTATGACTATACCAGTCAGCTAGGCCCATTTGGACATAAATCCCGAACACTACACAAATCATTTTAAAGTAAAAAGAAAACAAATTTAAGTTTTGAGGTGGTCAAGGGCAAAATTCTGAAAGCTTGTTTTTGGTTTTTTTCTTCATCCGAATTGGAAAGACTATGGATCTAATCAGAATACTTTGTGGAGAAAAAATGAATATCAGGTTAGAAACGGAAAAAAATAAAAGAAATAAATAACCACCATGTAGCACTGTAAGATTTGTGGCCTAAAGGCTGAGAAAATTAAAGATAATTTGGCTGTAATAAAGGTACTGTATCATAGTGAAGTGTAACACAATGGTAATTTTAAGCTCATTTTGTAGGAACAATAAAAAAGAGCTTAAAAATGATTTTTTCTAAAAAAATCTATCCCATGTGACATTGCAAGTAAACCATACAAATATTTCTCATTCTTAATAGTTACTTACTTGAAGCAAATCTACTTGACACACATATCAGTAGATTCCCAATAGGCATATATCATTACTAAATTAGACTTTGTATTTCCTGGCAATCTAAACAGCTACAAGGTGCTTGCATTTCTATTTTATTTGTATAGCTATTGCTTCTGAAGTAATTGATTCAAACTGTCTGAGAATCTGCTCCCCCTTTTTTAATTTTAATTCTGAAGCCAGACAAAACCTTGTCCAGAGATATTTTTCTGTACTGAGCAAATAATTGTGCTCCTGTAATGGCGATGAACAGTATTTCATGTGCATGTCTCATAAAAAGAATACAGAAGCAAAGTATGAATAGCATCAAGACTGCGCCTTTCACATTATCTGAGGCACTACATTATAGGATTGTCCTGCTGAGTTATTAACAAAGGCTTGGCTGGTCATAAACATTTCACAACTGCAAAGTACGCTTTGCAAACTGGATCATACTAACAGCCTTTTAGTCCGGAGTATTTATCGTGACTAAATGCATTAAAAGTTGGCTCGTTATCTCTGTGATTGTACTCCTGTGTGGCACAGCTACTCGCTGGAAAGCGAAGCCAGAGGCCCAGAGGAGAGATGGCATCCCTGGTGTCGGGCCTGTAGAGCAGCTGTTGATGTTTCTTCTACAGTCATGGTGTGACAACAGGTCACACAGCCTCAGCATTCAGCTTCTTCACTGGAAAATGAAGACATGACAGTCCTTTGGCTCCATTTTTGTATCCACATGGTCCCTTATGACTTCTGACATATAGTAAGACATAGTACACTGGAGTTGCAAACCCCGGTTTTGGTCTCAGCATAATGGATCTGCACTTTTCTGCTAAGTGATCTGTAGTGTGAGAGGAGATGTTATTGTACTGAATATCCCACCTGGCAAAATGTTTTCAATTAGGGGAGGTATTGACTCGACAATCCAGTTAATGGATTTTCTATTTATTTATTTATTCATTTATTACTGCTCAGCTTTTTTGGCACGTTCCCAGCAGGCTGGAGGCTGGTGCTAGGGTAGCTTTCTGGGTACAGGCCCATGGGGTATTTCCCCATAATGGCTGAGAAACCTTCTCTTTGCTGTGAGGAGACAGGTTGCAAGGACCTCTTGCAAGACAGTTTGTCCTTTACTGTGCCTCTCTTTTTGGAGAGACAGATCTGGGCGTACATACACATTTTCACAACGGAGATTATCCACTGCTCTCTAGAAGCACTAGAGAGCCAGCACCTGAGAATGTAAGTAGTAAAGAAAAGAGCTTCTGGGGTTAAGCTGTATGTCCTTAGAAAATAGGAAGAAAATTTAGACTTTAAAACATGCAGCTGTATTTGGTCTGCTGAAAAAAGAGTATATCACCTGCAGTCAGAAGGGTGCTGCTTGCTTTCATTTACTGGTGTCCTTGTTTATTATCTTAAAGCTAAGGACTGTGTGGACATGTAAAATGAATTAATTTCATTCAGAGAGTTATTTCCTAATGTGAGAGAAGAAGAACTCATGAATGATAGCTTGCTCTGCTCTGACCTGCCTTTTGACTGTAGTTTTAAGGCTAGACAAAGACCTGTTCATCCAAAAGACTCTGAGCTGTCACTGTAGAGAACTTAAATAAGATTTATCCGTCCCCAAATCCATGGAACAAAACAATAACAGTGATTTTCACTACTGCTTGTTTAATGAGGACCAACACAGACAAGGCTGGCACTGCTCATGAGGTTATGTGATGTGCACCATTCCAAAGACATTGAAACAATTTGCACACATTCATTCATCTTGGAAATTATTAATTTAAGCTTTTGCTATAATCTTAAATTTGTATCTTAGTTTGTAATGTGCAGCAATACTCCAGCCAACTCAGATCCTTTCTATAGCACCAACTCTAACATTTGCAGAATACATTTCTGGAATTTATAGGGGTTAGTTCAGGAAAATTTATCTAATTTGTGGATGCTTGTTAGGATGAGTAATGAAACAGTTATTTAATTCTTCTGATGTCACACAGAGAAAGATCCAGGTTAAGCAGAATAAATGAATTTCAATTTTTGTGGTTTGCATGACCTGCAAATTATTTTGATCTCCAACAGTGAGTTCATTCCCACCACAGTTATCCTGCTCTTACTTTCTAGTTGTCTGATATCTATAAGCTGTAAAAAGAGATCTCTACAACTCTGGAGTTTTGTTGTTTGTGTGGTGGTGCTTTGTTTGTTTGTTTTTTAATACTGATTATTGCCCTAGATGGATTTTTGACTGGGGAGAAACAAGGACGTTGGGATTCCATTCCTGCTGACGTTGTCTTGAGCTTATGGAAGGTACTTTTGCATTACTCAGCAAGTCAGGCAAAAGTAGAACTTGGACTCTTCTGCTTTTATGAAGAGAGGGAAAATTATCGTAAGATTAAGACAAAACTTTATAAGAGCAAAAGCAAGGGATTTAAAGGAGAAGTGATTCAGCTTTTGGTAAACTGAGGCTGTCTATTCAGTTTCACATTTATGCCTCTTCAGTTAAGACTGTTAGCTGGATAATGGCAGACTTCTATTTGAAATTGTATTTCATTTTTGTCACAGCAGTAAGTCACGGTAACAACTGGTGTCAGCGATACCGAGTTTGTGTGGTGGAATCCTGACCTGCACTGGGAGTCTTGTGGCAGGAAACAAAAATTGTCTGAGCTGTTGGTTACCCCATACATGAATTCAGGTGTGTGACCCCTTTGAGTGAAAGTTTTTTGTTTGTTTGTTTGTTTAATTTTATTTTCTATCCCTGGCTTTGCTATTGGCCTGAAGGTGGCAATGGCCAAGTAACTTCACTGTTCTATGTGCCAATTTTCTCATGGGAATATAAGAGAAGAGCACTTGCTTTACGAAACACTTTGAGAAAAGCTCAGTGTGAGAGTTAATTATTGTTATTGTATTGTACAGTTCGGTGGTATTCATTACAATATGAATGATGTATTACATTAGACTGATTGTATTGACATAATAATTAAGTATAAATACTGATGAGCCAACACACATCCCCCAGGTCACAGGGCACCTTTTGGTTATAGATCGGACTCTTTTGCAGGAAGAGTAAAATAAAGCAACAAAGTAGTGTACCCGTGGCTGAGCTGCAAGCGCTCTCAGGAGTGTGGGCTGGGAGCTTTCTGTTCCAGCTTCACTGAGAAGTCCAGGGCACTGGTCATTAGGTCTGTCAGATGACAAGTGCTTAAAATTGGCTCATTTCTGTGCTTAAAAGCATCAGAAGATACAGCTGGAGAAAAGCTACTGCCATCTCGTGCTGCTGAGCATCTAGTTACTGTGGTTGTGTTTAAGCTGATTATTTGCTTTGGAGGTTATGAGAGAAGTAGGAGCAAGGCAGGTAATAAGGTTTTAATCTTTTCTGTGTTTACATAGGCTTTAACTAGAGTGGGTTTTAACAACAACATTAAAATTGTGTGTTCATCTCCCTCCTGAATTACTGAGATGGCTTGTTGTACAGTTGAGCTTACTCTTTTGGTTGTAAACTTCATAGCTAAGGTTGTCTGCCTTTAAATTAGACTAAGTTGCCTTAAATTTTCAATTTTCATTCCTATTACAGCTGGGGCAGTTATATGTAGCAGAGGTGGTATTTGTAATTTTTGTTCTTTCTGAACAAGCTTATGTTGTATGGATTCGTATCTCAAAAGGAGGTTTCTCTGAGTAATAACGTGCCAATTACATCCTTAAATAGTTTTCACATTGTAAAGAGAGGCCTAGTCCAACTCGTGCAGTTCATAGAATTGCCTCTGAATATCAAAGTGCCCAGGGTTTTGGCTTCCTGCCTTTTAAAATATCCTTCTTTTAAACTAATGATACAAAATTGTCCTTAACAGAAATACACGTGAAAAAGCACTGATGTCTTCAAAACAGGACTCGCAATTGCTTTAGAAAATGCAAGGGATTCACGCAGAAATTCAGCTATGAATGCACTTTCTGTGGATTTTAGGTGATTTGGGGTGTTTTTTCTGGCAAACTAATGTGTGGCTTTTTTTTTTTTTTTAACATTCTGTATTAAGGAAAGCATTTTATGGGGAGATACCATTATATATACACATGTGCTCACCTACATGGATGTATAAAGAGGATAAACTCTACTGAAAGGAAAAAGCATCTCAGTAAAGAATCATGGTAGCATTCATTGTGATTCAGCAGCGCCTTATACATACGTGTTTAATACAGCTTGAATATATAAATGTTCTCTCCTACCAGTTAACATAACAACCCTTGTAGTGTAGCCTGTGAAACCGTTTCAATGTATAGTTACAAAGAAATACCTAACTGATGTTGAAGCATAAATATTTCAAAGTAAACCTAGTACTTAGGGTACAGTCTTATTAATTATATTATTATAACACATTTGGTATATTAGTTAAGGAATGTTTTTTAAAATATGTTGCAAGTTGTAGATGTACTGTTTCTTGCCTAGTTTTCATTGTTTCCAAATCATATAACTCATATTTTACAATAGACTAAACATGAGCATTTCATTAAAATCTCACAGCATTAACTACTGTGTAATAAAAGTTGATGAGAACAGTTTTATACCAGTACTCAATTACTATTAACCATTATTACTTTCATTGCACGTAGTTGTTCCCAGCACAGACCTCATTGTATTTGATTGTATCTAAACACAAGAGAAGGATTTCCAGAGTTTATAATACATACAGATATTAATATTAGAAAAACAGGATAATAGCATGATTAATATGACAACTGAGCTTGTCTTAATAATACAGTATTGGCTCTTTGTTACATAAAATGCAACTACATTTTGTCCATAAGACTTGATAATAGTCATCACTCAAATTTTCCAGCCACAATAGCACTGGATCTTTGGAAAAAAAGGACCGTGGTCCTGCAGACTGAAGCAGGATGGTAATTCTACTTGTACATGAGGTGGCCCTTTCTGAGGCCAGATGTGCATGCACCTCAGTGGTGTGCCCTGTAATAACGCATTAATTAGAGCGGCCAATGCTGTCCACTCTTTGGCAGCTTGCTGTTGTCTTCCAGCTTGTCTGTTCTGTGTTTCCCTGGCACTAAAAGTAATATTCCTTAATTTGAGCTGTTTCCCACCCAAAGTGAATTTGTGAGAGTCTGGCTCCATCCATATATTGTCTTTTTCATGTTAAGATATGCCCAGTTAATACTTGCTAGCGAACAGGTATCAGAGACTATACTTGAAATTTATTTCCTATTTTCTTTTGAGTGATAAGGATGAATACATGCCTCCCTGTTTTGAAACAGACCAACACACATTACTTATATGTTTTTTATTTCAGAATGGAAATAATGTTTTAATCTAATAGAAAATAATTTGTGAAAATAGTTATTTTTAAAGGGACAGGAATTTAAGAAATTTTTTTGGTGATTTCTCAGTCACAGAATTGTAGTCCATGCTTACCACCAGAAGATACCTCCCTGTCACTCACAGGGAGGTGTCCAGGATGCACATTAACTGTACGTCAGCTATGGAGGTCTCTGAGTGGTTCCATGTGCCGAGCTCTGGGCTCTCAAAAATAGCGCAGCCCCCCTGGAGCTCCGTGCTGCTCCTGGTGCTTCGGGAGCAGTTATCTGCCTTCTGGCTTTCTTGTGAGATCTACGTGGAGAATTGTTGTGGTCATCTGGATGTGACACTTAGGGCAGTGGAAGACACCTGTTCTAAAAATCACCGACCTTCCTGCCCCCCACCTTATTTTTGAATTCTAATTTAAATATATTTTGTATAATTGACTTTTTTTTTGTTTAATTTACTTGGACTCTCAAACATCTTTTTCCCTTATTTCAGATAAACTGAGTGTTGATGGTATCATACAACAGAAATAGTAGTAAGAGAAGTATTTTTGTGAATTCTGGAGTAGACTTTGTTTAAAGCCATTATGCTATGTTATTGATTTCTGCCATTTTCAGAGGAGTGTTTTCATTCTGAAATGAGCACCTGCAGAAAAGCATGGGTCTGTGGTGTAACCTGCTCTTTTTGTCTTGGCTTGTTTCACTGTAGGGCATAGAGAAAGTGTATAAAGTGAAAACAAATTTTAAAAAAGGGCAAGAGTTCTATAGAACAAAATGCTTGCACACATACATATTCTCTGTTACTCAGCTTCTCTCTTGGTTACATAGAAAGCTAATGCTACAAGTGATGTGTAGGAGAAGACATGATTTAAATGATCTCTTCAAAGGTCCTACGCAGAATCTACCACATCAAAGTTCTGAAAATCTGTCAATGTTGAATGCAAAGGTAGACAAGTACCAATAACCAGAAAGTAGCAGCTGGAGAGAAGCTGGACATGGAGGAGGCTGGTACAGTATCTTTGGTTATTATGAGGAAAAAGAGGGCTGACGTCGGTGTGGGTCTAGAGAGGAGCTGTAAGGAAGATGCCCAAGCAGGACTGTCCTGAAGCAAGTATAATTCAGAACAGGATTCGATATGTGTATAGACGATGAACGAGGCTTATTGCAAGTTGTGCTGTTCCAAGCAAGGATTGTAGTGATTTTGCCTTCTGCTTTATAGAAAATAATGGTGTTTCTAATTTGTCTCCGTTTTGTTTCCTTCACTGTAATTTTGATTTCTTCCTCACTCTTATCTCTTCTTGCTGTTGCAGCTTGTGTGCTTTAAATTTCCTGCCACAGGAGTATTCTTTATGCTAATTTTCTTCTTCACTTCCTTGTAAAAATTGTTTTTCTAGTCCTGTATCTATCTTTTGAGTCTATAAAGAGTGTATTATGCATATTTTAAAGTAACTGTATAATATTTATGAACACAGACAGTACTCTGACTTGTATAACACAATTGTGTTAAGAGCCCATACAGTGCTCGGAAAGCTCCAGGTAATAATATCTGCGCAGTCTGTGATGCTTGTACTAAATCATCCATCAGGATTGTGTTCTCACGGACAGGGTTTAGCCAGTTTGATTTCACACTGTGTATTCACTCACGGAAGAAAAGTCAGGAAGATTACTACTTGTTATGGGCTGTCCTGATTTTTCTGATGAATAACATTCTTGCACTGAAGAACATTCAAGTTAATGTTTTTCCATTTCTGTTTCTCCTGAGGTAGCATCTGGGTTTTGTTGTGAGCTGGGACTCTGCGAGGCACAGCATGAACACGGAGATGTGCTCTCCCTTACAGCCTGTGGCTTGGGGTATTCCTGTTACCCCACGTCCCCCGGCTGCATTCCTGCCTTTTGCCCTCCGTCTCCCGTGGGTTCCACTCCCACGCGTGACCCTCCACGTAGGGGACCTTTGCTTAGTGGTCCGGGCACTTAAAAAGGACAGATCTCAAGTTAGCCCATTCGGGTGTGTTCATATTGCATAGAGACCCAGGGAAGGGCGTGTTTGCTGTTCTGGGTCAGAGCAGAGAAATTTAAATGGGGCTTTAACTTTTTCGATAGAGGTACATGAGCATTTAAAGCTGGAGTTCAGACCGAGGTGTAACAATGTGACACAACCCTGTTCAGAAAGCTGTTTCTGGTAAAATGATTTGCAGTGATGTTGCCAAATATGTGTATACACATTGAGCTGTTGTCTTCGTTCAGTGTTTGTTGTGTGTCTGGCTACAAACTTGTTGAAAAAAATGAGAAATGACTGTAAACAAACACTTTGAACTTCATCTCCCATTTTTCTGATCACTAGGGGTAGCTGTTCTTCGGCATTCTCTTTATTGAGAAAGTTACCTTAATCTCCATGGGATCTGGCAAGAAATTATTAGCTGACATGACAGAGGTAACAAGCATCGCTGTACTTAGGGCCATGTCATATGATATATATATTAGAGAATCTGAGTAATTACTTAATGACAAAGTGTAGTTTTCAAAAGCTTTTGACCTACTCACAGTTTTTTTAAGGTATAAAGAATAAGAGAGACAGAATCTTAAGAAATTCTTGTAGCAGAATCTGAAAATGTTCACAGGTTTTACATTGTATATTGCTAAACTGTAAGTAGGGCTTAAATATTTCAAAGGTTAAAAAAGAGATTTATTTTTTTTAGGACAGCAGTTTGCAGTCTGCAGACAGGAAGTGTATTTTACAAAACTTACTGATCTTGATTTGCAAGTAAATCAGGTTGTCATCACTGAGCCTTAGGTGAATGAGTTTCTGCAATTAGCACAACTGAGTAAGAAAGGCTTTATTTTGTTCTGCACATGTTAAAAAAACTGAAGAGGTTTTTGGAGTGTGGTGTTAGAACCATGGTGAATGGGCCAGAAACTTGTGGAAGTTAAGTTCTTGATGAGGTCACAGATGGTACCTGGCACCCTGTGTATGAGCCACCAGCTTTTCGTTTCAGCCTGAGTCTTCTGTACTGGCTTCCGTCACTTTGCAGTACATGCGCTAATGAAGGGAACTAATTTAAAAGCACTTTTCAGTTTAGCAACTTTTTATATGCATTTAAATATAAATTACGAAGGTACTACCAATGTTGTCTGCGCTCTAAATAAGGGCATGTTGTACATAGAAAATTTATGGCATTTGCTGGCTTATTAATCAGTGCACTGAATCGGACTTCTGTCTCATTTAAATACAGATTGAAAATTGGATCAGTCTTTTCTTATAACAATGTAACAGTTTTAACAGTGCATATCATTATGCAGCAAGGAATATGACCTGTATTTTATGAAAGGTGCATTGTATTCAATGGGAGTCAGAGGACACTAATTGAACTGCTTCTATAATAGTAGAGACATATTTGGGCCAAAGATTTTGTTTCTTGAACTTCAGTTTCTCATGCAAAAGATTGGAAAAAACTGCTTGATAAAGCCCTGCTTTGCGATTCCACATTGCTGCCTAATAAGTCAAGAGTAAACCTATTGAAAATTACAGATATTATTTCCAGACCTCCATATGTTAACCTTCCCAAGATGCCATTCCACCATCTCAGCTGTTTTTGCTTAACTTTCCTCTTACTAAACCTACTCCCTAAGTGGGAAGCTGTTCATTTTCTGCCTCAGTCTCCAGAGTCTGTCGATGCCTTCATTTTACGGCAATGTCTCTTGCTATCACACTTGTGGTGGATGAGGAACTAGCTTCTAAGTGATGACCTGTTTTTTAATTCTGATTAGTACTTTATAAATTCAGGGACAGCGGTGTTGCATGGAACAACATCAGAAATTTAAAGTTAGCAAGAACTGGCAGTGCCTGTCATTCGCTGCCCTAAGTTGAATGTTCTGTAGGATTGATGCTGAATTCCAGTTGCTTGATTTTTGTTTCTTCACTGATTTCCATCATAAATCATTTATGGCTTCTGAGTATACTACTCTTTGGCATTTCAATTATATATGAAAATGAAAGCAAAGTGGTGTTTGTGCATCTTAGCAGCTTGTTCTTATTTCCTTTTTTAGCTTTATCAACAATGTTACCTTCGGTGTGTTCAGGTTTACCAGTTCTTTCAACTAATGTATTGAATTGTTCAGATTTTTTGTCTTATTTTTATTTAGGCTCAGCTGACAGGTAAAACTTAAGTGTATTTATCTTTCAAAATTATATGGTATGCCATTAGGTAGGTTCATTTTATAGTGGATGAAATTTATTAAAAGTGTAGCACTTATTTGTCTGTTGCACATTTCACAACATCATGATTACTAAAAAACTAATGTTAAAACAGTTAATAATGTTAAATTAAAAATGCAACATTTTCAGTACATGCCATAACTCATATGTGGAGTGATAAGTGGTTAAAGATACTTTGCATATCATGGCATCTTTATCTCTTTATTATCTGAAAAACAACCAGATACTATTCAGTGTGTTTCATTCAGCCTGTTTGATCTGCCCTGTGCGCACAGTTTTTGCTCTCACCTGAGTAGTGATGGTTGCTTTCTGCAAAACCAGTAACAGAGCTAACATTGTGATAAGCATAATTCTTGGAGCTTTTGCGGAGTACCCATGTACTTATGTATTCTAAACAAAGCCTGCACTTCTTAATGTTTTTCTGAGTACTACAACCCCCTTCCCTCTCAAACCTTTTTGAAATGTGGATAAAAATAACCAGAGGCTCCAGTACACATAGTCTATACGTTATTAGGGACTATTCAGAGCACACTGCTGTTGTGCTGTTCACGGTGGATTTAACCGACATGGTTTAAAAAGCTGTTTTGTCCCAGTCTCTGTAGCCTCTGTCTACCTGTTTTTCTTCAAATGTCAGTAAGAAAGAGAATGTTGTTCTTTAGATGCTTGCAAGTGCCATGGGATTACCACTGATAAATAACGATGATTTAATGAAATCACCGTTATTTTGGATGTCTCTCAACTTTTGGGTTTGGACTTGGTCATTGTGGGATATGTGAAGGGATCCTATTTGCCTGTGTAATTTACACCACCAAGTTACTTATTTCTTAGAGCAGGTTTGGATTGTCTCGTCAGAGTAGCGTGTATCAGGCATCGCTTCTGTGCCCGGGAGCTCTGAATTCTGTTCTCTCTTGATCACCCCGTGGGCGCGGGCAGTCGCCCTGAGAAGGTTAATGGGATTCCCTCGAAGCAGGAGAATTTTGTGGTTGCCACCTGCTCTGCTTTAGGCAAGAAGCATGCAGGGATTGCGGCGCATCATTTATTGCCGTCTTCGGACTTCAGTCAGCGCCGTGACTCTCTGTGGGTTTCTTTAACTGCCATCCTTTCGTTCAATGGTGGGTGAGGATCCAGGTCTTTCTGAACCTGCATTAGCAGAAAGATAATCTGGAAGCATTTTGCCTCATCTCACCCAAGTGTCTGCACTCAGCATAGCTTAACAAAGCACCGAGATTGAAGTCTTTCAGAAAAAAAGCCTTCAGCTTTGTTACTTTCATGTTTGAGTGTTTTGTGGTGGTGTGTTGTGGTTTTTTGTTTGTTTTTGTGGTGGTGGTGTTTTCATCTCAATGCCCTTAAGTTATGTCCATGTATTTCTCTAGTAGCAGTTACATGTTAGTTCCCATTTGAGGTTTCCCCGGAGTAGCAAAAATGTCGTGTATATTTAATTTGCTGTTGTTATGAATGAGCACGAAAGAAGTGTATCAGTGATCTTACAAAGAAAAAAAAAGGCAGCCTGAATTTGAGTCTTAAATAAGCAAAACTAAGCCCTGGTTCTGCAAGCTTGTTTCAGTTCCAAGTACCCTTCTCATTCACGCCTCGTGAGTAGGAAACAGCAACTCTTCCATAATTTATAATTTAATTTCTCTTTCATAATTACAGAATAAATCTTGCCTGGAATATTTACTTTGCCTTTTCTGCTTTGCTTTCCCATTCTTTTTTTATTATTTTGATTTTGTTTGTATTAACGTTCTTTGCAGATGCACCATCACATCAGATTTGCTCTTTATGTAATATGGTTTACTACAGCATCCATTTTCTCTTCTGGTATCAGCACAATCTGACATAAACCCTTTTCACATACAATTACTCTTATATTTTCTTGGATGCCATTAATGTGGTTTTGTTCAATTAGTATTTTAGGGTTTTTAAAATATACTGTAATGTGATTGTAGACCTATTTTGTCTACACTGGAACACATAGTCTAGTTAAAAATCAACATGTGCGTCCTTTAGTATTCCTGAAAGACAGACATTTAAATGTGTAGCTTCAGTGTGCTAAATTTAAGTAGTTTGATAAAGGAGATATCCACAAACATTTGTTTTTAGACACTGCTTGTTGTGGCTATTTGGAAGCATAGAAATACACTGACGTGTATGTGATATAAGTGTTATTTAAAAATATTTACATACAAAAAATTATACCAAACTCCAGTTATACTTTCAGCACTGAGCTTTTAATATGTTTTACACTTTCATGAACAGTTGATATTTGAACTAATTCTACTTCTTCCCCGCCCCCCACAAATAGACATATACTTTTCAATGTCATTTTAGAATAGGGATGTAGGGATATCTTTTGATCAAACAAGACTGGAGTGGGGGGAATTACAAAAGAAAGCTTATTTTCTGCCATATTGTTCATAGTGCAATAGCAAATATTTTATTGATGAAAGCCTGAAGTAAGCTAAAGGTATCTAATAAGTATCAATATTATCTTCATTCTCAGAATCTCATTCAGAGTTTTACTATATGCTAAATTCTCTTCCCATGGCATTTATTAACAGTATTTTCCATGGTAACTGTATGTTTCAAATTAATAGAAAATTTGGTTTTCTTTGATCTGCAATACTGGAACAGGTGGCTCTCCAACCTGGGAAGCTGTCAGGTTAGTCACTCCGTTCTGTGCACTTGCCGTTCTCAGAGTTCCATCAGATCAGTATGCAGCACTGGCAGTTCTTTCAGTCCAAAAAGAGTGTGTAAAGTAAACCAGATACAGTCTGACATATTGTTATCTGTATATTTGCATATGTATGTGTGAGTATGGTGATGTGTTTGAATAATGTGTCTATGTGTGTTATCAATATAACGTCTGTGTATATTGTCATATGCGTAGATGCATAGTTAATAGCAATAAATCTCGAAGCAGTTGGGAGATGGTGGAATTAAGATTCTTCACACCTATCATGTCCTATCAGCAGGATGCATATTAGCACAATCTTTAAATGCATGCTTGAATACTATGTTTTCTCCGCATGAACCGTGTTTCATACCCCACACAGAGTCAGTGAACAGCCCTTTTCTGGTGTTTTTAATTTACTGATATGTACTATTGGAAGAGCTTTGTGTCCATCTGTTTCTGAGGACTGTCTAAGTGGGCAGCAAGCTGTATCTGGGCCTGCTCGCAAACTGCTGCAAGGAGCCACCCTGCAATAGTCAGAGCATGTTGTGTGGCTGGGCTGGGGCTGTAACTTGAGAGAGCTGCTGTGCTGCCACCTGCAGCTCCATCATCGCTTCTATTAAATGCTAGAGCAGCTTTGAAGGACCAGGAGATGATGTGGCTTTTGGCAAGGTGTTGCTACCATTGGAAATTGCATGAAAACTTCAGAACTGTTTGCCAAGTAATAAATGGAAATGATAACTGGTTTCACCTATTGTTAGACTATATACAAGGACTTGCAAAGAACAACAAAGACTTCCTTATCAGAAAACTGTTCCTTGAAATTTGCCATCTGCATGGACATTTGACTTGCACCTGTCTTATCCTTCTTTAGGTGCCAGTCGTGTTGTTGAGAGTTAACTGCACTACTGACACTTACTCAGACCTACACACACTATCTCCAAGAGCAATAAGGAAGACTGAGAGCAAAAACACACTGTAGATAGATATTACAAGGAAAAAATTCAAATCTTATATAGTGGGCACGAATGTGTCCACATTTAGAATATGCAAACAAACAACATATCTTTTAAGACCCTAGTTACAGGTAATTATAACACAGCCTAAATATTTCTGTAATATAAATGTATCTGTCTGGATTTACATGTATATTACAACTAGTGAATAATATTTACAACAATCCTGCTTAACCTTCTTTTAATCTTCTGACGTTGTGTATTTTTAACAGTCTTTAAACTTAACATGTAATTCAATAACGCACATTCATAGTAATAGGTTACTCATAAGATTTCAGCCCTCTATTTCATTTATTTCATTGAAAGCGAAGCATTGAATATAAATCTTAGAGGACAAAAGTGTTCCTGAGCTCTATGATATTACTGCATTGGTAAAAAAGCTCACTTTATTGTATTTTTCTGATTTTTATTTTTTAAAGCTCCTTTTCTCACTTTTTTTTCTATACATGGTAGCAGTGTACCACCGTATCTCTGGTGTTATGCCAATAAAGGTATACGAAGTGGGCACGGTGTCTTAAAGAAGGAGAATGCTTGCCTGCCTTCAACACAGCCCTTGCTAAATCCTGGGCTTCCAATTTTTATTGATCACTTGATAAGACCTCAGTTGCATACTTTTGACATGTGTTGTGCTCTACTAAAAACCTACTGGGAATCTGTTAGCTTTTTTGCTTCTGATACAATAGGTATGGTTCAGCAGTGACAGTCCATGAAACTATCCATGCCATGGGGTATTCTGTGTTTTCAGGCACCTTGTCTGGTTCTGCTTCAACTGAGATACCGGTGTCGTTACAAAATGCTGTCACTAGATTGTCAACCATTAATTTCTCTTTTACAGGGCACTGGTGTTGCCCGTTGCTTCATTATGTGTGGTTGTCTACAAATTATGACCACTGCTGTTAAAATCAATCGGATAAACATACCTCTACAGGGTATGTTTTGCTTCTCCTCAAAACTTTACCAGTCTGCGTAACTCTTACTTTCTATAGCCACAAGTCACCATGCTTCCTGTAGCTTTTCTTCTACCTCTGTTTTAATAGTTTTCCTTGAGCTTTCTGCTCATATAAAGGACTTTTCATTTTCCTTTACTTGATCTTCACTGCTGCCTGTCAGTTAAAAGCTTACTCGGTACAATTAATGATGCATCAGCGCAGGATTTTAACTTAGATTTCTCTTAGACCTTTAATGAATTATTCTTTTGTTCTTAGCATAATTCCTAGTTACTTTTCTGTTAGTTCTGTTCTAGTTAGAGACTTCTATTTCGTTTCCTTTTTTTGCTATACTCTTTCATGAAGCTGATGACAGTTGTATGCAAATTTAGGTTAATTTGTAGTACATTAATTCTTTGGGTAATTATGGATGGAAATGGTTAAAAAAATGAAACACAAAACTGGAAACCTGAATTTAGACAAAAATTCTTTACAACATTTAAACTGAAAGTCCTGCAGAAAAAGAACTTCCAACATAACAGATGATCACTTCATTAAAATGTCAAAAACATTGCATGCTGAGTTTGAATTTTTCAGCAGGTATATTTAGGGGTTTTTCCGTGTAAAAATAAATGCAGAAGAGAAAACACAAAGAATTTCTGTGTAGAACTGCAGAGGAATATGCCCTGAATAGCGGGCTTTCTTGATCTCATGCAAGATTCTGCAAATCCCTGCCCTGTAGGAGACTGTAATTTTCAGTTGTCTTCCCTGCATGCCATCACATACAGCCTCCCTTGCTCCATTTGTTAGCTGCTACATTTAACAAATTGCCTTTTTTTTTTTTTCCCCCCTCTCTTTTGTAGCACAGAAACCCAGGATGTTGAAACTTGTTCTGAGAGTACAATCCAACAGCCACAGTAATGCTCTGGTTTCTCACTGTCCAAATCAATCTGCTAAATAAATGGCTATGCAGTGGCCTCTTTCCTGGCAGTCGTCAGTGTAAAAGGGTCCTTCAAGTGCTCTTTTATCAATCTCTTTCATGTTCTTTCCCCATAAGTGCTAACAGCAGAAACTATCTGAAATAGAGCAGATTTTCTCTAGTTAACAATGGTGGTTGTTCAAAATAACATTAGAGTATTAAAAACATTTCGTCATGAGCTTCGGGAAAAACACCTTGAAATAATTTCACTATGTTACTATAAATAATGGTGTGTTTTATTCAGGAGTGACTGATGGCGCTGAATTCACCTGGTGCAGTGATTCCATCAACTGTGATTTGCTCTGACAATCCCCCAAACGTCTTATGTTGCTGCCTCTTATCTTGTAGCCCTCTGTGTAGACAAGACATATAGGAAGGAATTCATACAATCTAGATTCATTATATGTACAGGATGCTGATGAGTCTTTAGCTGCAGTATTTGTAAAATTGAGAGCTAAATGTTTAAACCACTTGCCTTAGTTCTTCTCCCTAAAAGCTGCATTTTCATTCACTGCACATTCTTAAGTGACTCTCAGCCTCCCAGATTCACATATTACATCACAGCGTGGTGTTAAATTAAATTAATTGCTCTGGATTAGAAGGGGATTAACTAATACATTTAATACATAATTACATGGAAGTATAGTTTTTGTCTATTTGAAGTTTCATACTTTAACTTTTAAATAGAAGTACAGTTATCAGCAAATCCAAATGCATAACGTGCACATTAGCTGAAATGACCTAAAATGACTTTGCCCGGTTTAGAGCTAAATACCTATTTTCATAAGGTTTCTGTGTGTAGACCAAGTTCTGTCATGGTTCCACCCATGTTTGTCTCCAACAGCTTCCTTCAAATCATTGCACAGAACTATTACAGAGTATGAGTTATTTGTGAGTGAAACTAAGTGGGTTTTTTGAATAATTACAAGTGGAATTTCCTTTATTTATGGACATGTTCATAGCTGCAGTCTCAGATCAAGAGAATTGGGGAAATCATTACCCATCCATGGTGATACAAGAGTGTGCTGGGCTTCCATTAGAAGAAATATTGTGGCATGTCTGTTCCATAAGTGATCCAGAATGGAATCATACAGATTATCTCAGAGTAATAAATGTGTGAAGATAGCAAACTTCATAAAGGAAAAAAAAAAATTACCTTCTTAGTTTTACTGTTCTGACTTCCTTATCTCTTCACATCTCTCTGATATAATGGAAATATAAGGAGAAAGCGTGATGTTATTGGATGGTATGGAGTGGCTATGAGGTCTTGAAAGAGATTTTTTTTTTTTCAGAAATATGTATTTAATGACTATATATGCTTTTAGAAATATGTACTTGTATATATATAATGCTGATTTGAATGTTGTTACACTCCTCTTAAGTCTATTGAAATCTATTTATGTAGTACATAGTGCATTAAAATACCAGGTCTAAAACAACAGTGAGATTGTTTTGCTGTCTTGGAAAAATGCAGGATGTGCTTTTGCTTTGCTGCACGAATACCACTTTGGAACTTGTACTAACTCAGGTCTATCCCTAGGTATGGAAGAATTAGACTAGCTTAGCACTGAACGTTTTTAGAACTCCTGTTTAAGACCATAACTTTTTGATTTAGAGTACAGCTAAGATCTTTAAACAATCTGGATGAGAACTGTCTCAGCAACTCTATTTTATTTTGAATTTTCTTCCCCCTCCATCTCCTTCCCCCCTCTTATAACAGCATATAACCTCCAAGCAATTTATATGGTAGTTCGTCGTAGGAAAGTCTTGTGCTGCTGCTGTAGGATGAGGTTTTTTCCAACTAATTTCCTGTTTTCCTCATGTAAAACTGTGGGAACACGGTGGTGAATGGTAGATGGATATTCAGTTAAAAACTTCTGTACTAGGAACTTAGAAAAGTGCTTCTTAGTAAAAAGCAGATCAACCTTAAGTACGCTGCTTGTTGTCAGTTCAGCAGTATGGATATTGCTGTGTTTCTACTTATGTTTGTCTTTCCTTCTTGGATCATCAGGGAATGACAGTTAACGTCTGATTAAAAGAAATTTAGCTTCTTTTTTACTCCCTGCCGATTCCTCCAGTAGTTTTAAAGTTGAAATACAAACCAAAATAAAGTAACATTGGCATAAGTGTGGATTGGAAGGGGCCTCCAAAGCTCATCCAGTGCCCCCCTGCCATGAGCAGGGACATCTTCACCAGCTCAGGTTGCTCAGAGCCCCGTCCAGCCTGGCCTGGGATGTCTCCAGGGATGGGGCATCCACCACCTCTCTGGGCAACCTGGGCCAGGCTCTCACCACCCTCAGGATAAAAAAATTATTCCTTGTGTCCAGCCTGAATCTCCCCTCCTTTAGTTAAAAAACATTGCCTCTTGTGCTATCACTTATGGTTTCTCTATCAAGTGTAAAGATTGTCATATTGCATATTTCAAGTATGAAGTACCCACGGGTTTTGATTTTGCATTAGATGAAGTAAGTTATAATTGTATTTGTGTTGCAACAGACCAGTTATGGTGCATTCACTTCCTCTCTTTTCCCCCAGAAAGTAGTAGAAAAAACATAGGGTTTTCTTAGGATTACCTTAGAATGATGCTGAAATTTTCTGATATTGCCAATGTGAAAAAGAGGAAAACTGATGTAATGAGATATTTGCCTTACATATCAGAAAGAAACAATAAAAATCGAAAACAGCATAGGTTTCCCCTTCTCTCCTTTGGCTTGCTCACAGTCGCCTTCAAGAGAATTAGAGATCCTTATTCTCTTAGCAGGAAGCAGGGATCCAGCCCTGTCCTTTGAGACACCCTGGCTGCCCTTCCCACCTTCAGTTGCCTGACACTGATGTTTTGGAGGGTGGATTAGAATGTGCATTATTATGCATATTCAGCAGCAGAATTCTTTCTGAGAATTCAGGATTAATTACAGTCTAAAAAATTCTGCTTTTTTAAATTAAAGGGTTATACATTCAATTTATTTTTCAGGTTGTTTTATGCATGTTCATTTAGAATTAACTTTGTTTTGCAGTATTAGGAACTAGATATAACCGAATGCTAGAAGTGAGTTATGCTGAGAGGCTTTAAATTCACGATTTTTCCTGCATAATGACTGAGAAAGGGTAATTCACACAGTGAGGAGAGCCCTTGGTACTGCAATTGATATCGATAGAGGTTGAGGTAACTCATTTCTTATGAGGTACTTCATATCTCACAGCATTAGATCCAGAGGGAGCTGTCTGTGATGGCTTGAAGAGGAAAAAAAATGACAGTATCATATTGAAGCTGTTGAGGAGAAAAAAATATCTATAACAAGAAACAGTTTCATAGGAGAGATTCCTTATTTGCTCAGGTGCCTATGATTTTCCATGCCCTTGTTTTTTGTTTCGGGTTTGGTTTTGGTATTTGTTTGTGTGCTTTTTATTTCCTTGGCTCTTTTTCCCCCCATTTTAAATTTAGTTACTTGTTTTTCACAGAAATAGGTTTTCTTGAGTCAGCTGTCTTCAAAAAAGTGCACTGAGATTGGTCTATTAGAGTAGGGAATTTGTGTTATCGAGCAAATATAGTGATTTTCAACTTAAAATACTTGCGGGTTATTCATTCTTTATGTTTTCTATATTAACAAAGAAAGGTAATAAATATACTTGTAAATGAATTTCCTTTTGCAAGCTTTTGATGTACCGTAAAAATATGCTTTGAAATGCTGTATGAAAAGGCCTGGGAGCTTTTGCCTTTTCAAAGGAGTTTTTGTTCTTTAAAATGTCAGAAATGTCAACTTCCGCCTTTACTGTCTTGTCAGAGGATTCCTTGAGTAACTTTTAAAATGTTCCTTTAAGAGATTTAGCAGGTAGTAGTTAATAAGGTGGCACTACTGTGAATCCTTAAAGATTTTTGGGAAATAAATTATATACAGATAATGTTTCATGCATCTAAAAGGTCTCATTGTTGCAATGAGGTTATTTGCACTCCAAAAGTTGCTCCTATCCACTTGCAGGATGTGGAACAAAACGGTCTTTTAAAAAGTTTATTTAAAAACATGAGACATACTTGAAAACTAGAACTTTAAACAACTGGCTTCCTTTTGTGTTTGAATCTGACACAAACTTGTCCATTGAGATCTACAGCTTTGGGCAAGATCATGGTTTATTTAACTAGACACCTGACCTTCAACAAGGGATCTTGTTTTTTACTTGCAAGTTGTACTTGGAGGAGCAAGTTGAAAATTTGAAGGGTAAAATATTGTTTCTGTTAATTCTGCATGTAAGGCGCAAATACTTCTAGGGCCGTGTGATATACAAGTTGGTGTGAGGAAGTACAAAGAGGTTCTTAACAGCATTCAGCGTTCTTTGATGTTGCCTGTTGGTTACAAGGGGTTTTGTTCCTACTGTGACGGGAACTGTAGGATTGGGACTGGAAAGTAATGGGACTGAAGGTTTTATCAGCCTAAAATGAAACAACGAGGCAGTTAAGAAAGAAAACATACCTGAGAGCTGTCCTCTTTATATTAGATTGAACTAGGAATCCAGATGTGTCATTTATGGGACCCTGTTATTGTTTTCATGGTTAGACTGCCCCGGACTTGGCACTTGTCACAGGTCTTTCATAGCCAAGCACTCATCTCCGATTTCTTCACTCTTCACATGGCCTTTCAAGGTGACAAGTCCTTTGCCTTCTCCCGACAAAGAATGTAAGCAGTGGAATTAGTTTTATTTACTTACTGATGGCTGAAGCACTGTGCTAACTCATTTTGGCAGAACCAAACCCACTGTAATCAGGTTGACAAACCTCTTGGCCCTTCTCTAGTAGTTTGTGTGTTTTCATCTAAATGAAGACTGTAATAGAATTGAGCTGGATCTTCCATTACAAAGGCTTATGGTTTCTTTAGGTTTATTTTTTTGTTTGTTTTGTTGGGGTTTTTTTCTGTGTGTGTGTGTGTGTGTGTGTGTGATCATTTTTCTGATAGATGCTTGCAAGTTGTCTTTGTTGAATTGCACAATAGGATCTGAAGGATCAGGGTTTCTGTGAGCTAGGTATTAAAGAAACTGAAACCCAAAAAACCCAAACAAACGAACAACCAAACAACCCCACACCTTATTTTTGTCTTTACACAAGAAAACCATGTGTGGAATTTTCCAAAGTAATTGCAACATTTTTTCAACACACATAAGAAATCATGAAACTCCTTTTCATACTGAATATTACTTTTTTCCCATCACTGTTACGGTTTTGTCTAGAACTCAAAATGACTTCATAATTCAAAAGAGCAAACATTTGTAAGCACCAGATACCAAAAAATGTGAAATGGTAAATGCTAAATTGTAACGAGAGATGTAAAATGCCTGGTATCTCTATAGAGACTGTGATTTTGTTTTAATATCTTTTTTAGATTGGATGTGGGTTTAGGTTTTTTTAATTAAAATGGAATGTACAGGACCCAATAATTATTGAGTACAGGATTTTTGTCAGTCAACATGTAGCCTGAAACGATCAGTCATTTAATTAGAGCTCTGACATTTATTAACTTATCATAGCGTTGATTGGTGCTTACCTTTTAGCTTGACAATTTTCTGAATATTTCCATGGGGAACTGATCTCAATAAATGTGCTAGTCTTTTTAAAGATAAAATTGTCCTTGGATATATTAAACTAAATCAAAAGATTTTGATCACAGAGTCATGGTACAGCTGCTGGAGGTAAGCAATGAAAATCATACTAGTGGGTTGGATTTTTTTCTCTTGCCCTCCCACGGCTCTACAGTGAGCGTTTGGGAACAGACACATCCCGGGTAGCAAAATGTGCTCCGTTTCTGGCCATAGGCCTTTAAGTGTGGAAATCTATTTTCAGGAGAGCCTATGAGTACAATATGGATTAAGGTTGTAAAGTTGTTTTTAATCACGTATGTAATTTGAAACATTCCAGTGAAGTATCATTGCTTTCTTTTAACTTCTGTTATTTTAAACTAAGATGTAAGCCCAGGAATGCAAGATGAACTTGCATCGGAATGTCCTCTAACGTCAGGAATGCCCTGAATCTCAAGCCTGTTCTATGCATTTACAAGTTTACAAGTAAGGAAAGAAAGTCAGGATGCCTATCAAGATTAATTACTTACTGCTTTGCAGTTTCTGTAGGCAATGCCACATGCAGAGGTGTATGATATAATTAGTTGTATTCATGTAGTCTGTTTATAACCTTATAATGCCCAGTACCTGCATATATTTATTCCATTACAGACAATTTGGCTGAGGAGGACAGTTCTTAAAAACTCGGCGTGAGGCTGAAGCTCCAGGTTTTGCATTCACTACTCCAGCCTCACTTTTTCTGCGTAAGGGACCCAAGTAGATCCTGACGACTTCTGCTGTTTGCAGTCTAATTCAGATGTTGTATCTTGAGGCCCTGCATAATGGCATGGATAGAATCTCCTGATCGTGGTGTTGCTGTACAAATACTTGAAGGAATCCTTTAGGACTATAGTAAAATAGTTCTAAAGTTTATATCTGAGGCTCCAGCTCTTCTGGACTATGGGGTTCAGAAGACATCTGATCTCACCATGGATGTGATAAACTAATATTCTCTCTTTTATTCCACAACTTTGAAAAGCTAGAGTCTACAGATGTGGTTTGGAACATGAATGGCTATTTTTGAAAAACAATGACTTTATATTTGAAATTCTGATACCTATTTCAGGTGGATATATCCAAAATATCTAGGGTGCTTCATGAAGGCCTATTACAATTTGCTTTTAAAAGTATGTGGTGGTTTTTTGGTTTTGTTTTGTTGGGGAGTTGTTTGTTTTTTGTTTTTTGTTTTTTTTTTAATTTGAGTATTTTGGGGGGACTATTCACAAGACAAATCTTCAACCTACCACACCAGGTCTCTCTCACCACCCTGTATAGCAAATAGAGGCTCAGGGCCTTCGGAGGTGATGCAAAAGTGATTACTTTCTGTGATGACTGTAAGGGACCTCAAGGAGGGCAGCATTGCCAGATTTAAGTAAATCCATGTGAATACTTTGTCACCAGTGCACACCCAAATAAACTGGCTCCATTGGCCAGATCTTGTTTATTTTAGTTCTGCTAATGAGAGCACTTCAGTTCTGTGTTGTAACTGAAGTCTTGATTATAGCTAAAAGGGGTGTGTTATTTGATTCACATAATGAATGTCTAATAGTATTTAGTTTTAATACCGAAGACTGATTGTATCCTTTTATATATCCTTTTTTATAACGCTTTTATAAATTTAGCCCGTATCTATTAGCTTCAGTACTTGAAGAGATTAGATAATCACTTAAATAGTTCTGCCCAAATCTTCTTTAAAATCTACTAAACAGTTTTCAGATGGGAGACACAGTGCAACTATTAGGCAAACATTTGTAGCACTTCAGAAGTATAAACAAAGTGAAATTAAAAACCTTATCAGTATAACTATATTCCTTTGTTTAAGCTATCTCTATCTCTTCAACTCAATGAAGTATGAAGGTTGTAGAATTACTGCTGTTGTTGTTAATACTGTTAACTGTTGGCACGTACCCACCGAAGACTCCACCGGAGACGTGTTCTCAAGTCCTTCAAGGCCGTGTAGTTAATGCAAACACATTAGTTTGCATCTGTATACCTTGGAGTGCAGAAGGTTCTGTAATGCCCGTGAAGGTCATGATCCCCTCCTGATATAAATGAACTCCATTAAAAATGGTGGAGACACGGTGATTTGTTTCAGCTGAGAATCTGCCCTCAGATATGTGCTGTTTTAAATGAAAATCTGACTGGGAAGATTTTCTGCACGTGGTTTTTGAGTCATTCAACTAATGTTGTTTGCCAGCCTGTGAAATAGATAGGCCTGTATTATTGGCAATAGTCAGCATTTATCTTCAGGCTATGCAGTGTTAATTAAAAATACTTATTTTCACTCAGTGGACTATTAATAACGTGACTTAGTGCTTGTAAAATGTTTCATATGTTGAAAATGCATTGAAATAGGAGCTGGATATTGCTGGTAATATCTTCACAAGGGATCCCTATAGCCATTGTTACATATGTTTTACAGAATAAAACTGCAGCTGAGTGCAGAAAAATGGAGAGAAAGGAGTGAGCTCAAATGCATGCTTTTTGAAATCCAGAGCCTAGAATAATGCGTGTAATTTTCCCACCCCTTTTCTTAATTCAGCCACCCTGTACAAGAATGAACTATTTCAGGACAGACTTGTTTGTTTTTAAGGACAGCAGTCATGAGAAGAATGTTAATTGACAAGCAGATGCAGAGTGTTGTGAATACAGACATGCTAGCTGTGTCACTGGAGAGGGGCGCGTAGTGCAGGGCTGTTCAGATCATGTTTAGTTTCACATTGGTTTAGTATACGCTTTTAGAACATTAAATTTGGTATTCTTCAGCTATTAAAAAGTGTAGTCATCTAGTGTAGATCTTGAACTGTCGCTGTCACGTACATGGCTGAGGTGGAAGCCTGCAGAGGAATATAGGTTTAACTTAAAGGAATAATTCAGCATTCAAAGGTCCTGGTGTGAGGCCAGTGATGTTTAAGAGGACTCCCACAGTAGTCAGGTGTCCCTCTGACTTTAACAGACTGTACTCAATTTTGAAATATTTCAATCTTTATAAGGATTTATCCAAGCAGTGATGTGGGGTTTTTTGAGTTTTGAATTTCTTTAAGGAAGATGAGAGTCTGCAGTTCTGAGGTTACCCACATTCTGGACCTGTCCACATTCTACAGTCTAAAGCTGCATTTTACTGTGTATTTAGTTCTTGGGAAAACTCGAGGTGAAGAATAACTTCAATTATAGTTAGGTTTGCTTTCTAGGCATTGACTATTGACAATTACATTAAGAATTTGCGAATAAAGTGTTTTTTCCTTGTTCGCTGTTCAATATTTTTATGCCACTCACTGAGTGAGGTGATTTCATATTAGCTGTTTCAGGGATTTAGGTTTGCTTAGAGCCAGTTGTATCATTAGTTGCCACCTTTGAAGTTACAGCTTACTAGAGAACTTTTGAAAAATCCCAATATTTTACATTGATTCTGTCCTCTTAGAAAAATAAGCTCTAAATATAAAGCTTTTAGAGGATGTGCCCATGTGGAACTGCATCTTTGTCACCTGAAAATGCATAGGCATAAGCTGAGCTGTATCCAAAATGTTTTTACTGGTCCTGTTTACCTCACAGTTTAGAAGGGATCAATTTTGTTGTCAAGGCTGACAATAGCTTGCAAAACATAGTACAATAGTCATTATTTACTTCCATTTCTGTGCAAGTATTGGTGTAAGAAATGGGCATGTTGCTGTGTGTGAAATAGGAAGTTGGTATTTACCTTTAGGGATTCCCTGAAGGTTTCAAGGGGAGTTCAGAGCTCTCTCCAAGAGCTGTGTTTTAGCACCTGTTCCCTGTGAAGTCTGTAAGCAATTTCAGAAAGAGAAAGTAGTAGGAAAATTTCTATGTCAGCCTAAATAAATGAACCAAATCTTTTAAAGTAGTTGTTCCTTTCAGTTGATAGAGAATGTACTAATAATTTCAAGGCGTTTATTACATTACACATTCAGTTTAATGTAAAAGCTCTTTCTTAATCATCTCTAGTCTTTGTGTTAATATTAAGCTTATTGCTCTGTTCACAGATTAATATTTTTGTTTAGCAAGGAAATAACTCTGACTGAAGTATTCAATATTGTATATAACAAGGTTATACACCTATGCTCCTACCAAGATATTACTGCTTTTGTTTTCACTAGTATTTATTATGATATACAAAGCGAGACAGTCATGTTCATGGTATAGGCTTCCTAGTGTACTATAACTGAAGCCTGAATGCTATGGTCATTATACACAGTTATTTCTTTAATATGTATGAGAATCGGGTACTTCCCCTGGAAATGTTGTGTGTACTGACTTTGTGTAAAGACACTTCCGCTGTTTGTGGTTTCTTTCCTTTGGACCAGGGCAGTACAAAGGCAGTGAGTAGTGAATGACTGCTTTAGGGAAACAAAGCTCATCAGACATTTTGGATTTACATACAATTTTTGTACTAACATGAAAAAAGATTATTCAAAACAACTAGTAGACACAGAACTACTATGGTAATATTGTACAGAAAGAATGGTGGGCAGTTCAATAAAAGTGTTAGCACCACTTTTCAAATAGCTAATAATGATATAAGTACTTTGCTTATAGATACAAATGAACAGTTAAGCTTGTTTGGAAAGTGTACAACTGATTCTTTTAAGACCTCTCAAATATCTCAAGAGCTCATTCTTCTATTGATGCTGAGAATGAATATGCTGTTAACTAAAGAGATTGTCCATTTTCATTGACAATGTTTATCGACTTTGCATTGCGACATCTTGGACGTTTTGAAATTCACCCATTCTGTTTTACAGGAGTAAGATAATGAATGCTGCTTTAGCACTACCAAACTGTGTTGTGGACATCTGAATTTATAAATTGCTTGTAGAGAGAAAAGGTTACTTGTCATATGAATATGGTGATAATGGATTGGCATCAATAATAATTATTATATTAATTTTGTTTCATAAGTTGTTCCAACCCTGGACTATAAAAAGAGTATTACAGAAATTCAGGAGATAATAAGTGTTTAATTTCATTCCTACATACTGCTGGTAAAGAGTATGTTTTGATTCAGCGTATTACACTGAACATCACTAGTTGGCATTCTGTGGGTATTGCAGTATTCCTGAAACACATTAAATTTTTAAAAAATCCTTCATCATGTACAGTTTACCCAATGCTCTGATGAACTGAGGACACAAAGAATATCCTTGTGAAGAGATCACAAATAATCATTCTCGTGTTTTCTGTCGTATTTATTACAGACTGACAAGAAAGAGAGAAGTAACACCTTGAATGTTGCAATAGATAGTATGTGCAAGAAGACAAGAGACCTCCGCAGACAGGTAAACAACCCGGGGAACTCAAAGGGTAGAAAAGAAGACTTGAAGGATGCTTATCCAATTTGCTATTTTCAGTTTTTGTAGGAATGTGTTTTGAAAAAAAAATTTTCTTCTATAGTAAAAAAATACTGAATATAGTTACACTATTCCACAAAATATATACATATAAATTTTCAAAACTCTGGGAAAAAACCCTGCCAAATTATGCTGTATGAATACATGTATGTACATAGGCAAAACTCTACATGTATACATGTCTAAATATGTATTTGCTATAAGAATATGTCAGTGAAGTACTTTAGACATCGAGATGCGTTTTTATGTTAAATGAGCTTGAATTGTTATTGGTTGTTGAAACAGATACCTTGAAGGGACCACTGCACCACTATGTCTAGTTCTTTACAGTTGTGAGAAACCACATGACAGAAAAGGGTCCTGGTCCACAGTCCACCCACCCATTTTGCATTCCCGTATCCTCAGACATGGAGCAAAATCCACAACCTCAGGGTACCGCTGTGAGTGAGCAGTAGCCATCAGCTGTGTTTACATCCTTTCTCTGCAAGAAACATCTCAGAGAAAAAACTGCAAATTATGATGAAAGAATATAATGCGCCAATGTAGAAAGGAGAGCTAAAAAGCTGGTAGTTCTTTCAGCCAGGTTTCCCCAACCATCTATGTGAAAATCTGTGGATATGCAGAACATGAGCACACGCTGCTTTCATCCTGTCGCTAGCTGTGGCTATTTGTCAGCTCTCTGGTGAAAGAACATCCCTCCCAACTTTGTGTTCAGTCTTACAAGCCAGCCTGTGCTTCAAGGTGATGAATAAATTCCTTCCCATCTCCCATAATCAGCCAAGGGAAGCCTTGGAAGATGAATATTATATAAATATAGTGTTTACAATGAACTAGCTATCAGATTTCTGCTCACATTCCATCAAAAATACATTCAGCTCAGACATCCAGCAACTTGAATCACAAGCTCAGCGTGTCTAGGAACCCTCCCATTCTGTCCTACAGTCTCTTCCATGAGCTGATTAAACTGTAGCTTGTAACAGTTCACCACCTCTGTCGCGGTGTTTAAAATCTGTTAACTAATTACATTTGTGTAAACCTTTGCAGAATGTTCAGGCTGAATGTAGTCAGGCCTGATTTATAGTCAATCTAGAAGCTGTAGTTTTCTCTAACCAGGGTAGCTCTATAGCTTCTTGACACTGGAAGGTATTTGTGAGAAATGTTTCTTCTACTATCTCCAGTTCTGTGTTCCTACATGTGAAAGGCATAAGAATTGGTTTTAGGAAGAGTGCTCACTGTATGTCTAATTCCTGATCTGGGAATCATGAAATTGTGAGTTCTGTGCCTGCGGGTATTGCAGCAGAGTCTTATTTGCTTTCACTTGTTAACATTCATTATTCTGTCTCCCAGCACTTTTACTAGAAACATGAAAATTGTTATTTGGTCTACTCTTACAGCTTTTGTAATACTTGAAGTTTTTGACTGATATGTGTACCAGAACTGGCATTACATTAGACTCTCATAGCAGATTCGTGTGCACAATGTTCTCTGCTTGCAGTCAATTACTGGGATTGCCTCTGTGAAATTGGGTTTGAAGACGAAACCTTATGAAGTTGTATTTTTGAAATCTCTTCATTGTAGTGCACAATTAACAAAAGCATCATGTGAGTGCTGGCCCAATCACCACCTGATTGTGGGTTATGCCATGGGCCTCTATGGAACATCTTTGTAGAGCACGGTAAATAAACTGAAGGAAGGCTTCGATCTGCCAAGGCTGGGAGGCAAAACTAGCTATCTCAACACAGCATGTTCTGGAAGTTGTAAAAATCTCTGGCTTTTCCAATGAAATGATTTGTATTCACTTCAAGAACTTGGCCAGTACTTGTGGAGATTTTAAAATACTGTTTTGTTTTGATTTTTACTTGTATTGTGCCAGAGAGGTGCATGTCACTTCTGTGTGTGCAGGTTTACCCAGATCACTGCCTGCCTGCCTAGTAGAGCTGTGTGAATATTTGGGAAGGGATTGTCTATTCATTCCAATTTTTAATTCTGAGAAATAGCCATACTCGGTTCTAAACTCCCAGTTGTTTCCCAGTATATCGTGAATGGACTGCACATGTTTCTCCTATGGTAGTTCTGCCATTTTGGTTGGGTTTTTTTAATAAATGTTATTCCTGATGGTGTTCTTATATTTCTATGTTGCTTCTTCATCATGGATAGCTTTTTCTGAACACAAAGGAGATTGCCTTCCTAGCATCCCTTCCAAATAGGAAAGAGAGATCTCTCAATAATAACAGATCTTTAGTTTTTCGAGGACTTGTGCAGGTGCAGTCTTGTGAGGCAAACACAGTTTTCTATACTCATCAGGATACAGCAGACTGTTGCAAAAAGCTGCTGGGATTTTCTTCTCTGCTCTCTACTGTTTGTTTTTGACAACCTTACGCCCCATGTTTTATAAACATTATGTTTCTATGTTATTTTATAATGTGCTTTGCTATCAACCCAAAAACTCTCCATGCTTCCACTTCTGTAACAGTCTGTTCAAAGGATAAGGGATAGGACCTTGCACCTTAAAAATAAGACGTGTCAGACATCATCCTTTCCCTCTTCCGATGGTGTCTCTTTCACTTAAAAATATGAGATATATTTTAATCAAGATAAATTTTGATTATAGAACAAAATCTTCCCTAGTATTGCTTGCTAGCACTAATAGTACTGTTTTTCATCTGCGTCTGTGTCTCCTTATCTTTTGACATTTTGCTCAAGAGGTGGCCAGAGTCAGAAGCAGACTTCCTGAGTCATGACAACAATGATTGTTGTGATTGGGATGAAGAGAAATAGATATTGCTCTAGATATTCTTTTTTCCTTTTTGTCTTCTTCCTTGCCTTGTTCTACATTGCTTTGTTGTTGGCTGCACAAGCTGTCTTTTGAAAATCACAGCTTTGTGTATTTCTTCGCATAGCTGAAACAGGAACATAATTTCAAACTTGTTTGTATTCAGCAAAGACACAGAATTACCTTTTTTTTTTTTTTTAAAGATGTGTGTTCACTTTGTTTAATTGCAGGATAGAGGATTTCTTAGAACAAAATAATAACGATAATTTGTATGTGAAAGGTTAATTAAACCAGGCAAACCAGTGAAAAGCTACAGCAAAGAATTACGTGATGAGAGAGGAAATTAGGCTGCTGGTTTGAAAACTGGGTGTCTCAAGCTCACCACAGATGTAACGAGGGTCATTGCAGTCAGTGATCCTCAAAGAATACATTAAGGCTGCAAAAGTCTTACAATCCAGGCTATGCAGAACCCAAAAATATTTATCTTGAAGATAATCATCATCCATGGATAGGGTTCCAAAGATTTTTGTTGCTGATTATTGTAAATGGAAATCTTAGTGTTTAAACTGTGATTCCTCGAGGTCGCATTCATGCACTTAATTTTAAGCAGGTGAGTACGTCTGTTCTCTTCACTTAGACTTTTCCAACACAGAAATTTTAGCAGGTAACTTGACAGGACTGGAGGTTCAAGGTATTTTGTTCCTGGTAGTAAAGCTTTTTGTTATCTCTTTGTTTTTCGTTTTTAAAATTCCAGCCTGAATAAAGTTGGGACTGCAAACATGACAGTAAAAATCCAATTTTGTATTGGAATCCAATAGCCTCTGTCATTGTAAATTACCTTTGAGAACATGCTGTGTATCCAGGCAGTATATTCTAATATGATAAGCTACAATAAGTTAGGAGAAAAAAAAAAAATTCCAAATGTAACCTTACCTATATTTTTTTGTAAGATTTGTCTGTCCCATGCGTCTGATGAGCGAGAGCTGGCTTTAGATGGTGAGGCTATCCAAAAGCTAGTGGTGGAATTAACATTCACATCTTCTCGTGATGATCAACAGATTTCTCTACTAGTATTTCTACTGTACATGTTCACTGCCCTACCTACAAGGACAGCGGCATCAAAAAGGTTGTGGGTTTTTGCATTTTTCTAGCTGCAGGAGGCTTTAATTCTACTGAGTTTTCACATAGGTACATTGGAGCAAAATGCTAAGTGAAAACACGTCCTTTGGCAACAAACCTGTCAGCATGTAAGAGCTTAAAAGCCTTTTATGTTCTTTTCTGTTCCAATCAATATCTTTTATATATATTGTAAAAATATTTTTTTGCAGTAGGAAATTGAGTGAAGTAGATAATTTAGTTGCATTGCATGTATTTTTACAATTGTTATATTTCTTGTAGTGTTCTATGATAAAAATGAAAAATTGCCATGTGTAGGTTTACAACATGGAAAATAACCTCTTAAGTGAAGTAATGTCCCAAAGATCGGTTATAAGCTTACATGAAACCTAATTTAAGAGAGGTGATTTGTAGCAGAATGTTACGCTGCTTTAATAATTTAAGAAAAACGTTCAAGAACAATTAATTTAAATAGAGAAAATTGAACTTCGGACTCATAATTCTTCTTGGTCCGTTAATCTATTATCAGGTGGCATAATCAGGCTACCATTTTGCTAATCAAACTACATTGTTGAGTTTTTCAACAAGGTAGGAAATAATTGGGCAATTTTACAATTATGAAAACGTGATGTAGACTATTTTGTGAGTACGAGCATAGTTAAATTAATATTTTCATTGTAAAATGAAATAGCCTTCTCCCTTGGCATCTGAACTTCAAGAAAGAATGCCCAGGAGAGATTAGGTTTGGTCTAACAGGAATTTTTCATGTGCGGAATCATTTAAGTAGTCTGTTCTTCAAAGAACATGAATATTTGTTTGTCTCCCTTGATTTCAGCAGAACTAGTACATGTTTGAAGTGTTTTATGCATTTGTACTCGCACACACATACACTCACACATACAAACATGCATTTTGAGGTAGTTGTATGTTAAAATTGTCCCTAAAACTGAATAATCTTCTATGTAATAGATAAATTGCAGCTGCAGTAGGTTTCAGACACATAATCCTGCAAATTATGCAGTGTGTACATGTTTATGTTATAAAATACTAATGAACAATAATGACAGTAGACTTTAATAAATATTTCAATCAGCATATACTAATGTAATGCTTTCTTTTGCAGCTCCGTAAAGCCATTATAGATCACATCTCAGACTCCTTCTTAGATACCACCGTTCCACTTTTAGTTCTCATTGAAGCTGCTAAAAATGGAAGAGAGAAAGAAATAAAGGAATATGCTGCTATCTTTCGAGAACACACCAGCAGGCTGGTGGAGGTATGTTTGATGGAGTTGCACTGTTTTGAATATATGGTATAAGAGACTTGCCGGTGCACATTTCCTTTGCTGGCAGATTATCATAAAATAATTAAGCCTGGCATTTCAGAAAAGAGTATATAAATGGCCCAGGGTAATAGTAAACACACTGCATATCTTATGTAATGGTACGCAGAAAGATAGTTGGTTTTGTGGTATCAGCATTTATGTAGTACTTCATTGCATAGAAATCAGGTGGTGGGGAATTCTGATTTGAGTAATTAGTATAAGCCTTTCCACAAAGATATGCACTGGGAACGTGATAAAACGTGTGATTCTAAGGAGTATTAGCTCAAAGGGTTCAGAGTACTACTACCCAAACTGTGTGAGACACCGTACCAGTGTTAGTTGTTTGCCAGCTTCCTCAACTTGGAACGTGTTCAGCCCATGTGATGATGTGCTGGAAATGGGGCTCTGACACACAGGTGAGAGGAGTGAGCCCCCTGGAAGACTGAAAGCATGTTGGCGTATACGCTGAATAAGTTCTCACATACGTTGTATACTCAGTATTCATTTCTAAAGCATATAGTTCTTTATTACTTATAAATGATACTGTTGTGTCACTTACAAATTTGCAAATGGAATTGTGGGGAGATTTTAGTTTGTTGAACAATCAGTGCTGCAAATGTGACTAAATATTCTTTGACTTAAAGTCATTCAAACCGGAGCCTGACACACTGCTGGAATACTGCAGTCATGGATTTGGCAGAAATATTATCTCAAGTGCCAGTAAGGAATGTTTTGCTAATTTTTGTGGGGTTTTTTAAGCTTTTAGTGCTTCTGTGTGTAGTAATGCAAAAATGGGAAAAATCAATGAAATCACTCTGTGGCTAAAAATTTACTTAGAAAAACCATTTGGCTCAGAATGAATTCATTAATCTTGGGTGATCTACAGATAATGGAAGACAAATAGATAAACAGCAAAAGTAGGGTATTGCATTTATGTTTCTCTTCATGGTCGTATAGTTACAGAATAAGAGTAGTTATTATTCTCCAGTTTACAAGTGTGTCTCATTTTGACCATGCTGCAAAATCCAATGAAAGCTAAAACACAAACCCAAAGTTTTTCAGATTTTTAATACTGAAGCTAAATCAGCTTGAAGTGGCTTGATTTTTAGAAAGGACAGGTGATCTCTGAAGATTATATAGCCTCACTGAACTTGGAATTGAGTCCGGCTCAGCTGGAATACCCAAGTCATTATTCAGGTTAGAAGATGTGAACCTAGAAATCCAGTATTCATTTTTTTCGTGGGTTTGAATTTGTTTCCCAAATGCAGGCAGTAGCTGGCCATCAGGGTAGGCTGCTGCTGAAAGAGGCTGATGGCTGCACAGATGCACTGCCTAAAAAATCTATAGGGACATGCAGCAGCTGCCTGTGAACATAAGACTGTCCAGAAGGCAGTGATGTAGAAAAACTGTAGCAAAGTTTTGCAATTCCAGCACAGTTACTACCTAGAAACGAGGGTGGCACAGAGAAAAAAAAGTCAAATGTCCTTTTTCAGCATAGATGTTACTTGTCCATTGTGCGGTGTCCCTTCTGTGAAGCGATAACCAGACTAGGCAGTGATGCCTCAAAAACTTAGAGATTGCCCTCGTTCACCTCACTGAATTATTAACTTTAGAATCCTCTGTTTTAACCTAAACTTACTACTTAAATGCTATTAAGCAGACCGGTTTAAGAGGTAAAGTGTGTGTATAATTGATGAATGTAAATATTAGTGGAGATTCAGTTATCTAGATTGTTCTGGGGACATCAGGAAGATTTTACAAGCAAATTCGTAAATCATAAACAAATCATATGAGGGGATAAAAGCAAGAGTCTCTATGTAGTCTTGTATAAAGGGTGTTCTACCATATGTTGGACTGATCTTAAATTACCTTTAAATATACAGTGTGTGTGTGTGTACATATTTACGTTTATGCTGTGACTTAATATGCTTCCTACAGTGAAGAAAACACACCTTTAAAAATGTTCTAAGTGCCTGGCTTTCAGAGAGACTCTGCGCTGTGCTGCCTCCTACTGTTGAATTAGTTGTTCCAAATTGTTGCTTTACTGGTGCTTACACCATATGCTGCTATTGAAAATTAACATAAAATCAAAGTTATCTGTTAGATATCTAGTAGAACGTAAGTACCTTATTTAAAAGTTGCTTACATTGTTTTAATGAACTTACCAGTATTTCAAATTCAGAGCTTGATTGATGGTATTCAGTGGCTTAACTGTGCTGTTAAATTCTCCAGTAAATTAATTTGTTAGTAGTTGTATTGCATCTGTAAACTGTTAGACTATCAGACATGATAAAAATGAAATGAAAATGAAAAATATTAACCACTAAGCAGGTGGTCACAGAGGGGCTTTGGAAATATAAACAGGTTTATCTGATTTTCAAGAAAAATTCAGTCATTTCCAACAGCATCATCAAAGAAAGAGGATAATTATGGTAGCTGTTTTGTGGAAAGTGTCAGACCAATTCACTTGATATGAATGGAGTAGCATTTGAATACATTAGAGCTGTAAATTGGAAGCGTATTTTGGTTTTTAGTGGTCTAAAACCTGTTAAGATGGAAGAAAAAAAAATATATATGAATTGTCAGTAGTAGAGCGCTGCACGGTTGCATTAATTTGTCAAGAAATGTAATAGATCTCACTAATCCTAGTTTTCACAGTTGTACATACTTCAGGAATACACACGTGCTTCAGAAACTCAGAAGTGGCAAATATATGTGGAGCTTGGATTCCAACTGAACATGGTGCCATGGGTAGTGGCTGTTCCACAGAAATCAGATCTAGCTAAAAGTGCTGTCAAAATCAGGGAGCCTGATCCTGCAAGAAGGACAGGACAGACAGAAAGGAGAAGAGTGGGCTTTGAATTCTTACTACTTCTATTATCCATTTATTTATGAGAGAGTTTACTTTTTCTCTGTGAAACTTCTACTACATAAATATCACTTGTCCCCTCTGTCAAATCCTCCTTCAGTTGTCTCTTTTCCACCTGGAGTATTTCTGCTCTTTTTAAATTTTCCATGTTTGGAAGCCATAAAAGGATCCTCTTGCCACCTTCCCTGTGCCTTTTCCAGCACCTTCCAGCTCACGAGGTGCTGGGTCAGAACTGTGAGTGCTGCTCAAGTGCTTTCATGATGTTCCCTGTTTCCACACCTATTTACTTCCTAACAGTGTTTCTTTTCAGACGACGGCTAAACGCTAAACTGCAACTTTCACAGAAAGTTCACATGATAATCCCAAAATCTTATTCCTGATTAGTACTAGTCTGCCGCGGTCCATCGTTTATATATGTAATACTCGATTTTTGTCTTTATTTCTCCAAAATTACTCACTTCACATCTCCCTAGATTGAATTTCATCTTCTGTGTTATCATCTACTCATCTAGTACCCTGATGACATTTTGCGAATCTTTATGATTAGTTCTTTTACTTACTACTCCAAATAACTTGGTAAAAGACGTGTGAAAAAAATTAATAGGAAGTTAATGTAGACACTGTGACCGCAGGGAAATTTCTGGCTCACGGCTTTCCCCCAGTTTCCTGGTGATTTGTTCCTGAGGTTGGAAAAAACCAATGCTAATGTATCTGTATCAGCTGAGAATTACTGGTTGCTCATTGTAAATGTCCTCCTCATGCTGTTCTTGGAGGAGCAGTAGGATCTCTGTGCCTGCTCTCAGTGCTGCATGCACGGTACGATCGGTAGCCCAGCTCTTGGCAGCCTTAGGGAGGGCGAATCTTCCATTGCCACCAGGTATGGAAACAGGTACGTCTGTTTCTGCTTGATCTTAACATTGCTCTTCCAAAAGGTATTTATGGCGTAAGAAAGCTTTATGAGTATTTCCTTTTTGTCACATAAAGGCGGCTTTTTGCACTTGAAGATAGGTGCTGTGAAATCAGCTGTATGATGAAGATTAATCCTCTCCAAACTGAGGAAACGTTATTTTTTGAAAAAATTAGTTTGCTTAATCCAGTCCTGAGTTCAACTTCAGTAAGTCTCCTCTTTGAAAACCAGTGTCTCAGCTCTGTCCCGTTAAACACGCTGTTCCAGCTGAACATGTTCCACACATCTAGGGGGCTTTGAAATGACACTCTTATGCTGGGGTAAGGATAGCAGCGTTGCACCAATGACGCATTTGATAATATCAATTAAAAAGTAGAGACAAAAAAAGAGACTGTAATAACAGCTGATATTGCATTCTAAAAATCATCAGTGAGCCATAATTTGAATCAGCATAGGTTTATTACCTATTCTAGTATGTCCTTTATAAATGTTAATATACGCTTTGTTCTTCTGTGACTCTCTCATTTGTAAACGATGCTGTTGTTGTCATATTGATAAAACTATCAGTGTTTAATTTTCCTTCCATGGTATTTAATTTGATTGCAGAAATTTGCAAAATAAATTTCTGAATCTGGTGCTCAAAGACCTATGTATTTGTGTAGTCAGATCTCTAGTCACATAGAAATTTATTTTAGTATTGCAGCCAGCAAGTCCAAGAATGATAGATAACGTAAGGATTTTGATGTTACAGGATTAGGATGTAAGTCCATTTTTAAGTAAAACAAACCATTGATATATGTGTTATTTCAAGTTTGAACTGGACCTGTGGGGTTGTCACATGCAGGGGTAGGAGTTGGACTCGATGATCCGTGTGGGTCCCTTGCAACTCAGGACATTCTATGATTTCCAGTTTAAGCATTTACTTGTCTATTCAAATTAAAACATGTACTAAGAATATTGCCTCCCCTCCGTGCCCCCCGTACCCACCAGTATCACTTCCTTTGTCGTTTTGCTTGTTTTGTGTTTTTTGGGAAATTGAAAAAGCCAAGTAGGTATTCTGAGACTTGATTGTGTTGGTCTGTTTGCAATTTAAAACCTTATTTACCTCATTTACTCTCAACCCAAGATAAAGATTTCCCAAAGGTGATTTATCTTGCTTATGTTAAGTGCCAGTCTCTCCTTTGACTAAATTACTAGTTTAGTCTGGATGACTAGTTTCTAGATGGCTGAAGTGAGGTGATGTGAATTGTACCTTGAGAGATGAGTGTTGGTGTGTTTTGAAACAAGTTATGTTGCGTTTTCTTACACTCGGTATAGAAGTTTTTAATCAGGTGTATCCTATTTTTCAGTGCATTTTTTTCCTTCTGTTTTTGAAAGATCAAGGATATTTGAACAGTAGGTTATGATATTGTTTTGCACAGTAGACTGAGTTGGACATTATAAAAACAAAGGTTCGTGTTTTCACAAAGGTTTCTCCAACAATGAATTTTATATGGAAATTAGAAGTACTACTTGAAATATCAAAAGAGGTTTTCCATGGTTTTGATTTTAATCTGAAAATGAAAACTTCTCAAATAGAAACCATAGGTCTTGAGAAAGAACATACTTTTTCCCCTCTTTGAATATGAAATGTTAATTGAGCTAAGGTAAATTGCCTGCTACACTGACTCACTGCACATATTGTAATTTAAGGAACAAACAGTATCCTCATAGGTCAGTGACCTTTGTAAATCAGCTTGAGGTTTAATATCTTTTACAAATATCCCTCTTCTGAATTAGCATTTGGAAGTTACAGTCATTCCTTTAAAAATTGATTTAAAACATAACAATGTAATACGGTTCAGAAGTACAAACCCAGTGAAATGGAAAGAGTGCACACCACACCAGGTCTGGGGCGATGATGTTTCCAAAGGCAGTAGTAGCAACTACAGGTAATGTCTTCCTTGTTTTAATGTTTTCTCTCTCCTGAGTTTATTACCAGCTCTGTGCTCTTACCCTAGAGGTTCTGGCTTCTGTTCAAAACGCATAGACTTGGGATGTTAGCCACACGTACCAGGAATATTAGCTGGTGCTTTGTGGACGGTGCTAGTATTCCAAAAGCTCACAGTGACAAAGTATTAAAGATACCCTGGTTAACATCTTTGCACTGTTATACCTGCACAATAATTGCACAAACCAGAATCTCTTAGTTGTAAATGTGAATAGTATCTTCAAATATATGGAAGAAGTGAAATAGTCCTAGTTACACAGTAAAAAGAAGAACACATTAAAATGCCTGCTTTGGCTATTATATTGAACACTTCCCACATGTGAAATGGACACTCAGCAGCTGAAGTGTTTTCATGGGGACCAAAGGTCACATTAAACATTATTCAGATGGAGGTTATTCTAGGCTACAGTGGCTTATATTGCTCATATACTGCATCAAATATTTGGAAGTCTGAATATTGATTTTGTGACATTGAAAAACTAGGATATATTGTAGAATGAAAAGAAGCAACCAGAGTTGGGTTAAGATTCTGCCTGTATGTCTGTGAGTCTTGGCTAAAATAAATTCCCCAAAGATAGGTTTCTGTTAGAAAATGCTTGTTAATTGGAATTCCTTATTACAATGGAGCTATTTTGGTAAAAATATTTTTTTTTAAATGAAGATTAACCGCTTTGAGATTTCACACATTTAGGTTTTGCTTTGAAATGCCTTTCATTTAAAATATTACAATTAAATTGCAAATCAAATTGAAATATTTGATTATATAGAAACATTTTCGAACAGTCTTGTCTTCTAGGAAATTCTAACATCTACTCTGATCTGAATATAACCACTATTTAAAATTAGGAAAATGATGACAAAATAATAATGAAAATACTTGGGGATTTGGCTGTACTTTATAGTGCCTTGTAAGACATGCCAGTTTTTAGTAAATACAGTGTTCTGGCCTGTGGTTCACTTCTACCAAAGACCAAAACAAATTCTAATATTGAGAAAACGAGTGTATAAAAATGGACAAAAGATGGTAAAAAGCAAGACTGAAATGTCACATCAACAGAAGGGAAAGCTGGCAGGCTGCTCTCCTGAGCTGATCTATCAAAGAGATGTAATGTGTTCCGAGGGGAGAAGTGATAGGCTGGGTGAACTTGAGATTAAAAAAGGAATTTGATGGGAGCAGGGAAGAATCCTCTGATTATCTTTTCTTTTGGCACAGATGCAAATCTCCCACTGCAGTGTTTAAAGGTCAGCTGTACCAAGCAGAGGCTGAGAGATTTAATAGGAGAAGTAGATGTGATGATGAAGTGAACTTTGTGTTCTTCATCTCTTCTCTCAGTACATGAATATATCATACTCTCTGTAGTTTGACCTAATAACACTGACTTCAGATCTACCGCCCTGATACATAAACTTGAGGGTTTAGCCTATTGCCGAATTCTTGCCCTTATTTTTTTCGGTTTTGATTGTGTTCCGATATGACAATGCTGGCTTCTAGGAATTAGGATTTCTGAGGTTGAATCTGTTACGAACAATGGACAGTAACAGACAGCACGCATTTAAATGCGTCAGTGTTGTAATGTGTTGATATAGAACAGCAAAGGCATGCAGGACACACAGAGTGTTGTTAAAAAACAAGTCTGCCACTTAAGATTTGCAGTGCAGCAAATCCAGCACATCTACTGAAAGTGAATTCTTCTTAAGAAATCATTCTTTTATAATAAAATGAAGTTAAAAGTTGGAAAGGAGAAAAAATCTTGAATTATAAAAATATATCCAGAGAAATAAATTGTCACTTTCTACTTGAAAAAGAGACAAGACGCATAGGAACAAAATACAAATACTGACAATCTTAAATTTAATTTACTTCATGAAAAAATTATTAAGAGCTTGAATAAAGTAACTTGCTGGCTCTTGTTACTGCAGCTGCTTCTAAAACTAGCTTTTAAAAAGATGAGTCTGGTGTCCTGAATGTGTTGGGAGAACTTCGCTTCACAGCTTATAATGTAGGTCCAGGCCCCTTACCTGGGGAGGTTGTCTGTGTCTCTGGATGGCAGAACACAACAGTAAGGGTAAGGGAATTCCTTTAAAGCACCTTCACTGGAGAGTTCATTGCTTTTTGCCACTCTAACATGGTCAAACTATTGTGTGTGGAATGACAGCAGTCTGGGATTGGCAGCTTTATTGTTTTAAATTTAAGTATAAATAATATTTTTAGTTTGTTGGTTTAGAGCCTTTCCTATTTACGTAAGAGCTGGACCCAGGAAATGTGTTTGAACTAATGTGAACCAAACTCATGGAATTGCTCATCCTTCACAGAAATTAAGCTCTTCAAGGGTAGCATTTATGTCATTTGTGTTTCAATAGCACTCCGGAGACTCTAAGAAATATCTGTGACCCTAGATTTGGGAAAACAGATGAGACAGATAAACTGTAGGAGACAGAAGAAGAGGATGAATCTGTCATGTGGATCAGTGGTGGAGCCTGGAATAAAACAGATAAGTGAATTTAGCTAACTCAAAATCAGTCACCATTAAACTCAGTGAAGGATGTCCACATAACGGTTTATCTGGATTAACTCCTATTTAGAAAGCCATCAATCGGTGCATTTTCTGTAAAGAAATTGAGGTTTGAGATACATATATAGTTACAAAAAATATTTTTCATTCAGTGCTATTACAATTAGAGTGCCATTTTGGCAAACAATATTGAAGAACCTACATAGGGTACAAATGAAATGTGTTCAGGGTTAAACATATTAATCAAAATGTTTGCAAAGCCTAGTACAGTGGAAATAATAACAACTATTTGGTAATCAAAATTAATCTATATTGACAGTAACTTAATAAGCATGCTACAAGAAAACTCTTTCTTTCTCTCAAGCAAAACACAGGACCACTTTCAACATCCGTCTCTTGTGGAGAACAGCTCTGCCAAAAGTCAGTTTCCACACGGAATCTGCAACTTAATTGCGATAAGTTGCTTTCCGTTATCTATACAAACAATAAACATTTCTCTTCAAATACAATGGGAAAACTCTCACTATTTTGATCTGTTCTATTGACATACATATAAAAGATGATCGCTCTTATTTGCCACTTCGTCTGATTTTGTATGTAATTTGCTACATCTTTCTATGTCAGATTTCAAATATACTGGCCCAGAAAATTGGATTCTGAGAGCAGCTCACCATCATTCTGAAAACCAACACAAATCCCCACATTTGCCATCCAAGTAACACTTAAATAGTTTCCTGGCAGATAACTAATCTAAAATGGAATTTAGCAATCCATTGAGGAATTTTGCTTTACATATTGAAGTACTGCATACACAAAGTACTGTCAATGGAAAGATTTTAATTTCTTTTTACCAGCTTCAAAGACAATAGGGAATGGAGTATTCTCAGCACTGCACCCATTTCTGTGGGCTTTTATCCTAGACTGATGAACAGTAGATAAAAACAACATTTTAATGCTTCATTACTAGTTCTTTAGTATTGAATTTACTGATCTATTGAAAAACAAAAGTGCTCCTGTCAGTGGTAAAACTCCACAGCAACTGCACGTGTAGAGGCCAAACTGACAGGTTACTGGAGCATCTTTGTTAAGTTTCGGGATATCAGAAGAGAGCAGAATCTTTTATCATCCTTTTAGGAGCATAATCAGAAGATAAGAAACATGAATCTTGTTACGTAGAAGTTTTTAGTTTCAGACAGTGCAATGCTAAGGAATTCCATCCACAGACATAAGATAAAAGTCTAGGGCTTGTCATTTTTTTCGCTGGCACTTCTGTTACTATTCTTCTTTAACCTAAACTATACTTTCAGTGGTATCATCACATAATCACATCTGTGACAGAATAGCAATTAAAGAGCTGAAGTTGAAGAGTATATCATCATCCCTGTTTGTGCATTGCAGTTTGACTTCTATTAGTGCTGTTCATAAGCACACCGAGCAGCTGCCCCTCGGCTGCAGGGCCCCATTGCACAACGCCATCTGCGGACACGGAACTTAACTGTGCTTTTCAGCTTGAAAGAGCAGATATCTAAGGATGAAACTTGAAGCAGTTGGCACATAGAGATATGCATGCAGAATATTGGTCAGCATTTTGGGAATAAAATGTACCTGTCAGCAGACTGGGGGGACATTTTTTTGGTAAATAAGATGAGCACTTTTAAGCACGATCAATATTTATTAATAGGAAGTGGATTTAATTACTGTACTAATTTCTAGAATCAATCTATGCTTGACAAATTAGCTCTTCTCTCTCATCACACATTTTTTAAAACACTCTTATTTAGCTAGTTAACACAATGCACTTTTTTTGAGAGGAAAGCCACCTTCAGTTTGCTAATTTCTAGGTATCCCCAGTTTGTGGGATTCAGTATTCCCATTCAGCACTCTCCTGGTTTTATCTGATTTTTCAGTTTCAAGAGAGACCAGTGCGCAGCCTGCCTGTTCAGGCAGGGTTTAGTTAATGGCACATGCATGAGATGTGGGCACTGGAGGTTCATTTCTTGTAGGTTCTTCATTGCTGCAGTTCAGTTAAATCCAGAGATCTTAGTGGACCCATTTTAGCGATCCAACTGCTGACTTGGCTAATTTTAGCAAATCTGTGGTTAGATAGAAGCAATACCAATCTAATTACAAAACCAAAAAATACCCTTCCTTATTTTACTTACGGATGTTTTCTGCAACTTTCTAAAACATGGAACTTTTAATGTCTGAAATACAAATTTAATGCCAGTAAGCCCAAGAATTAGGTCTAAATCCCTGCTTTCCCATTTCAGCTAGAATTCATTCCTATGCTGAAGGCTCTGAGACTCCTTCAGCAAACTGGCCTGCTTGTCAAGATGATGGGACAGGTGCCAATCAACAGCACAGGCAGCCCTATTGGTTACAGACTACAAACCCTCTGTTGTTAAGTGTTGCTCTGGTTGGTTGGTTGCAGATCGCATGCAAAAGGGAGGCCTAAAGATGGTAGTGGCAATTGTGGGGGTGTGTGGACTTACTTCTAAAACGAAAGGCAGCACAGGAAGAATGCACAAATGCTTTGAATTCTAATGGAAAAAGCCTGGCAACAGGAATTGAGAGGTGCCAGGCAGATGGAAGGAGGCTTTTAAAGATGAGTAACTTGTTCTTGATGTATTGCAGCTGGTAAACGGATGCTTAATGGAGATCTAATGTGGTCGAAATAGTGAATTAAGAAAATTAATTCAATAAAATTAGCTTATATTCAAGTATATACTTCTAAGCGTACATAAACTTTAATACTTTGAACCTTGCTATTTTGGGCCTCAGAGAGTTCCAGCACCTCGCTGCAAGTTCTGAATTCATGATGTGAGAATTTTTGCACCTTTATATAATTAATCAAATAAGGCCAACTTTCCTATTACTGATTGAGCTTCAGGTGATAAATGGTGACATTTTCATTAATCCTCTTAATCACAGCCTTTATTGCATAAGTGTGAAGCAAGGGAACAAAAGATAAACAACCCAAAGATTTATCAGACTATGTCTGAGGGGCATATTTCACCAGCTAGAAATGTCAGCCACCAGTACAGTGAGGCAGGGTGTACTCTAAGTTATGTGAGCTCCAAAAAGGAAATTGTCTTGGTTCAGCATGGACTCCTCATCATCATAATAATATGCTTGGTTAACATTTTTGCTAATAGTGTAAAGAGCTGGCACAAGTACAGTGGCAGTGACTTTTTTCTTGTATTACTGCAGAAACCACATTTAGAGAAGTTCCTCAGAATATTAGAAATTGTGATAATTGTGATTCCAGCTCCTCTCTCCAAAAGTCTCATAGTTTTGATAGTACTGAACTGTAATGAGCCAGTCACCTATAACAGAATAATTCTGAGGGTGCTAAAAAAGGCACAGGTCATCATAATGTTAACATCAGTTTACTGAAGCTTGTGCTTCTTAAATACCAAACATCTCTCTGTGCGCACTTGTTAGGGTTTGTTGTGTATTTTTCTTTGCCTTTTTTTTTTCCCTTGGAACAAGGTTGCTGCGATATCTGGTAAAGGAGGAGGTTTGTTCCTGTCAGTGGAGGCAGTTGAATATCCTTTGTTCTGTGTGACCATCTATGCAAATTGTCAGAAGTGCATCTATTTGAGGCTGCTATCCTCCTGTCAAACTGTCTGGCCCCTGTTGGGTCTAACTGGCCAACGGGATCACAAGTTTTTGAGGACGAGAAACATATCTTTAAGTCTAACATGTATGTGTGTGTGCATATATATATGCATGCATGCATAGGAATAGGTTTGCGTTAGTTTGACCTCTTTTGGAAACCGTATTTGTAGCCTAAAACATGATGTTTTGTTGTAGGTTGTTATTCCACAGGCTAAGAGAACTCAGGAGACATATGGATGACAGGGAGGTGGTTAGGGACAGCCAGCATGGCTTCACAAAGGGCAAATCGTGCCTGACTAGTCTGATGGCCTTCTACAATGGAGTGACTGCGTTGGTGAATACGGGAACAGCACCTGATATTGTCTGTGTCGACACGGTCCCATACAACATCCTTGTTGCTAAAGTGGGGAGATAAGAGTTTGATGGATGGGCTGCTTGATGGATAAGGAATTGGCTGCATGGCTGCATCCAGATTGGCTGGGTGGCTGCAGTCAAAGACTTAGTGTCCAAATGGAGATCAGTAATGGTGTACTTCAGGGGTCTGAACTGGGAACAGTACTGGTCAATATCTTCATTAATGACATTGACAGTGGGATTGAGGGCATGCTCAGCAAGTCTGTGGATTACACAAAGCTGGTGCAGTTGATAAGCTTGAGGGAGGAAATGCCATCCAGAAAGGCCTTGATAGGCTCAAGAAGTGGGCCCATGTGAACCTCATGAAGTGCATCAAGCCAAGGGCAAGGTCCTGCACCTGGGTTGGGGCAATCACCAGTACAGACTGGAAGATGAATTAATTGAAAGCAGCCGTGTGGAAAAGGACTCGAGGGTGTTGGTAGATGAAAAATCAGCTATAAGCCTGTAGTGTGTTCTTGCAGCCCAGAAAGCCGATTGTGTCCTGGGCTGCATCTAAAGGAGCCTGGTCAGCAGGTTGAGAGGTGATTCTGTCCCTCTGCTCTGGTGAGACCCCACCTGGAGCACTGCGTCCAGCTCTGGGGCCTCCAGAACAAGAAAGATATGGACCTGCTGGAGTGAGTCCAGAGGAGCCACAGAAGTGATCCGAGGCTGGAACAGCTCTGCTGGGAGGACAGGCTGAGAGAGCTGGGGTGTTCAGCTGGAGAAGAGAAGCTCCGGGGAAAAACTGTTGTGGCCTTTCAGTACTTAAAGGGGGCTTATAAAAAAGATGGACAGAAATTGTTTTGTACCAGGGCCTGTAGTGGTAGGACAAGGGGTAATGGCTGTAAATGGGAAGAGGTTAGATTTAGATTAAATGTAAGGAAGATGATGATGATGATGATGATTATTATTATTATTTTAAATATGAAAAGCATGGTGAGGCACTGAAACAGGTTGCCCAGAGCAGCTGTGGATGCCCCATCCCTGGAAATATTCAAGGCCAGGCTGGATGGGGCTTTGAGCAACCTGATCTGTTTGAAGGTGCCCCTGCTCATTGCAGGGGGATTGGACTAGATGATCCCTTCCAAACCAAAGCATTCTATGATTTTTAAGATTATTTTCTAGAGGATCAGGCAGCATGTTTGCTTGTTCAGTTTAGTCACTTCTCTAGGAATCTAGTTATTTTACCACTGTCAAATGACTTTTGAACTAGTATTTTCCACCCACTGCCAGAGTGATGTTTTTTACTGTATTTGGTAACAAGAATTCTTTTAATATATTAAAATAACTGAGAAATGTTTTATTTGGAAGTGCAGTTTGTGCACAATACTTAGGCTATCCAATATCCTGTATTTGAGGCGAGAAAACAAAAAGTAGAACAAATCCTTACATAATGTAGACTTAACAGCATAGATAAAAGAATAGTTGCTGAACTTGCCTTCAAAAGAATAACAAAGAAAAGGCAAGGAAATTATCCAGAAAACCTACTATGGGAAGTCATGGACTAGAATTTCTGATCACAAGGAAAGCAAGTGATCTTTGTTTAAGGAGGAAGTTGGGTGGTTTGGGTTTTTTTTGAGAGCTTGGCTGAGACAAAAGGCACATACTGCTAGGCATTCCCCTTTGGTGTAATTCATCCTCTGCTGAAGCTCTTTAAAAGAAACTGAACAACAAACTGGAGCAATGTGCAATAATGTAACATAGTTACTTCCAACGAGATCACATTGCTCACGTTTTAACATAATTTTATTAAATTGCTTTTTAATAACTGTTAGCTTAGAATTCGAAATACTGAGTTTATGACAGATTTCTAAATATTTCTTTTTCTGAAATACACAGGCTGGTCTTGCTGGACAGCAGGAGCCTCCTCGGTAGACTCAGTAGGACAGAATTAAAGTTTTTACCCAGCCGGTCCAGTGGAGGGACGGAGGGACAGTAGTAGCCATATCCCATGTACTTTTGCAATGGGAAGTTCAGATCACCATTTTGAGTTTTAGCTTAATTAACATGTACCCTGTCAGCCCTTGATTAGGAACCATTTGTAAGTTATTCTAGACTTCCTTGCACAGAGATTTGTTTCCTTTGAAACATGTTAGTAAGCCCCAAATCTCTTACTCTGTTGTTGTTGGATGGATGTTCACTGCATGTTAGGATTGTTTCATCTGTGCGTTGCTTTATGGTGCTTAACAGTGAATTCGGTTGCCTTATTTTGAGGCCAGCATATTGTAAACAAGATACAGTCTCCATAGGCGTTTTGTCAGTGAATTTAGCAGGATCAAAATCCAACACTTTGAATTCTATGCACATGCTTAAGGGTGAGCCCACACAATGCCTCAGACTACATTGCAATCTGCAGTTTGGAAATCTGGTTGATTTTATATGTACGTTTTAGTTGCAAGACTTATAAACGGTTTCAGTGTTTTCCTTTGTGACCAATTTTACCTTTCCTAGACCAGAGATCACATTGCAAAAATGAGTCAAGTATTACTTATAAAATGTTTTATGAACCCTTAAACTCAATTAACGTGAAATAGAGACTTCCACTGGCACAGGAACATTTTATGTTAGTACAGCATTTATTCCATATAAACTGCAGTAGCTAGGAGACTACCTCCAGCTCCAGTGCAATTGGAATCACTGTCTGTAGATGGCTTGTGCAGCAGCTGTAGGAACACAGCTCGTGACACCATTCCCAAAGAGGAGAAGGAAAACTAATAAACCTGAGGAAAATTACTTAGATATTCATTTAAGGGATAAAGAAAAGGGTGAAAATGAATGAGATAATTTCATTATATTTTTACAAGATATTTGCAATGTGGCCTATAGTAAATGCCTAAGAATATACTGTAATGCAGTAATGACATAATGTAATCCATAAGAATATACTGTGTGCCTGTGGCACTGATTAGATTTTTACCACTGGAGCAGTAAAACATTTATTTTGGTTTACAGACAACTTAGTTATTTAGTATACATAGGTGTGTACTTCACTGAGTGAATTACAGGTTGTTTTATAGCTACTGCAAATACAATTGGCTTGAGTATTTAATAAAAAGCTTCCTAAGCATGTTCACAGCTTTAAATTTCAATTTAAAATTTCAATTTGCTGCAGTATTTGGATTTTTTTTTTTTAATTGAGTTAGGACACACCCAGACCTCCTGCCTGTCCTGTATGGTTAATATTCAGCGGGAAGGAAACAAAACCATTGACAGCAGCAAATCACGGTGTTTAAGAGTGTCTTTTGACTAAGATACTTTTTCAATGTAAAGGTGGTTTTAAGCTTTCCAGCGACCGGACGGAGGACGCACGTGGGCCCTGCGGTATCGCCCCGCCCCCTAGCAACGCCCCGCCCATAGCAACGCCCCGCCCCCAGCAACGCCCCGCCCCTTCTGGAGGGTTCTGCGGCCGCCCGGTGTTTGTGGCGTGGTGGGCCCGGCGGCGGCGGGTCTGCCGAGCGGGAGCGGGTGAGTTGTGTTGCAGCGTTTCTTTATCGAGCTTTTAACGTTGATTGCTAGACATATAATTTTGTCTTCGGTAAGGAGGTTTCTCCCGTTCCCAGCTGAGGCTTCTGTGAGGGCCGAGCTGCTGGGCACTGAGGAGAAAACCGGGCCGGGAGGGTGAGGCCCAGGGCAGGTCAGGCTGCTAAAATCTGGTAATATCTGCGGTTTCCTTCCTCATCAAGTCACTGATGTTAAAAGGTGGTGTTTACCTTTTGCAAGCAGCAAGCTCAATGGTTGTAATTTTAAGTCCTGTTTTTCCACAGCCTAAAATGTAAAATATCAGTCTCTGAGGCAACAGTAGAAAGCAATATATTAAGTACTTTTTTCCTGGGATTGCTAAATTTCAGTTCTTCGAGTCAGAGCGACTTTTTTAATGTGGAAGACTGCATTTAAGGGGAATCAAGCTTTCAGTTTAGTTTAGTGTTTTGGTCAGTATTTTTACTTAATTGTTATGCATTATCCTCATCTTTAAAGCTTTTTGGCAATTGCCTGGTAGAGTCGTCCTTCTCTGGGTGTTATTTTTTTCAAATCCTGTTGAGTGGAAGCAGGATAAAAATAGACTGAAGATCTTTATAGCAATACTGGAAACATTAAGGTAGATTGTATCCTGTGTAACTCTGTGAAATGAAGGCATTTTTTCTTTATGGCAGATAATTTATGCATCTGTGTTCTGCGATTGTTTCCTGTCTTGCAGGAGGCTGTATGAAAGGCTGTACCTTGTTTTCTGGTAATTGTTAAAGTCATCTTCTCTATGAGGGTTTCTCCTAGTTACTTGCCTTTATTTTAATTCCAGGAAACAGCGGTTGTCAACATTTCAACTGTTGGAGAGGCTGGGGGGACAAATGAGTCATCCAGTTAATTGTAAAGTGTAAAGCCAAAAGTTTTTCTGAAAATAATAGTTATTTATTTATTTATTTATTCTATGTGCAAATGTGCTGTGAGGGTTGCATGCCATTTAGCACTCAGGTGGTGCTCTCCTGTTCCAAAGGTTGGAGAGAGAAAAAATCAGGCTGGAGAAAGATTCCAGTAATGCTGAGAAACTTAACTCATGACAAGTTCTGAAATGGGACACTTTTTCTTTCTGAAAAAAACAATATTTGAAAAGAATTCTTCAAAGTCATTTGATGTGTTTATTTGTGTGAGGTAGGAGGAGCTGATGGTTGTGTACAATGTCAGGTGCCTTGGGCTCTGGTCTGCTTGCTTCTGTAAATTTCATATTTTAAAGTGGAAGATGGACCTTGTACTTTGTCTGAGGAGGCTTTCGGAGTGCTAGGATTCAGATATTGCCACAAGCTGAATCTTGAAAAAGTTTGGATGACACTTTTTCTTCCCCCTGCCCCCTGGTTTCTGGAGGGCAGGAGGACCTCCAATTCCACTTTTACATGGATATCAGGAAGTTTACTTCTATGATATAACATTTTTTTTTCCCTGTTGAGGAGAAGTCTTGTTTGGGTTGGCAGTAAGAAAGCCTAAAGTTTCAGGTCTAATCCTTCTTGTTATGCAGTATGGAAAGATAAGCAGCTTTATACTATTTCCCATTTTTGTTACATATTTATTTTATCAAAGATTTAATTTGGATTTTCATTATACTGCTAACCAATTTGTGCCATTAATAATTAAAAATGCTGCTTTAATTGATACTGTGATGTCCCAGTTTACTAACTGTGTATGCTGGTACCCATGGTTGAATGGTTTTGTGTGTTTATTTTGCAATACTGATTTGGTGAAATTAAATATCTAGGGCATAAAGCACTGTGTTTCTGGAAAGTCAATGACACCTTTTGGTGCAAACCTTAACTAGTTTCAGTGACAGTATTTAGGATTTTCACATGTAAGTGGAAGTAGAATCTCGTCCTATACATTGGTATGTTTTAGTACTCCTTTGGTTGTTGCTACTGTCGTTGAACTTGAGTAGTTTGCAAGGAAATACAAAATAATACAAAGTTGCTGCACTGATTTCAGGCCTAAGGGTCTGAGGAAGTCCTTTTGCTCTTAGCCTTGTGAACAAAGGGACAACCCATCATCATGAAATTTTGTTTGATCTCAAGATGATTTTACTTTTTTAAGGGAAACTGGACGTGCTGAATTCTGTAGTAAGCATAAACAGTTTTACTTTTTTTGAATTTGTCACACACGATTTGCAAGACAGTACTGTGTCCTGCAGAGAATAAAGTAGGTACTGTTAATGGTGGATGTATGGTAATTAATATCAAAGTTTGTATGGCCATGTGAGCTACTTTATTTCTGGTGATACAGTGAATTGAATTTGTGTTACAGAGTAAGTGTATGTTTGTAGCTCCCTGTCTTGTTTCTTTTTAGCTATGGAGAAGAAAGTGTTTCTTTTGTTGCTGAAGAGTTCATTTATGATCCTAGGTAACCTGTATTAACATTCTGCATGTCAAACTTTATTCAGCTGTAGTTAACCCTCAATATGTTATTGTTGACTCCTCTGTTATTCTCATCCTAGATTTGACTATAAGTTCACAACCACCACATACATTCTGTACCAGTAGCTAATGATAGCTGGGAATGAGGTAGAATATAGATGAACTGCTTCTTAATGCAAAAAAATACCTATTCCAGAAATGTGTACTGCTATATACTAAATAAATCGCTGAAGGAGGTGATTGGTATTAATGTTAGATGTAGAATGAATTGCCGTACTGTCAGTGAAGGTGGAAGTTCTGTGAAAGGCTTATCCTGAGAGAGATTAAATTCTGAAGGTATTTTTTGTTGCACTGATCTTTCATTTCCTTTGATTATCTGTGGGTTTGTTGGTGGGTTGTCCCCCCCGCCATGTAAGTATTTGTGGTACAGTAATTATTACATTTCTGAGTGGTTGTTTCTGCAGCTTCCTAGAGGTGAATTCTGTTTCTCATGTATTTTCAATTTATCTATGCTTAGTATGACTGACCTTTTATTTATAAAAAATACAAGTCTGTAGCACATTAAGCCAACCCAGGTGTTGCATCAGAAAAACATGCTTAAGGTATAGCTGTTTTTGTAAAAGGATAAGTATCTGATTTTTGTAGGGGACTGCTTCTCTTTTGAACTCTTTCAAGAACTGGTACTTGAACTGTGGTTTTGTTTCTCATTCAAAAAAATTCATCTAAGTTTTATTTGTCAGATGTCCTACTTCTTCAAGGTATTGAAAACATTTATATTGAAATGAAAGAAGAATTCTTTCTGGCGTTGTAACTAAGTGATTACACTGCTGGAAAGATGTCTGTTTCCTCTTCTGCTCCACTAATATTTATTAAGTGCTAAGTGAGAGCTGTGATCTTTTATTTGGTTAACATACTGTGTATTCTTAACGCATGCTGATTTAAATAATAGAGGGTGTATGCATCTTGAAGGAAGTATGCTTTATCTCCTAGGATTGATTTCTATCTCAGTTAACCAGTCAGAGGCAAAGAGGAGAAGATTTCGATTCTGACAACAGGAAGAGTCTAATATATTGTGGCAGGGGAAAATAAAGGTCACCTGAGTACGCTTGGGTATTTGTATGACAAAACCATGTGGGGAAAATTCTAACAGAAAAATCCTTAAAACAAGGGTAATAGGTATTGTTTTGTGGAATATTTGAACAATGAGTAACAAGAAAATAAATGAGAGTGTATTCACGCATATGTTTGGATCTTACCTTTGTTTTATAGAGTAAAAGAGCCTGAAATCTTGAGTATTCTAACAGCAGTTTATTTTGTATGTTGTATTTGCCTCTTTATTATTTAGGTGCTGGAGAGAAAAGGTTTCATGCAGGGAGGAAAGGAAAAAAATGTTCATGCAGAAGGAGGTATTTGGAAATTTTACCCTGACACACTTAAGAAGATACAAAATGATTAGCTGATGGGAGAGGGAACAGGCAAAATATTGCTTCTCATAAAATGGTATTTTGTTTAAAAACTGGAAAATACAGGGGATATTTGGAATTTGAGATGTTGTGTTTGCTTTGAGAACTGGTTGATACACCTTGGTCCTTACTGGCCCTCACTGGTGATAGGTGTTTGTTGTGTCCTGCTGGTGCCAGGCAGTGGAGCCCAGCTCACTAATCTGTTTAGAGCACATCTGTGTGTGTGGTGCCCAGTTCTGTCAAGGACTCCATATTCTGCCAGGGAGTTTTGGTCACTCTTCTTAGATACTGTAAGGCATTGACTAGTTCTTTGCATGACTGATGGCCTCTTTTTCTTGCTTCATGGCTAACTGCATTCTTATTTGCCGTGTTTGTTGTCAAGCTGAGATAGGGAAAATCAAAGTGCTGATTATTGGTTACATAATTATAAAATTGGATAGTCGCTTTCTCCTTTGAAAACCATGCTTTCTTCTGGTTTAGTATAACATGCAACACTTCTGTCTTCTGCTAAAATGTTTTTTTGTTATTTACTGGCATTTTTTTCTGTCTGCACGAAGAACAAGGTAGAGACAAGGCAATAAAATGGCCGGGTTTTAGTCAGTTGTTTCCTTGTCCTATTCTCCTTTTCAGGTAGTTTTCTTTGTATTTCTGCACTTGTGTGGTACTGCTGGAAAGCCCTCAGTTGCTGGCATTTCAGCAAATGGTGCTAAGAGAGAGGTTTCATAAAGTAGTTTACATGTAGATCTTTCACCTGCTGTTATGTTTGGGCCCACAGAAGGACCTTTCTTCAGGTATCAAATGCTAATTTGTGGTTATTCCAGAAGATTAAAGTTTGGTGCTGGTATGGATGGTACATTTTTTAGGAAACTGTCATTGAGACACAGGTTATACACATAGACAGTTTCTGTTTAGTGGTCTCTTCAGATACCTTGGGTTGCCAGAGCACAGATGTAATCCAAATATAATATATTTTCTTTGGTTGCAACCAGGGTTCTGCACACTGATGTCTAGAGAGGGAATCTTTAACTTTGTTCTTCAGCTGTGTTTACTGTGACCCAGAGCTCTGAGAGAAACCTTAATGGGGCCGTGCATCACACCAAAGAGGATATTTCTGAAATATTACTGTGCGGAGTTCTCCCTTACACAGATGTGGTCTTTGCCTCAGAGTACTGTATTTGTTTCATTTATTTTCTGTTTTTATTTTGGTTGAGGTCCAATTTAACTAGACAAGCTCTTGAATGAACTTGTATGAGAGAGGACTTGTCTGAGCACATGGTACTTGAAGTGGTTGCAGTGGGTTAGTCTAGGCTTATGTTGGTTAAAGGGTCAACTGGTATTCAAATACCCTTTATTAATTAATTACAGAAATAGAAACTTGAGCATGCTTCACAAATAACATTACAGGACACATTCGAAGTTACATAGTACTCTGAAGGGTTTCTTCATGTTAACAAGGTGGCTGGTTACAGTTGAACAGGAGCAGTGCTAAGCCTCCAGTGTACAAGGTAGAGCTAATTTTGTCGAATCGGTAGTGATTATGGCATTAATGGAGTACTATGTCATCCAGTTCTGCAGAAGGTGGGAGATGTGCAAAAGGAACCGAAAGATGACTGAGAAATCTATAGTGCCCCCCAGTACTTAAACACACAGATTCAGGCATCTTTCTGGAAAAGTGGAAGATGAAAACTGAAAAGGTCAGGGAAAGCAGTGTAATAAATGCATTGTTGAATATAGTTTCTAACTTTATTCCCACAAAAGTAAAAACTAATAAAAATTAAAGTAATAGTGTAGCTTTTGACCTGAAGTATCCTAAAGCATTTTATAACAATGCGAAAAACCCCATATAATCTCTGCTAGCAGCTTATAAATAGCTCAGTATTACTATTTGACTTGATCTAGAGAGAAATTAAGTTTTATGGTAGAAAATGGATTGGCCAACAAGCAACATCCTGAGATTACATTATTGCCTACTGGAGGTAAGTTTTTAGTCCACAGGAATATGGTTTTTTTCACTCTAAACAAATATTCTAGTTTATGTAAGTTTTATTAAGCTCAGAAAAATGCACATAGTAATACTAAATGCATATAAAATTGCAGCAAAGACTAGGAGACATACATCAGTGTAGTCTTTTCCTTAAAAAGTATAGAGTAATTTTTTATTGTTGACCTTCTTAGTTTTTTCATGACATTTTTGTGTATGAATAATCATTTTCCTGAAAGCACTTCTCAAGACTTCATGAATAAAGCCTAGTGGTAGAAGCTAAGAACATGTAATAAACTTGTAGAAGATAGTTCAGTATATTGCAAAATTAGAACCAAAAATATGTAAATACCTTTTTTCATTTGTAGTTTGATGAGAGCAGACTAACAGTTAAAATAAATTCACATATAGTATATAAGTTATATCGAACTCCTACAAATGAAGTATCTTCTGAACTGTGACTACTCAAAAGAGAGACTTTGGGTTCTCAAATGTCCTGCCCTATACTTGGAAAAATCACATGCATGCCTCCTGCTTCCCTGCCCTTTGCCTCTTTCCGTTTGATTTATTTGACTTACTGTGTTTGTGTTAAGGAGAGATCTCTTCAGGAGACAGTTACTGATGCTTGAGACCATGCTAATGGTGTATTGGAATCTGGGTTCTCTTTTGGGTGGAACAGCTGTTAGTCTAATCACCTACTGAGATTGATATGATAGAGAAGCATTATGCATAAACTACGTGTAGAAAAGTGGTGCCACTGAAATCCGCCCGGAGAAGAAAATTCTAGCCATTCTCTAATGGAAACAAAAGATTTGCTAATGCCAACCAAAATGTAAGGCAAAGGACTAAATGCAGTGTTGGTATAGCACCATAGTATGAATTCCAAATACCCAGCAGAAATGGAACATGAGATATATGTATATATATTTACTCTACAGTAGCCAAATACTACTTTCTTTATTGATTTTAAAAAGATATCTAATGTAAATAATAATGACTTCTGATTGGTTATGGTTGCAAAGGGGATTAACATAAATTCCTGATGCTTATATCCTTAGTTTACTGCTAGTGTTTTGAGAATACTTGGTGCCATCACCAAGGAATACTTGGAGATGAAGAATCGGGAGAAGCGGAAGATCAGAAGCAGGTGGTTTTTTTTTCCTCAATATATGTTCGAAAACCTCATGTATGTTTACTTCAAATAAAACAGAATACTTGTGGATTCAGAGATCGTTCCCAACCTCAGCATGTTTTGTCAGAGAAGAGCCACACTTTTTACCTTTCTAATCTTTGACATCATCTGGTAACATACATAATTTCCCTAGGTGCTGATGTGCTGCACAAAGCCATTGACACAGGTCAGTATAGAGGTCATTCTTATATTTTGAGCAGGGGTTTTGGACCGTATGACCTCTGGAAACATCTTCCAACCTAAATTATTATCCTGTGATTCTATGACACAATTTATGTCAAGGACTGGATTTGTACTGAGGCATTTCAGCCACTGGGAAACAGGATAACAAATTGTCTTAAGCTGTCTCTGTATCTGCCTTGCACGTCAAGATGGGGACAAAACATGTATTGCTTACAGCAGAGAACTCAATCTTAGAACTGTTCTTAACAATAAACAGGAGCTAAGTGTCGCACATTTGCAGGGGATCCCAAGAAATTAAAGTTTTTTCTGGGAACTGTGAAATGAAGTTGGAAAACATGAGAAACTGTATGGCAAAGAGAAAAAGCTGCTGAGAGAGTTTATTTCGTCCTGGTGGAATGGCTTGTTATTGTGGTTGTGTGTGTGTGTTGCGGTGTTTTGTTTTTGTTTTTTTGTTTTTTTTTTTAAATCTTTGAAATGTTACTGCTTTAGGCATTGAGGAGCTCTTTAAAAATAGATCAATAATATTTGCACTGAGTCTTGTAGAATTCTTTTTGTATATGATGGTATATTAATGCAGTGTGAATGAAAGCAGTGTTACATTTGGGATACACAAGCAGCTCAGTGACTGGGGCAAATAAGTTAAAATAATCAAAACCAATGTGAATTAGTTGTTGTAACCAATATGGAAAAACCCTGACCTTCAACACAAAGAAAAGAAACTCATTTTTTTGGAGGGGAGATAGTAACGTCTTTTGGAGTTGTATTATGATGCTACCAAAGCATCTCTAGGTAACTTAGAGCTGAAGAGTCAGGAGGAGGAAGCACAGGATCAAAACCAGTTTTTCTCAAATATTAGGAAAAAACCCAAATACATGGCAGTTGACTTCAAATAAAAGGGAATACATCTATGAAAATTCTGTTTCTTCAGTCTTTACCCTTATTTTTTATGTGGTCAAGTTAACACATCGCACTGGTGGAGAACCAGTAAGTGTACTGGAATACTCAGGCTAGGCTGATAAAGCATTTCTGGGTAGGCACAGGTGTACACAGAAGGCCATGCATTCTAGCCCTCATCCTCTTCTGAAAGTGTTTTAGTCTCTTGTTAATTTTGGGTAGGAAAAGGAAGTAATTTGGCTATGCACTAACTTCTTGTTATGATTTTCATCAATTAAGTAAGAGTAATAAAAGCCTTTAGTAATAGATCATCATTGAACTGTTGTTCTTTGTTAGAAATAGTGTCCTAAAATGTTGATAAATGAAGATTTGCTTTTGTTTTGCAGCAGCTGGACTGCAGAACTTGTTGCATGAGTTTTGAATAATTGCAGATTAGCTGTGCCTATCTATGTTTGTATCTTTGTTGGTATTTGCAGTGATACGGAGGTCTGTTTCTCAGACAGTTGTTGATATATATTAACATTACAGTGATATATATGTAATACAGCTACTTCAGCGATGGCAATGAAGACTAACAAGTGTATAGTAGTTTACTTAAGGACCTCATATGACTTTAGTAAGATGAAAAGATCTACTGGATCCAAGTATCCAAACCCCTCTTGTGCCTTTGTCAAGCCTGTTACAACCTGTTGATGTTGAGCTGCAGTGAGCTGGAGTGATTATCTTTCTTCCTCTCTTCAAACTTGTTGAACTGTGGAGCATCATGGAAGAGCTCTTTTCCTATAAAGGAAGCTGTATCTGTATGGTGTATAGTAAAATAAAAATGGATGGTAGACTCATTCTTTCATAGATTTCAAGTTTCCGTATACATTTTCCATGTAAGTTGCACTGATAGAACTATTTCAGTAGCAAATCATACCATTAATTAAAATAACGATCTGTGGGTAGCTCAGGGCATAAATCATTCTGTGTTTCATTACCACAAATCACAACAGATGTTATTTGATCTTTAAGGTCTTAAAAGTGAGTTTAAAAATAAAATTAAGAAGCTGGACGTGGTTTAAAGGGCTCTGGAACATTAACAGGCACACAGTCAAGCTGCAGCTTTAGGATCTTACTTTGAAATTTCCTGCTGTTATCTAGACACCAGTCTGCGGCTATTATGTGCTGAACCTAAAGTGGGGAGAGCTCAATACTGTCACCCCTTTCCCAAGCTCCTTTTTTCTTTTTTCCTTGTTCACAGATGTTCTTTGACAAATGGATTTTCTCAAATAATGGCGGCTTTATAGCAGAGATGTTTTTAGCAAGTTTGAGAGTCTGGGGATGAATACTTGCTTACAAAACCATTTGTTTGTTTTTTTATTTAAGGTTGCTAATCTTGCTTGTTCGTTGTCAACAAACGAAGATGGAATGAAAATTGTCCAAATGGCAGCTAATCATATACAGACTTTGTGCCCACAGGTATGACTTGTTCAATTAATTTGCATTACAGCACACTGAGCAAACACTGTATTTTTGTCACACAACATATATGTTCAGTCATGCCCCTTCAGTCTAAATTCACATTCCATTTGCGTGGCTTAGTGTAGTAAATGGAGACCAGATGATAAATCTGGGGCAAATACTCCATTAATTTGTTTATTTTTTTCTTAGTGGTTAACATAGGAATTGTTAATAATCTGTATTGATTGTGAGTTTTAAAAAGCTGTAAAAATTGCAATTGAAGAAACATGCTGCTCTGAAATTAAACCTGATTGAATGAACAGTGTAACATGATAGGCAAATTGAGGGTATTTTTACTCTTAGAAAGCAATACATATGTTGACCTTTAACTTGAAATCTTATTGCCACTTGATTTGATTTTAATGTGTGTGAATGTCTGGGTATGAATTCTGATTATCATCAATTCAAATGCTTAGCCTTTGTATTAAACGAATGAAAAACAGCACAGCTACAGATGAATTTTGGTACTTAATATCTTATAAAAAGTGTATTCACTCTGTATTTGTCATGTTCAGAATTATAGAGAGATGAAAACTTCTGCGGTTACATCTGTTCAGAGCAAAGTTTTTACTGATTTATGTGAATCTGATCTGTTTGAGCCTCGAGGCTGCATAATTTCAAGATCATTAATCTTTGAAGAACACTGTAGTTTACACAGTGGCCCAAATATTCTTACCTTTTTGTGTCTTTGAATGTTAAATGTAGTTGAAATAGAAGGTGAAGAACAAATAATAATATGTTCAATTACAAGCTTAAGAAGTCCATTTTGTGCCTCTTGAGTAAATGCAGGAGTTGGAGAAAAGTGAACTTTGATCAAGGAAACATGAATGATATTCTGAAAATATCACAGATCAGTGTTTTCTCTTGAATCATTCAGTTTCAGTCTCTATTTTTATAATTTCTACCGTTCTGTATTTCACATCCCACTGTATTTGATTTAATGTGTTACTGGTTTTGTAAGATTATTGCTGGCTTGTAAGAAGAATTTATGAATAGCTTCTTCAAGCATCTTTGTTTCTCTGTGGTAAAAGTGTACCTTCATATAATACATTTTTATGCATCCAGATGTAGCATTTTAATGGAAAATCTACACTTTCAGTATTGCATCTGATACCAAAAGGCCTGAAATCTAATTTTGACTAAAATATTGATTTTTCTCCATAACCATTGAAGTTGGTAGGGTTTTAATTTCCTATAGGAAAATGGAAGTTTCTTGTTCTGTGTGTTTTGAGGTTTTTTTTTTTGACCTCTATGTAAAACAGGATGTATTAATTGATGATTATAGATCTTCCTAAACAGAGAATGTGGTATGCACATGGTAAGATTATATTACTATTAATGGAGTGTTAATTGTGCAGGATTTGCTTCTTTCTTAGATAAGGACAATTCAGTGCAAAAGCAATTGGCATTTTACCTAAGAAAGAAATAGCAGAATAAGGCTCCTGAATTTTGCAGTAAATCAGATTATGCCATATCATTTAAAAATCCTCCACAGGGAAAATAATTATCTCTTAAGATCCTGGCTGGGCATATCAATTAGAGTTTGGAATGGGGAAATTTGCATGTAGAACTCCCCAATGTTCTTAAGTCTTTAGAGTAAAAAGTGGGAATTTACATGCTCTGAAAACTATATTTCTTGAAGCGAACCGTGTTGTTTGGATTGAAATCGGGAGTGGTTGAATTAAAACAAACAAACAAAAACTACAAAACCCCACACCCCCCCTAAACACACCAACCAAAAACAGCAACGAAAACAAGACCTACAGAAAACACCTTGGAGTCTTTCTCAGGAGTTCTGCAGATTTGACCAGCGAAACTTCCCATGTAGCTCTGGGGAAAAGACAGATACAAAGTTGGGAAACACTGGAGGAAAGCCTTTTAATGATTAGAATTCACAGGCATGCTTATGTTATATTAATTACACTGTACTGTAGTTAAAATGTAGATGCTTGATTCTGAACTCTGACCATATTTTTTTTCTCAAGAGAGTTTATTAGCAAATATTTTGACTGTTCAGTAAGTGAAAGGAGCTAGGCATGTGTGTGAGAGCCAATATGATGCACGTACTTGTTCCTGAAATGGCATGAATACTTGAGAAATAATTTAAAGAATATTTAATGTTAAATCAATAATAATAGAATAAGGAAACGAAGAGCTGCTTGTATATGTTTTGAAGAAGGAAGAGTTATTTCTGTTCATGTTACTAGCTTTAGGTTGGGAGACTTTTCTCGAGTGTTTTCGGGTAGGTAAAATCTACAACGTCACTTGTTCAATGTGGGGAGTCCATGTTCCCTTCCTGGTGTGCAAGCAAAGTCATGACCTCATCGAATGCAGGAGAAAGAAAAGGAAAAGAACCCGTGTAAGCAACAGACTTCTGTTTCTGGGTTTGTTCCCCTTACTTTTCAGTTCAGTGGCACTTTTGAAGTAGTCTCTGGTTCCTCTAATTGTTAGTCCTCTGGAATAGGCAAAGATGCCTGATAAAAGGGTAAACCTGTCAATATAGGATGCAACAATATCCTAAATGTGAGAAAACAGATTAGCAAACAATGGTCTGGCTTCTCTGTCTAAATTTTTGATGGTATTTACATTGTGTTTGGAATAATCACCTTTCACGCAGTTCAGTATGTTTTTGTCTGGCATACCACGCCAGCGAGAGCAACAAGGGAGAAGAGAGTGCCCAGTTGTAGGTGGGGTTTGGTACCTGCCATAGCGTTTCTGCCTTGCAGTGCTTGTTCAGAACTTTTCACTGACAAATAACTTATTTAGTGTTGGTAAGCTTATGTCACAGGCTTTACTCTTACCTATTCATTTTGGTTTATTGAGTTCGTAATATTCAGCAAATGGATATCTGTGTTTGCTTGCTGTGTTACTTGCTGAAGTACTTGGTAACAGAGGCATAAGCTTGTTAGTCCTGTCCCTATGATATTTCTAGTTCAGCTGTGAGGAAAAAGCTGTAATACCAAAAAGCTCGTTAGAATCCTACTGAATTTGTAATTCTGTAGATACATGAACAGGAGTGAGAAATGCAGTATGGTTGAGGTTAGACTCTGGCAACTTGAAGTGATGACTCATGACAATAGACTTAGTTTTGAGATCTTGCAAAAAACTTCTGACAATACACACCAGATTTCTGACAATTTTTTTAAAACGGGAGAATTAGATTATTATGAAGTATCCATATTAAAATATCAGATTATATTTTTTCTTCTAAAAGAGCGTTTGTCAGTTAGATTCCATACATATGAAACTGAACGCCCTCCTAGAGAAAACGCTTTACTGTTTCGCTCAAAGTTCGGTTAGCAAGGACACATGGACTGGCTTCACTGAGCCCCATAATTTGTTCTTCTTCATCCAAATTCCATTAGAAGAGTCTGTCTTCTCCTTAGGCTCCTAAATTCACTGGTCAATATGTGAGAAACTACTTAGTATTTCTGTTGTTCTCAATGGTATTTACAGGGGAGCTCAAATCACGTCCTGTCACTCAAGGAGTCCTGCACAACTTCATTGGGGGATTTGGGAGAGTGACCCCAGTCTTGGTAATATGTCAGAAAGGACACAGGGTGCTTTGGTGTGTTCCTACTCTTGAACACTGTCTTGGGAATTTCCAGCACTTCCATTTACATTTCAGAGCATAAAAAAAACATGCATAGACTCATCTTCCCTCTAAAAACTCTTGGACAAAATATGAATGCTCTGTTTTTATTTATTTTCGCTTCTTTCCTGAAAACAGCTCTGTTAGTATTCGACTCTAAATCAGACTGATTATTATTTTGGTTTGCAGTCCGTTAGGACCTGTTTTAGGTATCTGACTTTGCTGGGTTCATTTTGCTACTGTGTGTCTGTCATCTTACAAGTAATTGTTTGGATTGTGCTATTTAACACCATTCAGGAAAATCACACTACAAAATCTACTGTTAGTAAACTCTTAATAAAATGGCTGATTCCCAAAATGGAGTTTAGACATGGCCAGCAGTCAAAAGTCTCTGAAAACGCCTACTGCGATTCTGCATCCCTGCTGGTCCTACACTGGGACAGAAAACATGTGGTATATATTGACCTGTGTTTCCTGAGCACTGAGCTCTAACAAACTTACTGTATAGTGTCTTGGTTCACTGTTGCAGTTTGTTTTTATTTTTATACATACTGTTCTTTCCCCTCCTACAATGTTTTAAAAAAATACTAATGAAAAGAGCATTATACTTGGCACATTTGTGGAAGATACAGCTCTTTTTCTCAGTGTTGTCTTTTCTTGCTGCTTGGAACTTAATATGCTGTTAGTTATTTTTAATATTGCTTGGTATGTGACTATTAAAATACCACTAAGGATAGAAGCTGATTTTTTGGCTGTGTGAGTTTGTAAATAGTTCAGTATGGTAGTTCCAGTAACATGGAGAGGAATTAGGGTAAACAAGATGCTGAGCTGATCAGTGGCGGTGTTTATACACATCACATTTTTAGGCTATTCAAATACTGATCTAACGTCTCTCTTTGACGTTTCATGTTTGGCTTGTCCAGCATAATTCGTTTTTTTCAATGCTAACATGACTGTCTGGAGCTGATGACTGTATTTTGATATTACAGATCTGCTTCTCTGTTGACACATGTACCTGCAAGTGAGGAGAATGGCAGAAAATGCTGAGACTCCTTGGAGGAAACCAGCCCTTGCAGCCTTCCTTTCTTTGAATTTTAGTGATGTCAGCACTGTTGTAGTCATGTTTTCTTACCTGTCTCCTTAGGAGACAGTATTAAGCCTGTTGCCTGTTTTTTAGGATTATGTTACATGGTCTGTATATCAGTAAATTCAGAAATACTGTGGAAGCAGGAGCTGAGCAGCGGAGGTGTTTTTTGGACAGTGTGTGTATGCTTGTCTGTAGAAGAGATCTGGACAGCACATCTTGTCCATTCTGCAAGCCACTTGTATCCTGGCTTCTTCTAAAGCACATTGACTTACACCTACGGTTTGGTGCAAAGCTGCATAGAAGCCTTTGGCAGCCTCACAGTTACTGCCATGTGTTCCACGCATACCAACATACAGCTGAGCAGCTCTAATTGCCAGGCAGGGCTTGCATGTTCTCTGCATTCTGCTCTTAAAACTGTGATCAGAACTTTGTTAGGTTTCATATAAGTTTTGCTCAAGCTTTGAATGTCCTATGAAGTTTTTCTCAAAATTAAACATATTATCAGTATGTTTTTCCCTTCTAAAATTGATCAGAGGAATTTAGTCTTTCCTTTGAGCTATGTTTTGATTTAGAGTTAAATTGTTTAGCCTTTTCGGGTTGATACAGATAGATGGATATTATTTGCTTCTGTGTCGTTTTCTAGAAAGTAGGTACTGTATTGGACACATATGGAAATTCTCATTCACAAAAATGAGACTTGATAGCTATTAAGTGGGCAGCATCTTTTGATGTGTTACGTTTTTCAGGTACTGGAGTTTAATTATATATTTTGTGATGCTGTGTATTTTTGAAGCTAGCAGTTCACATTTTCTATATATTTATGTTGTCATGAGAGAAAACCAGTCATCCATTTCATTATTTGCTCTGGTACATTAAATGGTGGGGGACACTGAATTTATTAGCGTCATAAAAACCCTTCACCAATATCACTTTAATAAACACAATTGTTTCATCTTCTTGGTTCAACTGCCTATGTGGCATCTCTTTTTATCTGTCTTAATACCATTTTCTTCCAATACTGCAGTCCTGTGCAAGGGCAGGAGGTATCGGGGGAGAACATGGTAAATCAGTGAGTTTTCTACCATCTGCTTTAAAAGAGAGAAACCAGATCTTTGTGTCTAACAGTATCAGACATCTTTTTAAGTACCATCTTCAGCCTTTCAATTGAGAGATTAATTAAAAGTACATGTCGTGCCTTAATAATAGTATTTCTAAAACTAAAGAAAAGATATTTTGGCTAAGTGGTACATTTTCCTTGTAGGTTTTCACTGTGTTTGCAAAGTTCACACACAATGCTGCTGGAGTTAATGAAGAATTGTTGTTAAACTTGATAGTTATGGTAGTCTGCTTGAACATTCTGATGTTTAATTCCTTCTTTTAAAGCTTTGTTCCACAACCAGTTCAATGTGGCATATGCCATCAATGCTGCTAGAGACTTGATCACCCCCTCTACTCTCAAGCTGTTATTTCTGCTCCTTCCCTTGCGACTGCCAGCAGCAGTCATACAGCTCCTCAGCGATCTGGATCAGGAAACTGGTGCAGCTGAGAATTAACTTGGGAAGCAAGCAAGGAGGTTGATTTTCGTTAAAGTCAGTTGCCTGAGGTAGTTTGCTGTGTGGATGTGTGTGCACTGCTGCTGGCTCCGGGGAAGGAATGAGGGAAAGGAGTCTAAAGGAGGAGCAGGCAACTGCTTTTGGTAGCAGCTCAGACTGATGCCAGGTTGAGCTGACAGTGGCACAGTTTTGGTGTTAGAAGTTAGTGTTTGTTTTCAGTATTAGTAGATAGCTGTTGCTACCAGCTGCCAGGAGACATTGCATGGAAAAAATCATTAGTCCTCAAGTATCATAATAATATATGATCCTATGTGGGTGGATGATCCTTTGCACCATCAGAACACTGCAGTCTTGGTGCGATGGGCAAGTTGCAGAAAAGGAACATGTACAAAACCAGCTATGCTCCAGTTTCCGGGCTGGCTGACAACGCCTGAAAATGATACAAAGGAGAAAACCTTTCCTGTGTGCTCTAGCATAATTTACTGATATTAGTAGTTGTAGGATGTTACCTTTTCCTGTTTGTGGAAATTGAAGTTTGTTGTTTGATAAAGATGATAAAGCATGTGGCATTTGTGTCTGGTTGAGGTACTATGGAATCCTACAGCTGTAGGCCACCAAAATGTGTTGGAAGGTCTAATGCTTTATGCTCTTATTCAAGTAGACTTAGATAGATGTTTGCTTTGGATGAACTTTTCCAATAAACAGTTTGAAGGGAAAAAAATAACACTGTGACTTTTAGATTTCCCTGGAAGTTTTATGTTGGCTGTGACTGGCTGTTTTATGATAGTACTTGAAGAAACAGTAATTTCCTGAGAAAATGCAAAATTAATGTTAAATTAATAACTGCAGTCACACTAACTTTGTATTCTACTATAGCATCACTGAAATTCTTGAAGAATGCAGATTCTGCTATGGTCTGTATCTCCAAGGTGGAATTACTACCCATACATGCATAGCTTTCTGGGAGATGTTGTCATAAGGAATTTTTTCTGGGCTGTGTTCTTCTGACACTTGTTTTAGCAGTACCTAAATCATGGCATGTATAAATAATGAGTGATTCTTCCAGAATCACCCCATTTCTTGTTTCCTTAATGGTACGTCTTTCTGTTGCAGGCAACAGCTCTCCTCTTTTCTTGATCCTATTTTACGTCAATATTCTGCTGGTGTTTCTGTATGTGAAAAATAGACTAAAGGACTAAAGACATTAGAAAAATGGTACCAACAACTGAGGAAGAAAGTAGTGATGTGATGGGGTGTGGCATAAAATGTAGGGAGTGTTGGGTTCCTCTTTTACAGGATGATAGTATAAGTAATGTGTGGGAACCCAATTTCATTATTATGAGTCTCTGCACTTGTTTCCAGAAATTATTTTTAAGAGTAAAAGGGAATAAGATTCCTTCCTGGGGGGTGGAGGAGAGATTGGAGTTTCTCATTACCTGTCCTGAACTGTCTTCACTGTCTGTTTTTTGTTTGGTGTTTTTTTTGTTTTTTTCTCTTTTTTTTTGTACTTCTTTCTGCACATAGGGTGTACAGACTGTTTATGTGAAATACAGGACACAAAATGAAAGCTAGGAGGAAATGTGGAAATACTTAGCTTACCTTTGTGTCATGCATACCTGTTAGGGTATTGACAATATATTGTTTTAATTTTGCACCATTATCTTAGTATCAGTATTGTTTGGCTGCAGAGGATTTTGCTTGAGAGAATTCTGGAAAGCGAAACTGTTGATGGGAGATACTTCACTGGGGGAAAAAGCCCAACCCTACCAACACAACCCCCTTGAAAAGGCAAGAATCTGTGGGACTACAGTTTTTGACCAAGGGGGCAAAGAAAGTGTTGTTATATCAGCTTCACTTTGCAGCTACTTCAGTGTAACACATCTGGTGGTGTGACATTTGTTTTGGAGGAACTCGTAAAATCTTCAAGGTGTTAGTGATAGTTTTATGATATTATATCTGGAAGTGTATGTCCCTGAGCAAACAGTTATTCTCTTTAAGGTACAGTATTCCACTTTATGTATGGGTATGTAACTGAAAAAAGCTCAGAAAAGAGTTTTCTGTGTTATTTTGATGTGTTACTCATGCACATACCTCAGTGGATCCTGTGAGGTATGCTTAGAAGCTGTTCACATTACATAAATACATTGAGACTAATGTAAGATACACAAAATAGTTTTGATTTTTAAAAAAAGACATGCATTCTGATTGCTAGGAGTGACAGGATCAAATGACACACTTAATGTGCTGTTCACTTTGAACATGGCCATCTCATTATGTTTTCTGTAGCTATAAAAATACAGAACTACAATGTTCTATCTTCCCGTAACAGAACTCTATGGTCAAATCAGATGCTTTGAATTCAGTTTCTGTTTATTTACATGATAGTAGAGAATGCCATTCTATACACAGGAAGAACTGATTGGAGACCGTTTCTTTACTTTTGGCTCCAGAGGAATTCTAGCCTACATTCAGCTCAAAACTTTGTACCCCAGCCAAAACGTTAAATTTCTGGGAGCTTTTGCTTTGGTGCAAGTACGGACCTATTACTGTATTGCAGGAAGCAGGCTGGCAGTTAAACCTACCAGTTTCCAACTACATTTACTGATCCTGTAGTATTATGGCACAAAATAGTTCTTTTTCGTAAGAACTTGAGTTTAATGTTGGGGGCCAGCATTCTCAATCGTGTATCAGATTTTGGAGACATTAGCTCTGCATGCAGTTTAAGAGAACCTTGTGAGCTTTAACATCTTCCACAGACATGGGCAGTTCTTACAGACTGTTGTCAGTTTGGTGGGACTGGAGAAGGCAAGAAATAAGCAGAGTCCCCACCTGGACTTTGCCTCGTGAGCATGTTTGTTATATTTCTGCAATAGAGATTGGTGCGAAGTCTTTCTCATCTATGCACAAGCGCTACGCTTTTGGTGCGTGTGCTTCTAAGAGTCCATGTTTGGAAGTAGCTTTGAGTACAATCCATTTTCCATATACGTACTATTGTATAGATAGATCTTATTTTCCTGTGTAGTTATCCATGCCTTTCCCCTGGAGATGAGCCCCTCAGCCATGCAGAGCAAATGAAGCACGCCATTGTAGCCTGCAGGTGAGGATGAAGTAGTCAGGGACTCAACAGTAAAGTCTGAAGAGCGAAGTTGCCCATGCTTTGGTTAGAGTTTGTGGCTTTCATGCTAATCTGTTTTAAATATTGTTCACTGTAAGCACTGCAGCTTTGTTTACTGCTCGGTGTGTGTAAGGTGGCATAGCATGGCCAGTGGAGAAAATGAGGGACAGAAAGCGAAACAACCAGAAATGTAAATTCCGTGTCAGAAGCCTCTTTTATGGGGACTCCAAAGATCTTGTTTTGAAAAGCGTGAATTGAGTTCTGAATAGAAAAGACTCTCCTTTCAGAAACCTGTTTCTGAAGTTCTTGTTTTTAATGTGGTAGCTGCTTTTGAGATACCATTGCATGTAATTGGAGAAGATACTGCATACAGAAAACAGTGAAATAATTCTGGTAGGGTGATTCTTAAGAGCAGTATGGTAATGACAAGTTTTCTTCGTTAGTACATCAGAGGAGCTGTGACACCTTTGTAGCAGTCTTCTGTACAGGCAAGATTATAAGAATATCAATGGCACAGAAATCTGTAGGTGATTAAAAGGCTGGTTACAGATGTTGGTTAAATTGAGATAAAATGGATGTCTGAGAATTCAGGTATAAATGAGAGGGGCTTAAAGGCACTCTCTCTGCCATCACCTGAAATCATACACAGTTAACTTTGATTGTCAGTACACGTAGTCTTATGTGGTATTACTAATCTCTCCGATGGATAAAATGGTTTGAGAATATTTATTCCTAAAGCTATACTTTTTCCTACTTTGATTCGATTGCTAAACCGTGTTATCCTGTTGTGAGCTCTTTCAACTTCAGCTCCTTCAACTTCACTTTGTTACCTTACACTGGGACAGAATTGACCCTTCTTTTCTCAGAGGTAAATTTCTCTACCACCTTGGAGAAATATTTGACTGAATTTGGCTCTGCCGTGTCAAGTGGATGGATCTACCCACTTGATTTTGTTGGAAATTCATCTGTTGGGCGTGCAGGTGGAGGTAAAGCTGGGCAGCCAGCTCCTCTTCAGCTGCAAAGAAGGCAATCACCAAACAAAACCCAAGGAATTAATTAAGACTTTATTGATTTTGCTAGACTAACGGTTTTTATTTCTAATAAATTCCTAGTTTTCTTCTGCTGTAGTCACTGCCATATTATATTGGGTTTTCCTTGTATTATTTAATGAAAAAGTTGATCAGAGTACTTGTAATGATACTCCAACCCTGCTCTGCACTTATTGTTCTTCTTTTGTGTCCTTTTGTTCTTTTAGGTTTTGTTTGTGTCCTTTTGTTCTTTCGTGGTGTGGGGCTTTGTTTGGTTGTTGTTTGTGTTTTGTTTTTCATTTAAACGCGTTTGTGCAGTAGCTCCCTGAAAGCTGCATCTATTGTGTATGTGTCAAATCTCGTGTTAGCTCATCTGTATTTTTCTGTAGACATCAGCTACTCAGAGGCTAGTTACTAGAAGATATGAGGATTATCTCACTATTGTCATAATTTTGCTCTGTCCTCAACTTGTGTAAACTTGTGTTATTGTTGTGTTAACTTCTTTAAACTGGCTTTCATCTAATGGACTGTGTGGAGTCTGTTTTTTCCTGTACTTGATGAGGACATATGTATGTTACTGCAGTAGAAGTCATAACAATAAATGCTGTCCTCAGCTGTCTTGTGCTCAGAAGCGCAAGGAGATTACTTGAAAACTATTAATTTAGCTCTTGGTGATATGCCGGAGCAGTAGAGCAGGGGGAATAACAGCTTTCTGGTAATGATTACCTGAACCGTGAGGTTTGTGGTGCAGAAATAAAACATTTGGGGAAAAAAGTAATGATAGGTAGAGATGGAATTAGAACAGCCTAAATTCACTGTAATATTATAGAGTAAGGCTATATTTAATTGACCAGCAACAAATTATAACCCTGTTTTAGATAAGTAGTGATGAAACAGTGACTTCAGGTTAGTTTTGTTCTCATTGTTTCTTGAGGTCAATTCAGATAATGATAAATTTATGCCATAAATGGTAATAGGAGCGAGGTAGAAAAGCTAAGCTCCATGAAGCCTATGAAGTTGGCTAAAACTTTTTTATCTTGGTCTGTTGTTGATAAGAATGAGAGAGCAGTGCTGTGAAGTATGGGTTGGGTTTTTTTTGATTTTTCGTCTTTCACAGGAAAGGAGTGCTTAAAAACTCAATTTTACTTGTGTGATAGTGTATCTGTTCAAGTTTCTTAAACTATATTGAGAATACCACAGTCTAAATCATAATGTGATGGATGCTTGTTTTTTTTTCTATGTGGCTTCACATTTTTTTGTAATTTCTGCTTAAATTCTGTTCCGAACATCAAAATATTAGTGATGTTCAAGTATTTCAAGGATTTTGAACACCTACATCATATAATTTCTTAATAAAAGACAGAGCTGCTTGTAAGTTTGATTTTTTTTTTTTCTAAAATGGAAGGAAAAATCAGATAACAGGATTCAAACGAAGAACATGAGACAGATCTTACTGAGCAGCATTGTGTTACACTGTTTGGATGAGCAAAGTGGCAGTTGCCTCTTGCTGTTGTGATTCCTTTGAGCCTGCTTTATAAATTATTGTTCTGTGTTTTAACTGAAATTACTCTTATTTTTCTCATTATATGTTGTGTACTGGCTGATGAAAACAAAGCTTAAGGTAGAGTAAAATGAATTATATAAGTGTAAATGGTTATCAGTATGGCTTCTACCTTTGAAGAAAAATACTGAGTCTTGTCTCAAGGACAAAGGACACAATTTTCTACTAATTCCTAAAATGGTTAAGCTGCTACTATTACTTAAAAATATATATGGAAGTCCACTATTACTACAGTTAATTTCCTGTTCATGTAGTCTAAACTTCATATAGAAAGAGCATCACAGGCAGCATTGCTTTTCAACCAAAGAGCTTTGGGCACTAAGCTGAAGCTTGGTAGGGTTGCTTTTGTTCAACAGATGTTTCTGAAAGATGTGATGTGTCCTGTCACCAGTAGTGAAACTCCTGAAGTACCAATGCATAATTGTTTTAAAAACAGAGTTTGTGTGCAAGTCTTGAGTCACCATATTCTTTATTTTCCGTGTCTTGGGGATAAAATTGGTAATTGTACTTCTAGTCTACACTTGGGGGAATAATTTTTAGGAACTGAAAGCTCAGTCTGTTTTAAAGGGGGTAAAGGAAAGGAAAAGGGTATCAGTGCAGGCCCTTTCCTTATCTAGTTTGTCTATCCATGTGTGAGATTTTTTTTTAATTAAAGTTTTTCCAAGTCTCTTGTGTCACAGTTCAACCCGATCTAGCGATCACAGCCATGATAACCACTTGCTCACTCCCCACCCCCTTATAGGGTAGAGAATTGAGAGGGAGAAACTCGTAGATTGAGATGAACACAATTTAATAAAATAACAAAATAATCTTAATATACCGCTACTAGTACTACCATATATAAAATAGAAACAGACTATAACATAAAAGATACTTAATGCAATTCATCACAAACTCTGCACCGAACAACCAGTCCTGGGAAGAGAGCGAGCACCTGGGTCCCGACCAGCCGATCCTGGAGAGATAATAGAGAGAAAAAGGCAAGAAGGCCCAGAGGCTGCTGCAAAGCAGCAGGAGGGCAAATGGCCAAAGAGATCTCACAAACAGAGCTCAACTGAAATGGAACACAACAGGAATGGGTCTCCATAGCTGGGAAAACCAACTGTCCTTGAATACGAAGCATGGAATATTCTTATTGATCAGTCTGGATGTCAGTCAAGGTCTGCCCCGTCCATGCCCCCCTGCCCAGCTGCCTCACACCTGTGGGCAGAGCTCAGAGACCTCGGCTCCCAGCCTGCCATTTGGTCCTATTGATGAAGCACCTTCATTCCGATAGAAACTTGAAGCAGTGGACTTAATCACCGCAGGTCCTGAAGCATACGGTAACAAAATTGAAAAGGTGATCTGAAGCATAGTTCAGAACTGCTTATAGTTGCACCTTTTGCATTTTAAGCATTTGTTTTAATAAATAAATGAAGTAGTTTGTATTACTGGTGAAACAGGGACTCAGTTGAGACTGGCTTTAGTATAGTATGGTATTGCCTGCTTTGAAGAATTTATTCAAAGTGTGTGTTTAGTGCCAAAGGTAGTACTAGAATGAAGGAAAATGCTGAATGCTTATCTTTGTAAAAATTAACCCTAATAAGCTCATAAAGTCTGTGCTTTAACTCTCTGCAAAAAAGAAAATTCTGTGCTTGCAGAGCTTTTGGTAGAAGTAATGTGCATAAAAGGAGATTTAAGCCTTAAGCATTTTGAGTGGTCTGTTGACTTATTTTAGAAGTCAGAAGAATTGACTATGGAAGTGTAAACAGAACTCTGTGGGAAGAAACCCTACATTTCCAAAGAAGTGATGCTGCAAATGAGTGGTGCATGTGGGAATGTAGGCAGGTGTATTATGGTAGTTTGCTTATGCCTAGAGGACATAGGCACCTTTGTTGGTGTCTTTGAATGGGGTTTCAAAGTATAAATGATCAGCCTTTTAATCTTTGTCAACATTGCTGTAATACTGCTATTTTTCAAGTATTAGAAATGATGTGTGATTTTACTCAACATTCATTAGGGAGAGCTTCTCTTCTAATATCTCTGGAAGTTATTGTGATTCTCTCCTGCTTTTTATTGGAGAAAAGAGTGTGTTCTTTACGAATTGAAATATAAGGCACCTTCTGTGCATTCATTATTTTAATTATATATGTTTTCTGGCAGTTGCGTTTAAAAACAATCAATCAAAACACAACAAACAAAAAACCAAACCAACCCCCAAAGCACAAACAACCCACAAAACCCCAAACAAACAAAACAATAATTGAGAGTGGTGAATTGGGATTGTTTTCCACATAAGAGACATAAATGTCGTGCCTTCTTTTAGGGGTTGGGTCATATACCATCAAGACAGATTTGCTGCCAGGTGATACAACTGATAAATGCTCTTTTGCAGGTTTTGTACATCTGGAGTATGAACAAAATAGAATTGTACAACGTATGATTAAGAGGCTATGTTGAAGGCATGCCTGAAAACTCTGGGGAAAACTCAGAATTAACTTCATTCTTTGCTTTAGTTCTTCAGTAAAATATTAAATTATTTTCTAAATATGGGTAGTTTGATAGCATGTTCTTTAAGGTAGCTGCAGGGTGCTTTGCTCTATATAGGAAGGCAAAATTCATTGTCAAAAATCTGAAAATATAATGAATTAAATAATTTGGGTATTAATAATCTGGAAGATGACAACTTCAGCTTTATTCAGTGTATTTTGTGGTTTCTGTGTACCTTAGCAAATGTTTTGTCAGAATAGGAAGGTTCTGCAGTGTAGGTTGCCACTAATTCAATAGTAATTTTGGGATGGTGTGGCTCCTGATTGGTTATGTTCAGACAACAATTAAACAAGTGTTTAAATATATTTATTATGCAATTATTTAAAATTAAGTAACAACTTCATGATAATTCAATTCCTGTATTAGAGAAATACGCATTAAATTGCTCAGGTATGTTAGTGTGATACTGCATGTTGGCGCTATTTTATGCATCAGATGACATAATAATGCGGTCTTCCTCAGGTTCAGTACTTAGTGTCCTTGATATTTTAATTTTTACTCTTAAGCAAATTACTGTTTTCATGAGTTAGAGAGGTTATGGTAAATAGATGGGGTTTTGCTGGCAAGAAGTGGAGGTGGTTTTGTATTGTGGGTTTGTTTGTTTGGTGTTTGGTGTGTGTGTTTTTGTTTGTTTGTTTGTTTGTTTTTCTTTTCTAAATTGTATTTTTTTTTTTTTGTCTTTTTCCCTTCCTGCAATTTAAAGATTCTTCTTTGGTTTTCATGATGCACATGGAGTAGTTTGCTATTATTGTAAAGAAACATTGGATGGACTTAGGATGAGGAGTGTCCTACTTATTCTTTGGTTCGATGACTTGATCACAGTGCCGTGATATCGAGAATGTTTCATGAATGTATGCTGTCAGCACTGGGGATTAGTGTGCTGCATTGTTTTTATTCTTTCCATTTTTTGCTTTATCTCATGTTTTGTCTTCTGAAAACCATTCTCCCCTTGATAAATACACAATATGTGAAGGGAAAAAAAGGTTAGTGTAAGGTTAGTGTTCAGCTTCTACCTGGGATATGTGTTAGTTTCATTTAGATATTGTTTATAGATAAAACATCAACAAAAAGCTGTATGAGGAAAAGAAGCCCTCTAGGAAATGAACTGACTGAAGAGGTATCTGTAGAAGTAATCGCTTCAAGATCCAGTATTTTTATCTGCAATTATTCTTTCCTGGGAGAGATGGAATCTACCCCCTTCCTGTGCACACAGCATTTTTAGGCCTCTTTTAGAACTATCAGACTGCTGCTTTTATATAGACGTAGTATCTGTTATGTCCCATGCCACTGATCCTAAAAGAGGTGTCTTGTCCTGGCAAGACCTTCCGTTTTCACATGACAGAGGCTGATACTCTCTCTTTTAGTCAAGATACTCTGCAATAAGCTGTGCGGTAACAGGTGTTAAAGAGTTTAAACGCAAAACTGAAGTGGCGTATGCTGTACTGATAAGTGGCTGTCTTATAAATAAAAACTTCCTGATATCTTGCAAACTGGAAGAGTATGAGTTCTCCAACTAAAACCAGAACACTGGGATTTTTACTGTCCTATTCCATTAATGTCTTAATTGATGAAGCTAAAATGGAAGGTAGCCTAAGCAGCATCTGAATGGTATTCATTCTGAGAACAGAAACAAAGGCTGAGCAACACGTTTGCTTAGAGAACAGAAATGCTGCTCTGCAATTTTAAGTAAAAAGTAGCATTTTATTTCTGAAGACATGATTATTTAGATGTTGGGTTTTGTGATTTTTTTTATTTTTTTTTTTCTTTTGCTACAGGTTATTAATGCTGCTTTAGCTCTTGCTGCCAGACCAAAAAGTCAAGTAGTAAAGAGCACCATGGAGATGTATAGGAGTACATGGGAGAATCACATCCATGTTCTTACTGAAGCTGTGGATGATATAACAAGTATCGATGACTTTCTTGCTGTATCAGGTATGATAATTTTCAGAATCTGGTTTTGCTTTTATATTATTTGAAAACTTTTAATAATATTACAAAAGGAAAACTTTGGAAGATTAGTTTTTGTAAGGTTTTGTCAAGTGGTTGCATCTATTTAAAATGTCCCCACACAGTAGGTGTTTCTACTCTGCACAACATACGGCTGAGTAGAAGTTGTTTGAGCAAACTGTAGGTGCCTGCAGCAGGGTGGCTGGGTTACAGTGCGTGCCTTCATCCATCCTCACACGTTCCTTTAGCTCAAAGTTTCAGAATCCTCTCTGCGGTTCTGAGAAGTTTCCTTCTAGAAAAGGAAACGCATATCAGTGTGCATACACATAAAAAAAGGAGATTTTCACAATATTCTGTATTCCTGTTACTCTGGAACTTGGTCCCGCAGTAATTCCTGTGATAGATGCAGAAATGGGAAATGTGGACTACTTTTTCAAGTTGGTGTATTTAAACACCTCATAAACCAAAAAGATACGCTGCACCGTTTCCAGAACTTTCAGTTAAAATACTTTTAAAGCAAAGTGTACTTAAAACCTCTTCACTGAAGAGACCTTTAATAGCAGTAGATGCCATTTGCTGAAACAGTGTCTGTCTTCAACACTTAAACAGAGAGTATAAAACAGTTGGTTAACTTCTTGTGGTTTAAAGATTCCAATTCTGTATTTTTGACTTCTCTGAAGTTATTGTAACATGGACAGGATGGAATAACTTGTCTTATCTTCAATAAATGTGGTTTAACTTTTGTGTTTCCTTACGGCCAGTGGGCCCTGACCTTGCCCATTTTACTCTGAGCATTCCATTGGTCTTAAGTTCATTTGTTAGGGTTATTTGCTTTATGCAGCAATACAGAACATGAGCAGAACTGCAGGTGCCGGTAGTTTGAAACCATTCTAAGTGAAGTCAGATCTAAGTTCATTTTGCCAAATTATTCTTTGCTCATTAAACACGAGAGTGGACTCTTGTCTGAAAGGGAGCTTAGCTTGGATATTCATTGCTCTAAAGCTTACTTGTGTATCTTCAAAAGTATCATCTTTACTGTGGTAACTGGAAGCTGCTGGACTGGAGTCCTCATAACTGAGCAGTGGTTTTTTCTTGAAATCGGGATGTGGATTTTACAGAGCAAAACAACTGGAAGTGGAGGTGGCTGTTCAGTGGGTCTGCCAGTGCTGGGTACAGACGTTTCCTCGCAGCGTGGATGTTCTCCTTGCTTTACAGTGCTTGTTTGGTATACCTACTAAGTGATTTAGGTCTAAATGTAGAATTTAGTGCAAATAGTACAAATTGGTTATTAAATTGAGCTACTCTCCTACTTGTATCTCAGCATCAGTACAGAAAAACGTAACCAGAGGAATATTTTTTGTTTCCCTTAAGTTAGCCTTTAATAAAAGCCAATTATCAACCTTGCTGTTGCTTATAGGGTCTGTGAGGTTGCAAATCTTTCCTGTTGGACTGAAACTAAAATTTCTGTAGGTATCACTGGAGTTGGTAATAAATGGAAGAAACAAGTCAATTGCTAATGAATGAAACACATAAATCTCTTTAACATACTATTAAATCTCATGAGTTTTAACATTTTTCCTTCAAATTCATTGAGCAAAATGCTTCTTTTTTAACTACACAACTGTGATTCATTTAAATGGCACATTTCAGATATTTTTTCAAAATGTCCTGGTCTTGAAGAATGAGGTTAGACATTCCGATAATAATAGAGGGGGAAAAGAAATGTGTCACTGGGCAGCTATTCTTTTCAGAGTCAAGTCCTGGCGTTTTGGTGTATTTTATATTCTTTGGTTGAGCACAGTGAATGATTGACAATATTTCACAGTGAGTAAAGGCAGAAAGTGTAACGTAAGTAGCAATGATGTGTAGACCTGCATATCATGAAGTCCAAGTAAGTAAACATTCATATATTTGCTCTAAACAATGTGTAAAACATCTTTTGTAAGCTTTGGTAGAAGCTTTTGGCACCTGTTAATTTAATCTCTTTAACTTCAAGTGTTACCGCTTGTTCTTAAGTCATCTGCTGAGTATATGTTTCCTTATGGCAGTGTCACCTACTTGCTTTGGGAAGATTTCTTATTAGCACATGTACAAAGACGTAATTATTATGGCTAATAATAAGGAATGGTACAAGCCACTAACATCTACTCCTCAGTGTATTAGCACCATTACTGTGTTCTGAGAGAGTAAAACATTAATGTATTGCTCTAGATAGAAAAGTTAAATGTGTAATGGAAGATGGCACGTTGAGCATTCTGTGTCACATCTGAGATGAAAGGAATACAAGAATAGATTTATAATGGATTTGGTTTTTTCTACAAAAAATAGTATTCTACAGCACATGCGAACATGGGCATATGGGGGAGCAGGGGAATGTTTTTTAAATGACACAGTTCATTCAAAATTGACACTGTGCTGTCTCAGAGTCAGATACATTTGAGTTGAATGGCAGAGTCCGCAACCCTGGCTGCATCTCCAGGTTGGCAAGGGTAGTGATCAGACCTTTAGTGTTAAAATCATGTTCAAAAATACAGTCTACTTTTGTGTAAATACAGTAAACACACCTTCCCTAGTAGTTATGATGATTCAGGATTCTAAATTATACAGCAGAATTGCCTACTTAAAAATGTATTTTAAATTGCATCTCCAATTCATTGATAGGTCAAATTTTTCTATCAAATAAAAAGATCTACTTCCCAAACATGATGACTCGGGAATACCTAGTCTGTGCTTTACATTACGTATCTGCTTTTCACACAGTGTCACCTGAGCTTTGGATGGCAAGTCGTTCCATAAAATTACATTATTAACATGACTTATTCTGAGTTACTGATGATTTGAAGCTGTAGTTTTCCTGTGAATGTTTTTAAGGTACACTGTAACTCCCATTAAAGTCAATGCAAAAATGTTGCGCAGAGCTTGGTAGCAAGTGGGTTAGTCCCTATGTTTTTTGAGTCTCAAACGTTATGTTTTTGTCCTTGAAATATCTGAACTGGGAGGTGTAGCTGAGAGCATGGGAGGGAGCTGAGCTCCCAGTGAACAGATGTGCTTGTGCTGCTGCAAGGCACTTCGGGGGGGCTGAAACAAAACCTTTGTGTACAGGAAAACTGCGTCTCTGCCAGCGTGATAGGTGCACTAGGTGTGCTTCTGTGATGTAGCGCTGGGGAAGGAGAATTCTGTGGCAGATAAAAAGGGTGGATTGTGAACTCCTGAAAGTTGGTGTGTGTGGTGGTGGTGTGGGTTGTGTTCATGTGGGGTTGGGGTTTTTTGTTTGGTTTTGTTTTGTGTTTTTTTTGGTTTTTTTTTTAGGTGCTAATTAATTACATTTATTGTATGTGCTAATAATGCTATTATTTTTCTAAGTGTATTGGTCTCTCCTTTTCGGATTCACCTGTCCTCATGAAATTGGATATTTTTGTTGTTTTAGTTGTTTTTTATTCTTTATATTTATTTGTATGTGATACCGTGTTCAAAAGAAAACTAGCACTACAGAAGACAGAAAGAGATGAAAACAGGTCTTTACAAGTGAAAAAGAGATCTCATTGCAAATAGCCAGTTTAAATGATGGTCTCTTCCTTATAAAGGGAATCAAGAGCTAATGAGTTGTATAGGAAAAGTTGTTGCAATTATGAAACATTATAAATGAGGATGCTGTTGTTCGTAGATCTGTTATACCTGCTATGACCAGAGAATCAGTTTCAGCTTATCAGTTTTGGGTAGTTAATTTATGCAAGGAAGAATGTGGCTATTAATCTTTATAAGTCACTGACATTAAGTGTAACAAATACAGTCGTCCATTTATCATGATGATGTGAAGTTTTTAGATTCATGTAAGTAAAATGCAATGTGCTATTGCATTTGATGGATGAATTTCCAGGAAACTAGTTTTGATATGATTAGAATTTTGTTTAGGTTGCTAAATCTTAAGCTTTGTCTTCAACTCTGCTCTTGTAAACTGACTCTTTAAGTGTCTCTTTCCTGATACATTGGGCTGAAAACGTAGTTCATGTGTTCATTTTCTAATGTTGATTCCTCTGTGATAGTACCCTTCAACGTTACATGAATACATCTTTTGGATAGAGATGTAAAAACTGAAATCCCAGTATTTCCTTGTTTTATATGTAGGTTTTCCTCTTGTTAGTTGCAATTTATAAATATTTTAACATTATTACATGATTGAAACCTAGTAAGAGAAGAGTTAGATCTTTTAGTCTAAGAGTTAACTCCCATTCTACGAAGATTATAGGTAAGAAAAAGGTCAAAAGTGTGTTTATAAACAGAAAATTCTCAGGACCCCTGGTTTTCCTTTCTGTTGTCTTCTTGAAGAGCCTGATTGGCAGACCCCCATGCTGCTTTTCTGTCCTCTCCTCAATGTCCTTGCCCAAACTATGATTATTTCGTCTACTGAACCTTCTCTTCAGCCTTCCATACTTCCTGAGTTTTGGTCTGTAAAATTTATAGTATTACTATGCTTAAATCCTTACGATATTAGGTCCTCTTTCACCAGATTTGAAGTTTTGTGTTTTCATAAAAAGATTTCCATCATGTCTTTTTCTCATCCTTCCTCATGTATTAACAGATCCTCCTCTTCATGTACTGTATGCAAATAACATATACCCTTTCTTGTTGTGTTCTTGGTGTAATGTCTCTGCTCTCTGCCCTTTCAAATACCTCCTTAAAATACAATTTGTCCAAAGTACATTTTGACTCATAATCTCATCAATACTTTAAACTGAACAGTTTTTTTAAAGGTAAATGAATTCCAAATAATGGGTAGTAAGTCGTTAGACTTTGAGATGGTTTTATCTGATCTACGTTTTGTTGTTTCTCTACCAGAAGTTGTTATTTGCTGTTTTATGTAATGGGGTGGTGGTGAGCGGAATGATTTAAATGTTTGCCTCAGGTGTTCTTGTAACTCCCCCATGCAGTTTCCACTCCTAAACTGATAGTGGTAGATGTGGACATCTGCAGATCCATCTTCAGCAGCATCCAGAGCAGATTAAGTATTACTCACATTTTTAGTATTGTGAACAGAAAAATACACTACGATGTATACAGAGGTGCCCTCCAGTTCAACTTCTTATAGAAATGGAACTGAACTGTCTTGAATTGATAGATGAAGACTTCCGAGACTGCCGAGGGTGTCTTGTGATAGGACTAAAGATGATTCAGGTTTACTTGAGAAAGCAAAAGGAAATAATTTTTAACTGAAGAATCGGCATAGCTCAGTTCCTGCTGGCAAGAGGGAGAAGAGTCATAGTTCACCTACCTGTTATACTCTTGTGCTAGTGTAGTGTACAGGCTTTGAGAGGAGGTCTAGGAGACAGCTGCCCCCCTGAAATGAATTGGGAACACACTCCACACGTGGAGCATGCAAGGAATTCTCTAAAAATCTGAAATCGTGCGGGCTGGAAATGCGTTTCCAGTCTTGTAATCCTTTCCTTGGAACCTAAAAATATGTTAAGTCTTTCCAAGCATAATGGGATGCAGTGAGATACCACAGTGTTAGAACAGAAGATGCCTTTTAATGTAAACCTGTGCCTTCAGAAGCTACTTTACATTCATGGAAAGCAGCAGAAGATATGATGTTATCACAAAAATGTTGGAGAAAGCAGTTTTTGTGGGTCTAAATGGACTTACGGCCCCAAGAAAAACAAGCATCAGGGGCGCGCATGTTTTGCTGCCATAATCATGTACTTTTAATTTGATTTCAGTGAAGATTCCTCAGTTTAACACTAGCAAAAATAAACAGTTAAAATGAAACTTACCGCATGTCATTTTTCCAAAGGCCCGGTTCTAAGGAAGTTATTTACTGGTAACACAGAGGGAGCAAATATGCAGCTTCACTTCTTTCCTAACATTATAGTTTTAAATCTGCAGCCCCTGCTGCTCCTGCTGTGTCTAGACTTGGAAGAGAACTTTAATAGTTGATTAGGAACCAGGGGGTGTAGCAGAAGCTTGTTGTTTGGCATGTACAAATGGCAAAATAGGAGGATAGAATCAAGGAATAAAAGACAATAGAAGAGAACTCTGGAGATTTAGTATTAAAGCATCTTGCGCAGAGCAGGACAAACTTCAAATTTCCTGCAGCAATTTCATATGAAACTTCTTCAGCTGTACGTGATCCAAATCTTGGTTTTTCTTTGGTCTTAATATACAGCAAAGCTTGAACAACGCAATACTTACACATTTTTTCGTCTAATGCAATAATATCTAAAACCAGTCTTCTTGACCATTCCCATCCCTCAGTTGCATCACTGAAAGAAGAATGCAGTTCATCTGAGAGCAACTAAAGTAGATTCATGTGAATATATTTTAATAGAAGTTTTTAGCCTTCATTACAAGCTGGCAAAGTTCAAAATAATAAGGGTATGGTATCTGTACTTTGAAAAGAGATTTATTTTATTTACCTGTAATTTCATAGATATGGAAAAGCATCAGTAATATGATGTTTATAAAAACTGAAAGCAATTAAGTTGCATAGCTCTTTAAAAAGGGTATTTAATGTTTCAGTTTTCAGTTGTGTACTCATTGAGAAGTAGAGAGGCAGCTCTCTGCTTTTAAAATCTAAACCACTATACTACTTACATGAATTGGAAAACGTGTATGTATGTGTACATCCAGATCTGTTCCTGTATGTATACACATGCACACACACATAACTATATATATTTGAGCCCTGTGAATTAGTGCATGGCTTTTCTAAGCTGATGTTACTGGTTGAAGTTAGGACTTGAGGGGATACCTTGTCGTAATGCAGTAGTTGTGAGTAAAGTCATAATGTATATGTCAGAAAGCATACTCTTTCTTATAGTAGGAAGGGCTTTATGTAAGCATTTTGTTTGTATTTGTTTGCTTATAATTATTTAGTAAACTGAGCAACTGAAAGTTATAGGAGCACACCATTATTTGATACAAAAATAACTGCAATTAACATTATTATAAAGCTCTTCTTGTTTTCAAGTACCTTAATAGTACATGAAATATTTATATATTTAGAAAGGAAAACCTTATTTACATAACAACATATTTCAAAATATTTTGATCATATGTTGATATTTCAGAATTTGCTTTAGAAAAAGTAGGTTGCCTCCTTAAGAATGCAGTCACCTGTTTTTGCTGAAATGCATGTGCTTTTGGAAGCTCTGAAATGCCTGCGTGGTTATCTTTTCCCTTCTTGGATTTCAGCCTGGTACCACTGGAGCACTGCGGGGGGAGAAAATCCCAGTGCTTTATTGTTTCTATGTAGTACTGAAATGGAGTTGGTGGAAACTTTTGTAAGAGGTCCCTGGCAGAAACCTTCTGGATCATTAGAGTCTGTGTTGACTGGAACTTTATAGCAGCTCAATTTCTTCTTAAACGTTTTATTCTCTAAGCTTTTCTAAGTGGTGGTGGTGGTGGTGGTTTGGTTTTTTTTTTTTAAATCCTTTGGAACAGCTGTGTGGAATAGACTTCCCTGTCTCAACTCCCTGCCTGCATTGTGTGTGTTCCTTGTAGGCTTTCTGTTAATTGCTGTGATATGTTTTGTTGCAGAGGTTTGTTGATTTAAGTTTGGTACTGTTCCTTACTCTCTTACTGCCCTGGACTCATGATTGCAATTGATTTTAGTAGGCAATTCTGTTAATTTTACCAAAAGTTCACCCTTAAGAGAACATAAGTTATGGAGTCTTTCCATATAGTTCCCTCTGTATTAAAATCAAGCCAGTCTTTGTTAATAAATCATAAACTCTGTTCTTAATAAAAAACAATTCTTAAAAAAGTGATTACTTTTTGGACAAAATCTGGTGAGCATTTATTTTTCAATGTACAGTTGAATGCATTTCCTAATCTTAAAATAATTTCCCTGTTGTGTGGTTTTTGGGTTCCTCCCTATCCCCCCATTCTTTTGGGGGAAGAGCTTTTTCGAATGCATGGCAGATAAAACTAACACCAGGGGCAATATAGGCCCACTGATGAATGGGGTGGGTGCCCTGGTGACTGAAGATACAGAGAAGGCAGAACTACTGAATGCCTTCTTTG